>CM022301.1:459583339-460106210 GCA_011799875.1 Thinopyrum elongatum
TAGTACTTAGAAAAAAATGTTATCGGGAGGGGTATATCAGACCCCCCCCTCATGTCAAAGTTATCGGGGAGGGCTAATCGACAACCATACATATAGCCACATACTATAACAAAATTTTCGGGGAAGTATTCATCACCCCCCCCCTCATGTTGAAGTTATCGGGGAGGGGGTATATCGAGAGGGTGGTGAACATTTACCTTAGTAACTTAGAAAAAATGTTATCGGGGAGGGGGTATATCGACCCCCCCCCTCATGTCAAAGTTATCGAGGGGCTATATCGACCAACGACATTACTTAAAAAAAATGTTATCGGGGAGGGGTATCGACCCCCCCCCCCCTCATGTTGAGTTATCGGGGAGGGTATATCGGAGGGGGGGTGAAACATTTTACCTTAGTACTTAGAAAAAAAATGTTATCGGGAGGGAGTATTCGACCCCCCCCCCCCTCATGTCAAAGTTATCGGGAGGGGCTATATCGACATGACATACATATAGCCACATACATATAAAAATGTTTATCGGGAAGGGGTATATCGACCCTCCCCCCTCATGTTAAAGTTATCGGGGAGGGGTATATCGACAATGACATAAAGACAAGAAAAAATGTTATCGGGGAGGGGGTATATCGACAACGACATACATACATGGAAAAAAATGATATCCATCTTACATACATAGCCACATACATATATCCATGGAAAAAAATGCTATGAAAAAATAAACATATATGAACAAATTAATACACAAATGAACAAAAATAACATATTGAACAAAGGCTCTGAACAAAAAAATTAATCATATATAACAATCCATACATACATATAGCACATACATACATATACAATTATATATATATGAACAAAAAATCTATCATATAAAATATGAAAAAAATCATCATATACCCAGAGCCGGGCGCGGCGGCTCACAGGCGGGGGCGGCCGGCGAGGGCGACGGCGGGGGGCGGCGAGGGCGGCGACGGTGGGGTCGGTGGGGCGGGCCGGGGCGCGGCGGGCTGCTCGGGGGCGGCGACGGCGAAGGCGTGGGCGGGCGGAGGCTCGGGCGTTGGCTCGGGGGCGGGCAGGGGCACGGGCGACGGCGACGGCGTCGGGGCAGCCTAGCGGCGTCGGGAACTGCGATGAACTGAAAATTTTCACAAGTCTTGCTTATATACACAAACATTGGTCCCGGTTCATGACACCAACCGGACTAATGACCCCTTTAGTCCCGGTTTGTGCCACCAACCGACCAAGGTCTCTTTTCAGCAGCCCAAAGACGGAAGCAGGGACCTTTTGGTCCCGGTTGGTGGCACCAACCGGGACTAAGGGCGGCATTGGTCCCGGTTGGTGTCCGAACCGGTACCAATGCACCCCTTTAGTCCCGGTTGGTGCCATAAACCGGACAAAAAGCCTTGTGCTACCGCGTCGCGGCCAAAAGTTTAGTCCCACCTCGCTAGTTGAAGAGCTCGAGAGTGGTTTATAAGCGCTGCTGCGCCCACTCTCTCGAGCTCCTCTCACTCAGGCTTTCGGGCCTAAACTCGCACTATGTGCCTGTGGGCCTACTGGGCCTGCCTGCGGGCCTGAATCCTGGCCCATGGTTGGGTTTTCTAGTCGATTCAGGCCCAGTAGCGGCACTTTTTTTATTTTTATTTTGTTTTCTTTGGTGCTTATTTATTTTATTTTGTTTCTACTCAACAAAATACTTACTGTTGCTATTTTTTTTTTATTATTAAATTTTTTTTATTTTATTTTGTTTCTACTTATTTTTAAAGTTTATTTTGTTTCTACTTGTTTTTATTTATTTTGTTTCTACTTATTTATTTTTTTTTATTTTTGCTTTTTTATTTATTTTATGAAAATTATTTTTCTTTGAATGTTTTGAAGAGAAAATACTTTGATAATTTTAGTTGCATAAATTTTATTAATTTTAGTTTCAATATACAAGAGGTTTAAAAAGTTTTTTAGTTGATTCCTTTAGTTATAAAGTTTCATTAAAGTTTTCTAGTTCATTCTTTTTCTATTAGAGTTTCATCAGATTTTTTCTAGTTCATTCTTTTAGTTTATTATTTTTGCTATTAGAGTTTCATAAAAGTTGAGAGGGTTACGGCAAAAACTGGATCCACTTCGTGTACAAAATGGACAATCTCTTTCGAAGTATCAGGGTTTCGGACGAAAACTCATCTGTACAAAGGGATTTTATTTTTTTGAACTTTATTTGAACTCCAGACTTTTTTGTGCTCAAATGAACCATTCAAAGCAACATCATCAATTTTCAACCCTTTCTGACTTCATCTGTTATTTTTCATCATGCATTTACTGATTTTTTTGAGCTAATATACCCTGAAATTGAAAAGCACTTCAATGAACTCTGAAGAGGTTGAAAATGACATGATATCATCATTTCACCCACATAGCATGTGCTAAAAATTGAGAGTGTTTCGGCAAAAACTGGATGCACTTCGTGTACAAAATGGACAATCTCTTTCGAAGTATCAAGCGTTTCGGACGAAACTCATCTGTTACAAAGGATTTCATTTTTTGAACTTATTTGAACTCCACACTTTTTGTGTGCTCAAAATGAACCATTTAAAGCAACTCATCAATTTTTCAACCCTTTCTGAGTTCATCTGTTATTTTTCATGCATTTACTGATTTTTTTGAGCTAAATGACCCTGAAATTGAAAAGCACTTTCAATGAACTCTGAAGAGGTTGAAAATTGGCATGATATCATCATTTCACATCACCCACATAGCATGTGCTAAAAAGTTGAGAGGGTTACGGCAAAAACTGGATGCACTTCGTGTACAAAATGGACAATCTCTTTCGAAGTATCAGGGTTTCGGACAAAAACTCACCTGTTACAAGGGATTTCATTTTTTTTTGAACTAATTTGAACTCCAGACTTTTTGTGTGCTCAAAATGAACCATTCAAAGCCACATCATCAATTTTCAACCCTTTCTGACTTTCTCTGTCTTCACTTTTTCTTCGCTTGTGTCCTTTGCTTATTGCGCCGTAACCATGGATATTCTTCATCGCTTAACAGGGTGCTTGGGTCCAGCCTTGACTTTGAAGGGAGGAATTTCATGAACTTTTCATAATCTTCAGACATGTCTGTCTTACCCTCCACTCCCACGATGTCTCTTTTCCCAGAAAGAACTATGTGGCGCTTTGGCTCATCGTATGATGTATTCGCTTCCTTATCTTTTTTTTTCTCGGTTTGGTAGACATGTCCTTCACATAGAAAACCTGCACCCATCATTGGCTAGGACGAATGGTTCGTCTGTGTACCCATTTTTTTTCAGATCCACTGTTGTCATTCCGTAATGTGGCTCTACCTGTACCCCGCCTCCTGACAGATTGACCCATTTGCACTCAAACAAAGGGACCTTAAAATCATGTCCGTAGTCAGTTCCCATATGTCCACTATGTTAACCATAATATGTGTCCTTTCCCCTCTTGGTTGCTGCATCAAGCGACACCAACTGTTTTTGGTTAGTGCTCTTTTGATCTTGGCGATCGTGTAATTATTCCCATTTATCTCGTATCCTTTGTAGTCAATATAGTCGAAGAGGTCCCTGGACAACGAGTACAGCTCATCAGAAAAGTGTTGTCACCTCTGAGATGTGTTCCAACCAACTGCCGAAAGTCCTGAGTTGTTCACATGTAATCCAGTCGTCACACACTGCTCTCCTGGGTGTTTGGAGCGCAGAATGTTCTTGTGTTCATCGACATACGGGTTCACCAAGGTAAGTTTCATAGAACTGTGTAGTGTGCTTGAGACCAAAGAATGCCCGTCCCTGCATAATTATTGAGTCCCCTCCTAGCGTGCCTTTTCCATTCAGTCTCCCCCTCATACCGCGATTGAGGGAGACCAATCTTCTTAAGGTCAGGAATGAAGTCAACACAAACCCTATGACATCCTCTGTTTGATGGCCCATGGAGATGCTTCCTTCTGGCCTAGCGCGGTTACGGACATATTTTCTTAGGACTCCCATGAACCTCTCAAGGGAACTATTGTGTAGAAATACGGGGCCCAGAACGACAATCTCGTCGACTAGTTAACTAGGACGTGCGTCATGATATTGAAGAAGATGTGTGAACACCAGCTCGAAACTGACAAGACATTGCGCCCACATCACTCCTTAGCCTTGGTATGATTTCTGGATCGATCACCTTCTGAGAGATTGCATTGAGGAATGCCCATAGCTTCACAATGGCTAATCGAACGTTTTCCGCTAGAAGCCCCCTCAATGCAACCCGGAACGCAGTTGCGTCATAATCACGTGGCAGTCATGAGACTTTAGGTTCTGAAACTTTTTCTCTGCATATTTATTTTCCCTAGCCAGACGGGACACCTTCATACTGAGCAGGCATTCAAAGAAGTATTCCTTCTCTTCTTTGGTAAGAAGCGTAGCTAGTGCAGGACCTTCATACTACTTTGGAGGCATGCCGTCTTTTTCGTGCCAACTTGAAGGTCCCTCCCGTGCTTCCGGTGTATCTTTTGTCTTTCCATACCACGCCCAAGAAGCCTAGCAGGTTCACGCAAAGGTTCTTTTGTCACGTGCATCACGTCGATTGAAGAGCGGACCTCTAGGTCTTTCCAGTAGGGTAGGTCCCAAAATAGATTTCTTCTTCCACATGGGAGCGCATCCCTCAGCGTCATTCGGAACAGATAGTCCGCCGGGACCTTTCCAAGATTACGTGTAAATCATTGACCATAGCAAGTACGTGATCACCGGTTACGCATGGCGGGCTTCTTCCGTGATCTGCCTCCCTTTGAAATGCTTGCCTTTCTTTCGACATTGATGGTTGGTCGAAGAAATCGACGATGCCCCAGTACACATTCTTCCTGCATTTGTCCAGGTATATACTTTCGGTGTCAGCTAAACAGTGCGCGCATGCGTGGTATCCCTTGTTTGTCTGTCCTGAAAGGTTACTGAGAGCAGGCCAATCATTGATGGTTACAAACAGCAACGCATGCAGGTCAAATTCCTCCTGTCTGTGCTCATCCCACACACGTAAACCGTTTCCATTCCACAGCTGTAAAGTTCTTCAACTAATGGCCTTAGGTACACATCAATGTCGTTGCCGGGTTGCTTAGGGCCTTGGATGAGTACTGGCATCATAAGTACTTTCGCTTCATGCACGCCCAGGAGGAAGGTTATAGATACATAGAGTCACGGCCAGGTGCTGTGATTGCTGCTCTGCTCCCCAAAGGATTATGCCATCCATCCGCGCTGTTAAACCAAACCATACGTTCCTTGGGTGACCCTGCAAACTCAGTCCGTACTTCTCTCTCGATTTTTTCTCCACTGGCCGCCCTCGCGGGTGCTCTCAACTTCCCGTCTTTCTTACTTACGTCCTCTCTGTGCCATCGCATCAACTTGGCATGCTCTTTGTTTCTGAACAACGTTTCAACCGTGTATATAGGACGATACCACATCACCTTGGCAGGAACCCTCTTCTTGGGGGGCTCGCCGTCAACATCACCAGGTTCTATCTCGTCTGATCTATACCCGCAATGCACCGCATACCGGGCATGCGTTCAAATCCCTCGTACGCACCCGCGTTACAGGATGCAGTCATTAGGCATGCTGTATCTTCCTGCACCTCCAATCCTAGAGGCATACGACCTTCTTGCTGCGTATGTACTGTCGGGCAATTCATTACACCTTTGGAAGCTTCTCTTCAATATTTTCAGTAGCTCTCAAACCTTTGTCAGGCACATTTCTCTGCCTTCCACTGCATCAATTCCAGTACTGTACCGGCTTTGGTGTTGCCATCTTCGCAATGGGGTACAACCCTTTTTGGTGATCCTCTAACATGCGATCGATTTCACGCTTCTCCTTTTCACTTTCGCACTGTCTCCTTGCATCAACAATGACCCGGCGGAGATCATCATTGGGCACATCGTCTGGTTCCTCTTATCTTCAGCTTCCCCCATTAGCAGCATCATCGTATTCAGGGGGCACATAGTTTCCATCATCCTCTTCTTATATCTGTATCCATCATAACCCTATTTTCCGTGCCTGTCCAAACATTAAGTGTGGTATGAAACCCTTATAAAGCAGGTGGGTGTGAAGGATTTTCCGGTCAGAGTAAGACTTCGTATTCCCACATATAGGGCATGGACAACATAAAACCATTCTGCTTGTTTGCCCTCAGCCACTTCGAGAAAATTATGCACGCCCTTAATGTCTCGGAGGTGCTCCTGTCACCGTACATCCATTGCCGGTTCATCTGCGTGCATTACATATAATTAGTGTGTCAAAACCATTACAAACATCATGAATAGATAGTGACCAAATTAATAAGTTCATCATCACATTAAAACCAAAGTACATACATAGTTCTCATTGAACACCTATAGCTCTTCAGAGCATCTAATTAAACCATACATTATTGAAACTAGTAAAACATTTCAATGCAACAACAAATGCGATCATAATCGCAACCAAGGTAACAATTGATCCAACGGCATATGATACCAAGCCTCGTATGAATGGCATATTTTCTATACTTTTCTAATCTTGAAGCGCATTGCATCCATCTTGATCTTGTGATCATCGACGACATCCCAACATGCACTCCAATATCATCTTCTCCTCCTCAATTTTTTTCAATTTTTCCTTCAAGTAATTGTTTCTCTTCACTACATTTAACCTCTCGACAATAGGGTCGGGTTGGAATTTCCGGTTCACATACCTCCTAGATAAAAAAAATCTATGTCACGTTGGTCGGCTAATTGTCATAAACAACAAATAACCAAATATATAAAATATATATATACCACATCACAATCATAGACAGGACGAGGCCGACGGGGGCGGATACCAAAACCATCCGCACTATATAATAACAAAAATAATAAGTAAAAAATTATCAAGTATCTATGTAAATCATACAAGTAAGAATTTTTTTTCTTTTAGAAAGAAGATAAGAACAAGAGGCTCACCCGGTTATGCCGGCGACAAGATCGGCGCAGGCGTCGACGGCGTTGAACGGGGACGGACGTGACGACCGCTAAACCTAGACAAATCTTGAGGAAAATGGAGCTTGAGGTCGAGTTTGGAGAGGAGAAAGCTTAAGTAGTGTTGCTCGGGCATTTCATCTCGAACACTCATGTGCATAGGAGGTGAGCTAGAGCACCACAAACACCTCCCCTCGCCGCCAGAAAAAACAGAGTAGTGAGTGCTCTGCTCGCGGGCGAGGGTATATTAGGCACACAACATTGGTCCCGGTTCGTGGTTGGAACCGGGACTAAAGGCCACCCTTTGGTCGTCGTTCAGCCACGAACCGGGACCAATGGATGTGGGCCAGAAGCGAGGCCCATTGTCCCGTTCGTGTCTGGAACCGGGACCAAAGGGTCCAGATGAACCGGGACCAATGCCCCACGAGTCCCGGCCACCCCCCTGGGCGCACGAACCGGACGTATGCCCCCATGTGTCCCGGTTCCTTACTGAACCGGGACTAATGGGCTGGGCTGGCCTGGACCAAAGCCCTGTTTTCTACTAGTGTACGTCTATCCCCTAGTAATTTTCTTGCAGGCACTCACTCTCTCTCCCTCTCCTCTCTGGTAATTTTCTTGCAGGCAATCACTCTCTCTCCCTCTCTCTCTCTTGATTAGCTTGCTCTCCTCTCTCATGCATTCCTTTCTTTGATTTAATCTAGAATTTCTCATCTTTCTATGTGCAGATTTTTTTTGTACATAATAACATGATAATCAGAAGTTAATTGGTCGCACTCGCTGCCAACTACAGGTATTGCTCTTCCAAGATGACCTCACAATCGATCATGTCATCCCCGGCCTCACGCGGAGGCAAATGGAATGAGAAACTTGGTATGATTCTCACTATTTCTACTATCTTCTTACCATCCCTGAAATCAAGAAGAACAGTCGTTGGTGAAAACAAAGACTACTGACATTTGAAGAGTCTTATAAAGTTATTTTCCCATCTCTGAATGTTTTAGGTACTGCATGCTCTAGATGCAACTACATGAAGGGTAACAAGACACTACTGCAGCAAACATGAAGCTGCACAAGATCCCCAAGGTCTGTGACATTGCTTGCTCTTCTTGAGTCTTGAATAGTACTGCATATTTTGTGAAGTGCATTAGTTATTGAACTGTCCCATGTAAGAGGAGTAATTGACAGTACTGCAGTATATTCCACGGTCCTTGTCTTCAAGCAACTCGGTGGTGGTGCGGAGTAGTGAATCCTCATGGATAGAGTCATGTAAAGGGCCTGATAGTACCCTTGTCCCCAGGGAGTTGATGCTGGCATATAGCGGAAATCATTGTTCCGAGCAAGGCAAGTCTGGCTCGCATGACAGTCTCTCATCGATACAGCGTCTTGCCGGACATCTCGTGGTAACCCCAAGTCCATATGAGCAATGGAGGGGTTCGGTAGCTCCAGGATAGGATGGGTATATCCTGACTGTACAAAGGTATTGGCTTTGATTAAAAGTCTCGAAACTGCTCTTCGAGGTATCTCTGGATACCATCGATAGCCTGTCTCGATCATCACTCGGACCAGCATGGCCGTGTGACCAGGTACTCGAGGCACGCGTCCGACACCACTTGATTCTGGTTGCGAGTGGCCATCTGGAAACACGAATAAGGCAAAGGCATTAGAATTTCTAGGAGAAATCGACAGCATAACGGCTTAAATGCTCAGAAAGATTTGAGACATTCACAACAGTTTGCAAGCCACTCAACAACATCATATCCAGGTTCTGGTTCAACCGACACATACTAGAAGTAGTAGAAACTGAATTGAGGCTTGTAACCATAATCCTATAGTTACTACAATTAGTAACACTGGAACCTGATAAAAAAGAGAGCCTATCCTTAACCCACGTAGAAAGAGAAGAGGATGGCTCATCAGAGGGCATAAGGTAAAGAGTAAAAGAGCCTTACGTCCCTCCCACAATCAATTCCCCTACATATAACTAAAGCATTTCTAGACTCGACATCGACCAGTTTGGCTCAACGAACCTACAGGCAGTCCCGGCTCTGATGCCAACGCTGTCAGGACCCCGATTCTAAGTCACACCGATCTAGCCTGTAACAACCTCATATCACTTTGCGGCCTCACGCACGGTATTCCCACGGGTGTCGCCTTACCATGGCCCGGGACCGTTTGCGCCTTTTGGCTCACGTTATGATAGTGTTGCTAGCATCCATATGACAGAGAACCCGGGCCGACATGGCTAGTCGTGAACCCAAAGCGGCACTAACTTCGGGGACAGGCATACATAATCAACATCGAGCATGTCGGTCAGCAGCGTGTGGAATCCGGCTGTAGCACTGGGCTAGCAGACTCCGGGAAACCGGGCTGTAGCAGGCTAGGCAGCCTCGCGTGACATTTCCCCGAAGGGACAGACACAGAACAATGAAACACATGCCGGCCAGTCTAGGTGTTCCGGAGCAGCATGCTGGGCTAGCAGGACTCCGTAAACCGGCTGTAGCGGACTACCAAGGCTCAGTGGAGACACCAGACTACATTTCCCCATAAGAGAGGCTGCCAAGGATAAACAACTAGATAGTCGGATCCACACATACCAGCCTTTCAATCATACACACAATATGCTCGATATGTGTAAATAGACACATGGCATCACAACAAACTCTACAACTCAAAGTACTTTATTTAAAGGCTCTCTGGGGAGCCATCATAACCTGTTCATACAGATAGGGGTCCACACGACCCGACACTCAAGTCATACAAACATACAAGCACATGCGGAAGCAACTAGTCTGAGTACAGACACTAGAAAGAAAGAAGGCTGACGAAGCCGTCTATCTACAAGAAAGAAGGCTTGACGAGCCTGTCTATCTACATGGCCCTTCACAACCTCAGGTCACCACCTGGGTGGCAATCACTCTGTCGTCAATGCGAGATCTACAAAGAACCCTTCGGAGGGGCGGTGTTCTCGTATGCAATAATTTTATAGCAACATGAGTACAAAGTTACTCAGAAGTCTTACAACAGATCCTAATATATGCACATCCTCAAGAAGGGTGGTGGAGTTATTGCAGCAAGCCAGCTTTGACTCTTGGCTACACTATCCTACGAGACACCACTTGAGAAATTATTTTTTCGTCACACACGAGTCCACTAAACACCATCACAATACTCCCACCGTGGATCCTCCCTCGTAATCCTACGAGAGGGCCATCCGCGGTACTCACACTTATCTTGAGTCTTTTAGTAGTAACCTTTAACTTGTCTATGAACTGCATATTGACCAAGTAGTCCTTACCCGTGGACGCGGCTATTCGAATAGTTTATACCCTGCAGGGGTTACATCTTCACACATGTTTCCCCACTTACGTCTGCACCCGCACATGTGCTCGGCAGACTTCAAGCGAAAGCCAACTGGGTGTAGACCACGACCTAACTAAAAACACAACGAGTCTCTAGTCCAGGTTTATCGCCTATTCCGGGTTCCATCCACAAGGAAATCCGGCCGGGTGTGTCCTCAACGGCCCCAAACGATTGTGCAGGGTTCCCCGAGATCCACCAACGGGCACCCGTACAACCGTGCCACGTGCCTACCGCATCACATCACACCCCCACCCCTAAGGTCAGCGCTGCGCACGGCCTCCAGCAACTACAACACCAGAAACTACTTGCAACTCCTGGACAGAGGACGGGGTGATTAATAATTCGAGAGAGTCATTAGGATCTCCCAATGTGTGGTAGTAGCTGATTCTTAAATCACGCATACAGATCTCATTCTTAAGGACGCCTCAATGAAATAACCCACCATGTACTCCTACATGGCCTCTCATCGATACCTTTACCAAAACATGTTCAACACTTCACACCTCATTACCGACACAACCATTCACTCTAGTTCATCACCTGATGACCAGACCTGACACAACTCTAGCATAGCAGGCATAGCATGGTAGGAAACACAGACATGGCTCAATCAACTCCTACACATGCTAGTGGGTTTCATCTAGTTACTGTGGCAATGACAGGTCATGCAGAGTGATATGGGTTCAACTACCGCAACACACACAGTTTGAAACGCGTTTGTCTTAATGCAGTAAACGAGAGCAGAAGCGAGAAGATGGGTTTGTATCGAATGATCATGGGTTGCTTGCCTGACAAGAGTGGTAGTGGAATACTGCCCTTCAGTTGGATACTCGTGAATATCCTCGGAGGCAGAACCTACCACGAAGAACCACATCGAAACACAATCATCACATGGCAATATGCAACAATATGATGCATGCTATGACAGCAAATGAGTGTGTTTTGGCTAATGCATCTTGAACAGGTTGGTTTGAGTTCATTTGGTCAGGATTCAAATGCAACCCAAAATAGAAGGTCATATTATGGCAATAACTGTTTCATCTAATCAGCAAGGTTAAGTGTTCTGACATGCATGAAACTAGTACAGTGGAAGATTGGATTTTTCTGATCCAAATTCATATATAATTTGTTTGATTTGGAGCTACGGTTGAATTACTATGAATTTTTTGAAGTTTTGGTATTTTCTCTGAATTTGATGCATTAAATAAATCTAGAAAATACTTATTGCGTAGCATTGCGTCAGGGTGATGTCAGCAGTCAACGGGCCGGTCCAGGTCAAACCTGACCTGGGGCCCACATGTCAGTGTCTACTAACTAACCTAAGTTAATTAGTACTATCTACCCTAAACCAGATTAGTTAAGGCCCTGGCCCACACTGTCAGTGACCCAGGGGGGTCAAATTCCTGGTCAAACTGGTGACTCGCCGGCTTTTAGCCCGGCGAGGCCAGACGCGGCGGGGCGGTGCGGGTTTCGTCCTCCGACGACCAAAACAACGGCGGAGCACATCTACGTGAAGCGGGGAGTGAGCCTCGTCGAGTGGTGGCAGTGGTGGAGCTGGGGTGGCGCGAAACGACGCCGGCGACGAGCTGTGCGACTGCCGGAGTTCGGGCGCGCTCGGGCTCGTCGCTAGGGGGTACGGCGAGGCCGCGTGGAATGTTCTGTGGACTCCTGCGAGTGCGGCGAAGACGATGGCGTGTCTCGGATCGAGCCAACGTGGCTGTGCCACGACGGCGACGTGCTGAGGCGGCGGCGGGTGCGGCCGAGCTCGGTTGCAGTCTATGCAGGGCTCGAGAGCGAGAACGGAAAGATGGGAGGTAGCTGAGCTCACGGCGGTCACACGGAGCAGTCGGCGAGGTCGGGGACGAACTGCTGCGGTGGTGGCGGCGAAAGGGATCTCCGGCGGACGGCGAGGTCGGGCGAGGCGGTTGCGGTGGTTCCGAAGTGAACAAGCGCTCGGGGGCTTCGGTCTGCTCGATGGAGAGGATGACGACGGAGCTCGTGGACACGGCAGCGCGGCTCGGGGACGACGGTGGACCGGGTTTTCACGGTGGGCGCGGCTGCGCGCTTGCGTCGCTATGGTGGGGAAGAGCGAGAGAGAGGCGCAGGGGAGAATGAGGTGTCGAGGGGGTCGAGGCGACGACGTGGAGACGTCCAGGCGTCCAGCGGCTCGAGCGGCAAGCAGCTGGCGCCGTGCGGGCTCGCGCACGCCGGCGTCACCTCCCTGCCTGCCTGGTGGGACGAAGCACCTGCTGGCATGGGCCAGCCACACAGTGCTGGGCCGCCAGGTGGGGCCGGCTGTGACTTTGCCAGGTAAGTTTATTTTCCTCTTCTTATTTTTCTTTTTTCCGTTTCTTATTTCTGCAAGTGTTGTGGCTTTTCTAAAATACCTAGGCACTTTCAAATCACCAAACTGCTCTATGCCCACTGTTAGACGTATATCCAACATGGACATTCAGTTTGGGATTATTGGACATTTAAAATATTTACTAGCATTTAATGCCCAAATGCAAGTTACATATGATTTAATATTCAATGACCTATGTATGACCTAGAAAATGTGAACCAGTTTGGGGCGAGGTTCTAACCCAAGACAAAATGATGGACATTTAGAAGGGCATTTCAGGTTCATTGAAAAGATTTAGTAACCCTAGTTGTTTCCAGGGGGTGCTGGGGTCTATCATCCCCTTTCAAGTTTCCGGAAAAGCTTAAACATGATGCAACACTCTAATGCCTGAACTAGCTAGGGGTGTGACAACTCACCCCACACAAGAATCTCGTCCCAGAATTTAGGATCCTCCGGGAAGAATGGGGGGTACTCAAGTCGAAGACGATCCTCCCTTTCCCAAGTAGCTTTCTTCTCGGAATGGTGTGACCATTGAACCTTGGAACTTGATATTCTGGCTCGAGTGGTCGTTCGCTTGGTCAAGGAACGAACGGGATATTCCTATGATATGGAGATTATCTCGGAGATCAAGCGTTTCGTGGTCCACTTCACGGATAGGATCCGAGAAGCACGCCTGAGTTGAGAAACGTGGAAGACATCATGAACTCTAGAGATGCGGAGGTAGTTCCAATTGGTAGGCAACCTCTCCTCATTTGGCAGATGCAAAGGGTCCAATGTACAGGTAGCCAATTTCCCTTGATACCGAACGATGGGTTTCCCTTCAGAGAGTACACCCGAAGGTAGCCTTCTCGCCAACTTCATAAGTCATGAGCTTATGTTGCGGTCATATTGGCTCTTTTGACGAGATTGGGCTGTTTTTCAATTTCTCACGATAATGCGAACCTGCTCTTCTCTTCCTGAATCATATCTGGGCCAGAAGTTAGTCTTTCCCTCCGGTTTTTCTGCCAGTTAGAGGCGTTCGGCATCTTTTCGTCCATAAGAACTTCGAAAGGGGCTCTTGCCCAAACTAGCTTGTAACTATTGTTATAAGCGAATTCGGTGAATGGAATCACATTTCTCCCAATCCATACCGAAAGAGATGACACACTCGGAGCATATCTTCCAGAATTTGATTGACTCGTTCTTCTTGACCACTTGATTGAGGGTGAGAAGCGGTGCTAAAGGAGAGACGAGTTCCCATAGATTTTGGAAACTTTCCCAAAATCGAGAGGTGAAAGACTTCCACAGTATGAGTTAATCTCCATGTGAACACCATGAAGAGACACTATTCGGGAGATGTACAAATCAGCTAGCTGGCTAGCGGTTATACTCTCACGAACAGGTAGAAGTGGGCTATTTGGAAAGACGATCGACAACGACGAAAGATAGCAATTATCCCTCTCTTGGTCCGGGGAAAACCCGGGTAATGAATTCCTACCGATTTTAATCCGTTTGTGGCTATATGTATGTCGTTGTCGATATAGCCCCTCCCCGATAACTTTGACATGAGGGGGGGGGGGTCGATATACCCCCTCCCCGATAACATTTTTTTTTCTAAGTTACTAAGGTAAAATGTTCACACCCCTCTCGATATACCGGGCGACCAACTCTCGAGGCCACCCAAACCCTAGAAAAAAAGCGTTGTCGATCTCCTACCCCCTCCCGCCCCTACCCGACAAACTCTCGAGGCCACCCAAACCACTAGAAGATAACTCCGGTAACTTCGACATGAGGGGTGACGTCGATCAACCCCCTCTCGCCCGAACAAGTCTATGTATTATTTTATATCGCGGTGGACATATATCAAAGTTTGATCATATGTCAAAGTTTGAATTTTGACATATGCAACATTTGATCATATATCAAAGTTTGATCATATGTCAAAGTTTGAATTTTGACATATGCAACATTTGATCATATGTCAAAGTTTGATCATATGTCAAAGTTTGAATTTTGACATATATAGATTTATCAAGAATGCCCCCATTATGGATGTGCACAAGTTGATCCAATTTTTTTTCTGATCTCATCTATATATATATTCTTCTATATGTCACGTTGTCTGTCAAAGTATTGAAGAAATCCATCGCTTCATCATTAGTCGGAAGTAACAGGCGTATGATGCTATGAAGCTCTTCAAAGTTGTTTTGTAACGGAGTTCCGGATAGAATAATTCACCTTTTGGTATGAATTTCAGCAAAGGCCTTCCAAATAGCGATATTCGGAAGGCTCTTTGCTGAACTTTGTACCAAAAAGCGAATTATTCTATCAGGAACTCCGTTCCAAAACAACTTTGAAGAGCTTCGTACCATTATACGCCTGTCATTTCCGGCTAATGATGAAGTCATGGTTTTCTTGAATTCTTTGACACTAGACAACATGACATATAGAAGGGTAGATGAGATCAGGAAAAATATGGACCATTTTCTGCACATCCAGAATGGCGTCATTTTGTTAAATCCCTTGTCGGTCCGGACGTAGGACATTCATGAGAGAGGCGGTACAGTTTGCACTAATATATCCACCTATCATGTTTGTATATTAATTGCCATGTTGTAATATTTGCAGAAACTATGGAGCACCGAGACATCGAAGCAGAACAGTTGTTGGGGGACATAATCCTCGGCAGAGGTGATATCTTGTCGTATCTCAACGACACCGATGGTCTGGAAGGAGAGGGTGAAGCAGGCTCCGGTGATCGAACAATGGAGGTGGAAGGACATGATTATGATGGCTCCGATGAGCAAACGGAGGAAGGAGCTGTTGCAAAGTTCGGCGAGGTATATATATTAATTAAGCCTGTGCTGACTAGCTAATTGATGCATTAATTGTTTTGGTATGTACACATATTAACTCTCTTCTTTCTTCTTTTCTAGCCCTCCGGATCGAGCCAAACTTCGGTAACGAGACGAGGCCCGAAGAAAAGGTTGCACCAGGATGAAAGGTTCACGATCACAGCAATCAAGGGCGATGGCCAACCGATTGAACCCAGCCGGACCAAGGAAGCATTTTCTGCTCAGTGCGGGGTTCTTGTTAGGGACATGATCCCGATCAGCATCCACCAATGGAATAAGCCTAAGAGCGAAGACCCTCAAGTATCTTTTGTCAACGATAGACAGAAAGATGATCTTTGGACCGCGCTGAAGGCAAATTTCACCCTACTGCCAGAGGAGGATCCGGATAAGCCAGTTATAGAGCCATTGGTCAAGGCTCATGCTCTTAAGAAGATGGCAGATCTATTCAGGAGGTGGAAGAATGAGTTGAAATCAACGTTTGTCGACAAAGGGAAGACTCCAGAATTCACCGGCCGATTTGAGAAGATAAGAGATCACTGGCCCGCATTTGTGGCCCACAAGACATCGGAGAAGAGTAAGAAGATGTCAGCGACAAACAAGAAAAATGCTGCAAAGAAGGAGTATCACCATCGCACGGGGTCAGGTGGCTACCTCAAAGCCCGGCCGTTGTGGGACAAGGCTGAGAAGGACCTGCTTGATAAAGGGGTCGAACCAGAGACATTGAACTGGCCAGACCGTTCAAGGACTTGGTTCTTCGGGGTTGGGGGAACCTTGGAGCCTGAAACAGGGAAGTGCCATTGGACGAAGGAGCAACTTGAAATACCCGTCAAGAAGCTTCAGAAGTATATCGCCGCAGCGCAGGAAGGGACGTTCGTTCCCGACAGAGAGAACGACGAGCTCACACAGGCCCTCGGGAATCCTGAGCACCCAGGACGAACACGAGGCACGGCAGGCTCCGTTGCGTGGAAGGTTGGGTTTCCCAGCGCAGGCCGTTACAAAACCCGGGAGAGGAGGAGGAAAGTGGAGCAGACGGAACTGCAGTCGCTGAATGCAAGGGTACGAGCGCTAGAGGAACAAGCACTACTAGTTCAGAGCCAGCGACCTACCGGAGCTACCCCAGAAGCTACCCCTCCATCTCAGCGGAGAAACAGCGTGGCTTCCACCGAGGTCCTTCAGCAGCCTGACTTCACGGCTCCCAGCTACCCCGTGGATGCTATCACGGAGGCTCAAGATTGCCACCTTATGACGCAATGGCAGCACCTCAAAGTCAAGGCGGCTGTCGGCTCTGTTACACCTCCTCAACCCGGCGCAACTTTTCACTGCCTTCCGATTCCACAAGGCTATGCTGTTGTGATGGTCGATGAAATAACGGAGGGATTTGAGGAGCTCCATCTTGACCACCCTACCGGTGAAGGGGAGACTCAGCTGGGTCTTGCTCTGAAGACTCCATGTCTATGGCGGAAGGAGCTCATCAACCTCCTGAACTGGACGCCTCCGCCTCCTCCTCCGGCGAGTCAGGGCACTCCGCCTCCTCCTCCGCCTCCTCCTCTGGCGAGTGATCAGGGCACTCCGCCTCCTTCTCCGGCTGCTTCGGCGCGTGGCGGCACTCCGCCTCCTTCTCCGCCTGCGCCGGCGCGTCCGAGCAGCCCGCCTCCTTCTCCGCCTCGTCAGCAACAGCGGAAGACAGTTGCCGCCGCTCCGGCTGCTCCGGCGCGTCGTAGCACTCCGCCTCGTAAGCAACAAAGGAAGACAGCCGCAGCCACTCCGACTGCTCCGGCGTCTAGCAGTACAGCCAGAGGCGGGAGGCAATACAGATTCGGTCCGACTCTCACGCCTCTAGAGAAGTTACCATACAAGATGACCGACGAGGAAAACGCGGAGATCTGTAAAGCCCAAGTGAGGGACTTTTTTGCAAAGAAAAATCCACCTCCGGAGGAGAAGATGGATCCGTCGAAATTGAAGCGCACTGTGAAGAACCTGAAGCGACCACCACTGCCTCCGCCGGATGACAACCATGTCCGCGCTCTTAAAAAGGCAGTGGAAGGAGCGCGCCGGTCGGGAACTACTTCAACTGACAAAAGGTTACAAGAACGAAGAAGTGGGAACAAAATTCCCCAGCTCGGCGAACAGGCAAACCAATCGTACCCCCCGCTCAAGGTGTCTAGCGATATCGTCGCAAATCTGCCGGGGATGCTGCCCGGTACCAATCCTGGTGATTACCTGCCCGACGATGCACATTTTGATACAATGGAGGTGGACGAACACAAATACCAGTACGGGAAGCCTCTCGTCAGACCTGGTGATCCTCCTCTAACAACGATGATGCGAAGATTCCATAAGTGGTACATGGACACCTGCAAGTCTGGGAAGGATATTTTGACGCTGAGAGTTAAAGAGGAGCATGACCTCGTTGGAATTGATCTGTTGTCTGTTCCATTTGAGGAGTTCTTCCAGTTTTTCAATCAAAAGGACCTCGATAAAATAATCATCACTTGCTACTGTCTGTAAGTACTATACTTCTGTAATTAAGTCTCTATATATAGCTCAGCTCTTTCATTGCATGTATATATAATTATCCTCACTATATTATGCAGATTGAAGATCGTCGAATGCAGAAATGCACAAATCTATGATATTGGGTTCATTAACACAAATCTCATAGATGAATGGACGGTTACATATAATGCGAAAGAAACCGAGGCCAACTTGCTACAATCGTTGCTTAAAAAGCAAAACAAAGATAAAATACTCTTTCCTTACAACTTCAAGTGAGTGTTACTGTCTTCTGCATATTCGGTTTCCCTTATTACTCGAGGTTATAGTAATGTAATTGATGAGTTATGTATGCGTGCACAGCTTCCACTTTATTCTCCTAGAGATTAAGCTTGAGCAGGGACTAGTAACCGTCTTAGACTCAAGACGAAAAGATCCCAAGGAGTATGCGGCCATGACTGAAATGCTCCAGAAGTAAGTTCAATCGATCATTATCGCACCATACCGGCAACTTTATTCATTTCCTGATATCAAGTAAGTATTTTCTTTGTCTCGCAGGGTTTGGAATGTGTTCATCACAGAAGCTCCGGGACTGCCGGGGGAGCTGCGATTTACACACCCGAAAGTAAGTACTACTACCATGTTCCGCGCATCTCCCATTGATTCTAGCTAGTTTCATCAATACCATTTATAATGCTTGATTATCAGTTTGATTGACCTTTATTTCTCGTAAAGTGGTTGTGGCAGGAAGGCGGGAATAATTTTTGTGGATACTATGTTTGCGAGTACATCTACAACACGACGACCTCTAAGCGGGGCTACTCTGAAAAACAATATGAAGTGCGTAAGCAATAATATTCACAGTTTTATTTTATTACCATCATTTGTGTTGAGTTTCATTCATATATATGTATTGACCCCCTTCTTCAAATTAGATTTGGCAGATGCGGGATGAACTCCTACCACAAGATCGCATAAAAGTAATTCAAGAGGAATTGGCGGGATTCTTTCTTGACCACGTCATCAATCCAGCCGGAGAATACCATGTGGAACTTGACATCAAATGTTAGGGATCTTATATTGTATATATGTAGCTAGTAGCGTCGGATAGATATACGAAAACTTGTTGTTCGACCAATCTCTCGGAGAAGGAGGAGGTCGATCACTTCTCTCTGTATATGTTCATGACGATCTTGTGTACTTAATGGTTTCCTTCTTTTGCTTACTAGCTAGCGTGTCGAGTCCTCTCTATAAAGTATAGTACATAGCGTCGACCAAGCACGGAGATAAGAGAGGACACTTCTCTCTATTAGCTAGCTAACACAATATATGAAACCCCTAAACCCCCCCCCCCCCCTTTAAAAAAAAAACAAAAAACCCCAGCTCCTGAGCTACTGACACGTGGATGATCTTTGGTCCCGGTTGGTGTTACCAACCGGGACTAAAGGCCCTTCTCTCTGGGCTCGCCGCAGCGGCCACGTGGAGCCCCATCTGTCCCGGTTCGTATAAGAACCGGGACTAAAGATGTTGGGCTTTAGTCCCGACCCTTTAGTCCCGGTTCCCGAACCGGGACAAATGGGCCTTATGAACCGGGACAAATGGGCCTTTTTCTACTAGTGGTAGGAAGATTGGGGTGCAGAAGAAGAGCCCAGCCGGTCGTCGCGCACGATGCAGCGGACGGGGAAGGATGTGGCACGACTTCTCCTTCCTCTTCTCCTATCCCTCCTGTCTCCTTTACAGCATCCCTCTCTCACTCTCTATCTTGTGTTCGGTACAGGAGGAGCTAGCAGCGAGAGTGGATCTATGAACGGGAACTCAAAGAGGCGAACCTGGACGGAGTGCAGAGATGGGGGCGGAGAGCCGCCAGCTCCGCCAGTCCCAAGGGCATCCGGGTTCCCAGCGGTGGCTCCCCGTCGGCAAGTGGAGCTGCGAGCCAAAAGAGAAACTCTCGTCTTGGATGGGCCAGTCGCTAGCCAGCGGCATGAGAGGAGGGGCGAGGCTGGTCGGTGACGATGGCAACGGCGAGCTCGCCGAGGGAGAGGAAAGGAGGAGGAAGCGCGGGACGTCGTGGTGGGTGGACGACGGGAGGATGGCGGCGGCGCCGCCGCCAAGATGCATCGCTCGCACGTGCAGGCAAGGTGGGGTGTGACGGCTAGGGTTCTCACCCAATCTGTCGCTCTCTGCGCCATACACACAGACCATCCATCCATGACAAGCCACGCAAGGCCCAATTATGAAATCCCGGAGTTGCCCTCAGCGGCCATCGAATATTACATGCGGTGGCACGCCCCCTGGGCACATTACAGCTAGCACCGGCCACGCTCACCTCCGCGGTCACTGATAGGGGCGGACCACATATAGCGCGCCCCACCAGTCAGTGAAATAGAAAAATTATCCCGAAGTAAGAAACAAGAAGCACTATTCATTGATTGTCACATCACTCTTGATCCAACGGCCAGGATTGATCCATCAAGAAATCGCACGGTCAGAACTATTTTGGAAGCGCAATCCGACGGTCCAGAGTGCAAGTGCCTTTAGAAGGCTTCATTTTGCCTCATAATGTAACAATGGGATATGCATTGCACCACTACTGTAGCTGTCTCCTTGCAAGTGCATCGTCTTGCTGGTTGCTGCTGTTGGATCCTAGCATACTTCTGCTATTTGTACCTCCCGCGGCCGTGCTGCTGCTGGTTACTAGCGTACACCGTACGTTGTTTATTGTGCATTGCGTTGCTGCGGCTGATTACTCGTCATGGCCTGCAGACGGCGTGTAAGCGGACGAAGGCAATAACGTTGCGCTTGCGCAGACGACCGGAGATGTCTAGGAGCAGGTCAGGCGGGAGGCCGGCCCACGGGCTGGACTCCGGCCGGCATCATGCCGGCAGTAGGTGGGGACTCAGGCATTGAATCAAAACGACGGAAAGAGATCAATCAAGCTAGGCGCAAGCGCAACACATGCATGGATCTCGGCGCGTCTTGATCGTGCACAATCTCTATACCTTACCGTGTATAAGGAATTGAGATTTAACTCATAGACACATCCAGACACTCGGCGTCCAGAACCAAACCATGCCAGATACGAGTCAAAGCTTATCTGATTTACAACTTCCGTTCCGGTGTTTTATTTACTCCGTGTTTTATTTAACGAATTTACAAGTGTTACATGTAGTTTACAATAAAAGTTGGCAACTTAATGAAAATGAAATTTTTGTCAACTTAAAATTATATGGTTCCAAACTAAAATCACAATTTCATCCAAAATAATTCGGAGAAAAAAAAAACTACGTGTGAGTTACTAAATCACAGCTTACGAAAAACTCTAGGCATGCTATGACTATATGTAGCTGCCATGTTATCTTGAAGAGTAAGGGCATCTCCGAGGCTGACCCCAAATCAGACTCCGCAAATGTCATTTTTCATGTCCGGGCGTGATTCACGGACATGATGCGGGCGGGAGCCCTCCAGCACTTATTCACAAATTTAACATTATTTGTCCGTTTAGGAGGAGAGAGAGGAGAGGATGGTCATGCATGTGGTTGCTTTTGGTGGGATATTGTGGTGTGGAGTCCGAATGGAAGGAGAGAGAAAAAGAGGACCATGCATGTGGAGAGAGAGAAACGAGAGGAGCATCACATGGTTGCTTTTTGTTGGTCAAGAGGATGTACGGACACTCCCAAACCAGCCGCAAATTTGCTTTTGGTTTACAGGAAAAAGGATGTCCGGACCGCTTCACGGACCGATAGGGGTATCCATTGGATAACAAAAGTTCACAAAAGTGGTACGGACACAACTATCCAGACATATACCGGAGTTTTGAGTGTCTCCTTTGAAGATGCCCTAATGCTAGATCTACGGTCGTTTCATAGTGGGTTTATACTCTGGGGACGCAACCCACCCGTTGAATTCAGGGGGCGAGGAGGGGGGGTATTATAAGTCAATCTTTGGGTAATCTCGACAGATCAACCTGTATTAGTAAACCGTAATAGTCAGCCTATAAGTCAACCAATTTTGTATCTATAATCATCACTAGTACTTTTTGTAACCTACACTCTATCTTTTTCTTCATATTTACTAGAAAATATGCTCGTGCGTTGTGCGGGAAAAAAATTAACACATCGCTCAAGACGCCTCAGGTCCTGGAGCAGGTCATCTGCCTTGCAAGAGAGATGGATTCCTCGAGCTAGTCAAAGGAGCGCGCCAAGGAGGCTCCCATTTTTATATTAGTGGTAGCTGGAAGTGTGTGGGTGAAGGGACGACGAACTACGAAATGATCCTCTCTTGATAATTAAAAAAATAAGTTTAGGGGAGACTGCATTTGCATAGGAGCACACGAAGAGGTGGGTTCTTGCATGAGTCAACTCTCATTATTTTTTCATGTCTCTCGTTTTCATAGGCAAAATGCCACGTAAGCAGGCTGCAAGCCCCTTACTATACTTCATCTAAGCATCCAGTTTGTCTCTACCATGAATTTCACGTCTCCTAACCGCAATTCCATACTAAAAGTTAAACTGCGAAGAAAATAATGTTTATGTTTCGATGATATCAAAATCAGTCGAAACTCTGCAAACAATTTGGAGATAAAACTTCATCATGTACTACGAAATTCCCGAAAACCACTTATACACCCACTGAATTAGACATTTTTCCTTTTTGGTCTTCTATTCTGTTTGGCCAGATCCTAAGTCTTTTTCGAATTTCTTCAATCGGAGCAATCACAGGTTGTGGCCGGAGCCACATGTGTGCATCAGAGGGAATCCATCCGGTACGTGGCGACTCCACGGGTTTGGTTTCGCCGGTGATGAAGTTGTACTTTAACAAGCGATGTAAGAAGACAAAGTAGGCACACCCACCGTCCATGTTTAGCTGAGCGGAGTCGACAGCGAAGCTCGTTGGGAACCCAAGGAATAGGATATGGTCAGCCAAGCTCCGGCCATCTCTCTCTACCCATCGCATCTTGATCTTGCCACCGTCCACTTCTTCTTCCGCTGCATGCACCATCACCGCCAGCGCCGGTACCTGCACGAGGACATTGGTGGACAAGGCGTACATGTTTTTATCGAGCCATTCATTCTTGAGTAAGACGGACGCCCACAACAGCTTGCCGTGGGACTCGAAGGCATAGTTGGAATAGCAGATGTGACGTTTGTGCTCGGACCTATCCTCCACCATTGCCGTCTATGTCGCCATCATTGTTTGCTAAATCCTTTGTCATGAAGCAGTAGAAGTGTCTGCCCATCCACACTAATACCTTGCCATCGTAATAAGCGGCACAGTTGTTATCGTATGTCGCCGACCCAAACAGCCTCTTTTTCATGATCATCCATGCCGTGTCACCCGGGCTCAAGATGGCTGCCATGAAGACAGTAATGTCAATATTGAATCCGTCAAAGCTGTACAGAAAAACAGTGCCGTCGCCATAGATGACGCCATGGGGCTTCCCCATCTGCCGCAGTGACGCTCCCGGAGTAGAACACGGGGGTGTGCATGAGCATGCCGCGGCTGGGGTTCTGCGAGAGCATCCATGGAAAGAACTTGTGGTGGGCCGGCACCGGCGCTGCGTTCCGCCACGGCCGGCAGACTGCGTGGAAGCGCACGAAGTCGCGTGCGTCGTGCAGGCGGCCGGAGACGTCGAGGAGCAGGTCCGTCGGGAGAAAGACCCATGGACACGCGGGCTCCGATGCGTCGACGACGACGGACTGCATCGATCGAACAATTACGACGATGCCGTCAGTCGATCGCAACCATGTAGTAGAGCTGCGTGTAACCTGTGGTCAACTGATTTGTACACTCAGCGGGACTCCGATTCCTAATCCAACCTTGAATCAAACTTGTTTTTTAAACTATATAATTTTTATCTAAATCTCTACCTCTCTACCTTAATAATAAAGCACGCAGGGTTTCTGGTCGCACGTCGTCGGCACTTTTGCAGAAATCCCCTTGACTTTTATGGAAATAAACCCGGAGTCCAAAAGTGATTCTGGTCGTACTCATCGGCATTTTTGCAGAAAACCCCTTGACTTTTCTGACAATAAACCCGCAGTCCAAAAATAAGTGAGAAAACTCGTCCTGTTTGGTACGTTATTTGCAGTTTCGATGTCACATGGGCCAAAAAAATTACAGTTTTGCTAGAACTCATCTAGATGAGATATAATTTGGTCTCATTCACCTTTTATAACCATTGGATGTGATGCTATGAGATGCGTGTGTACGTCATGTGATGCTATGAGATGCGTGTGTGCTGACGTGGATTGTATCTGTTCTTGTTTTTAAAGTGAATGAGACCAAATTATATCTCATTAGATGAGTTCTAGGTACTCCCAAAAAATTAACGCTGCAGCAAACCAAAAAATTAACGCTGCAGCAAACCGAGTTTCGATATGCTTGTGCTTCTAATTATTTGTCCCACCCTGCTCTTTTACATCAAATTCTACCTACTTATATAGGTTCAGAGTTAGAAGAATCAACAAGCCAGCAAGATATGGTTCATATTTACCCAGGAGAAATGAAGAAGGGTGCCTGCCGCATGTATTATGCATCTTCTAAGAATTCTAAATAAGAAAGAAGGGAGAGAGCCGATCTGAAGATAAAAAAAAAGTGGTGCAGCCAGGCTGTGTTGCCCAGACGATCTGCAGATATAGAAAAAAGTGGCACATCCAATCTATGCCCAAAAATTGTGTTGCCCAGACGATCTGCAGATACAGAAAAAAAAGCCATTGCCCAGACGATCTGAACATACAGAATTGGTGCAGCCATGGTGTGTGCCCAGCCTAAGCTCATTAGAGCTAATAAAAAAAAACAAGGAGAGAGAGAGCCGAAGATTTACAGAGAAAATTGGATAGGCCATGACGAGCTCGCCGAAGGCTTCAGCGATCCGCGGCCACCCCAGCCAGCCATCCTTGCGCCACCGGAAGCCGAGTTCCACCAGACCTCCTCCAGCGCCTCCGCCACAGGCTCAGCCAGCCCTCGCGCGCACAGGCCAGCCGCCAGCCAGCCGCGCCGCAACCGGCCGACGAACGCGAAGCAGCGATGGCCGGCCAGATCTGGCGACCAACCGAACGCCACTGCGCACCGGACCCGCAGCCCCCGTCACCCCCAGCCACCCACCGGAGAGGGGCTCCACCACGACGGGGATGCCGCCCCGGCCCCCGCGCCTGACGAGCATGCTGTCGCCGCCCCAGCAGCAAACACGTCGACGCTGCCAGATCCGGTCACAAGCGCGCGAGGGGACGGACGGGGCCTCCGGACGCTGCCCAACCGGTGGCGGTGGTGGAGCAGGCGGGTGCCGGGGATCCTAGCGGCGCGCGGGGGAGCGAGGGGTGCCGATGGTGATGGAGCCTGGCGACGGGATGGCCGGCGTGGGATTTCCCGGGCGCGCGCAGATGTGGAGCCCGCCATGGCCGTTGGCGGTGGTGGAGCAGTGGTGCGGGGATCTCCGACGGCGAGCCACGCGTGGGGTAGCGAGCCGCCCGATATGTGGCCCTGGCATTGGAGGGAACGACGGCGCCGACAATCTGGAACGACGCTCGCCGGACAGCCGGCTCACACAGCGTGGCAAATCCCGCTGGCAGCAGGCTGCGGCATTGAAGCAACGGCTGCTCGGCCTGCCGCTCTTCTGAAGGAAGCACCAGATGCTGGGGATGAGAGATGGATCGAGAGTAGAAAGGATGCCCCGATGGATAAGCTTTAGACGGTGGAGGCGAATGGATATGCCTAAAGCGGTGGATACGTGCCGGCCGCTCGACCCAACAATTTATCAGCCGGTTGATTTTTTTTAAGAACAAGCACAGTTTGCATATCCGAGCACCTATACGCCGCCCGACACGTCCGCGCACGCCCACTGATACTGACCGGACAGTCCTAATATATCTATATCTGCAACCATAGTACTCATATTCCCGCACACAAATCCATACAAGCCATGCAACAACATAACATATAGATCAACATCAAAAACAAGTTTATTGGACAGACAAATTTAGATAGATTTAGGCATAGATAGTTCATCCAGACAGACTAATCGTACCCAAAATAGACAAAGCTCACCGTATTAAACTTAGCTACTAATAAAAAATGACAATGCGGAGGGCGAGACACCACTTCTTGGCCGGGCCCTTGCCCATCTCCTCCGTGTATGCGTCCACGGCGGGAGGATGGTCGCCATCGTCGCCGTCCGAGCTGCCGGTGCCGCTCTCCGATGTGGAGATGTATCCCGTTAGACGGCGGATGGCGCAACTCTGCTGCCGGGCGTGGCGTGCTGCCTTTGCCTTGGCGCTCTCCTTCTCCCTCACGAGGAGCTCTGAAACCTCGAGCGTCGCGGAGCGCCTTCGCGTTCTTCTGCCGATGATGCCTTGCGTCGGTCTCCGATGTGGTGAGCGAGCACTGCATCACCTCGCGGAGGAGCGCCTCCTTCGGATCCACCGACATAGAACGTTCGCACTGGCGGCGGAAGCCGCTGAGCTCGAGCTTCCGCCCCGTGTCCAGCCCCGCCGCTCGATGGCGATGTGGAGTGCCAGCTCCTCATCGTCGAGCGCATCGCTGTCGGAGTGCTCCTCCTTCACGAGGTCGTCCCGGTCGATGGGATTGGACTCGCTGCCGGACTCGTCGCCGGAGTTGGCCATTGCGGAGGTGGCGGAGGAGGTAGAAAGATTCAGGTGAGAGAAGTGGAGAAGACGAGAGGGGAGCGGAGAGGGCAAGTGGACTAAGAGCGATTAGGGCTCGTCCGGGAGTGTGGGGTTTTGTGGGGACGATGGCGTGCCCAGGCGCCTCCGGGTGTCCCATATCCACCCCAGATATGGGCCGGATATGAAAGTGCCGGTCAGTCCGAACGTTTAGGCCGGATATGGATTTGTACACGAGAGTATGCAGATACGCATCAGGAGAGCATAGTGGTACGTGAAACAAGTTTTGTGATTTTTTCGCCCGTTGCAACGCACGGGCATATGTACTAGTTTATTTTTAAGGGACAAGCTTACCTTCTGCCGGCCGATCGCACGCGCCGGTCCGCCGGCTCCGTGGCCGTCCGATCTATGTTTTATCAGACGGTCGAGAGCACTCCCGCGTCCGCTGGAGGCGTGTCCGTTTCCTGCAACTCACCTCTTGTTTCAGGATAGGCATTCCTGCTACTGGATAACAAAAGGCGGGTTTCATCCCGCAGTAGCGTGGGCTCGTGTGGCTGGGAGTGTGAGCAGCAGGATTTGGGAGGGCGGTGGACGCGGCGGCGCAAGGCGTTGGGCGAACGGGGCTTATCCAACGCGGTGGCGTCGACGACTGGCTCGGGATCAGCGGTAGCCGGCAACGACTCAAGCAGGTACAGATCAGAGATCCCTTCCCCCATTTTTCTGGCCGATGTGGCGATGGTGGTGCTCCCTGCTATTTCTCTTATTTCTGCAACAGAGCATTTCTGCAACAGAGCATTTGTTGCGGGAAGTAACAAGTGGGCATGCAGTCTTATTTCTGCAACCGAGCGTTTGTTGCGGGAAGTAACGAGTGGGCATGTGGTCTGCAATAGAGCGTTTGTTGCGGGAAGTAACGAGTGGGCATGTCGTCTTGTTTCTGCAACAGAGCATTTGTTGCGGGAAGTAACGAGTGGGCATGCGGTCTTGTTTCTGCAACAGAGCATTTGTTGCGGAAAGTAACAAGTGGGCATGCGGTCTTGTTTCTGCAACAGAGCATTTGTTGCGGGAAGTAACGAGTGGGCATGCAGTCTTGTTTCTGCAACAGAGCGTTTGTTTTGGGAAGTAACGAGTGGGCATGTGGGGCACGGACACTTTGTACAATTGAGCGTTTGTTGTGGGAAGTAACGAGTGGGCATACGGGGCACGGACACTACATCGAACAGCTATCAGCTCGAGCATCCAATGGTCATCGAAGCGGCGGATAATATATAAGCATCGCCCGGTGGACGCGTTTTAAAATTCTAGTAGGTTAATCACACTAGATCAGTGGCGAAGCTGCGCGTAACCTGTGGTAAATTGACCCCACAGGTTTTTTGGAAATCTTCTTCAGTTAATACAAAATTTTGCAGAAGTCCTTAGATTTATAGACTAATAACCCCATAATTTCGAAATAGGCTTACACACCAATCTAACATTCTTAAAAAGTTGCTCCCCACTTCTACCTATTCTCTCAACATGCACACTATCAACATCATCTCTATGCCACATCATCAATCAGTTTGCAAAATCAACCAATCACTCTTTTTCACCCCGCCTAGAAAAGACAAATTGTTTCTTTTTCCAGTTTCACCAATGCGGCTACTTCACTGCTGCTCGCTAGGCTTCTCTTTTTTTTGAGTATCTGCTCGCTAGGCTTCTGAAGCTGGAGGTCCTCAATTTCCACAGCCCACTTCGTGGACGCCTTTGCAGCCCAATGCTCCAAATGGCCCATGTTGTTATATTCTCCGATGCCATCACTTAAACCCTTCAACTGCTGGTCATTAGTGATTGACGCTTCACTTCCTCTCCCCACGATCTCTGCAGGAGAAACTGATGGTTTCCTCCTTAAATTCGGTGCTCCACCCGAACTCACTTTGTAACAATCGTCCTCCATACGGTTGGGCGTCTGCCATACCACTCATACCCGTACCACTGGTGAGCAACTCCCTCCCCTGTCCTTCTCGACCTTCCCTGTGCCATATTGCAAGTTGAATCACAATGTTGGACTTCCTCAGGTACTGGACGAATTGGACACCAGGGCCCCCATCTTGGTTGTTCTTCCCCAGCTGCATACCGAAGAGCCTGGAATTACGGCACCTATAGGTAAATGATGTTGCCATGTATTCTTGATTACTATCTGAAGTTAACTGCAATTTCTGAATTTTGGTATGCTTCATTAATTTTGCCTCATGACATATAGTGGTTCAATAAAAAAAATGGAAATCCTCAGGTGTTGGGTGATTTGGACGCCGGGGTAGTGATCTTGGTTGTTCTACGGTCGCTACATAGCCGGACATCCAATCCTACAGGGTACATACTATTCCATCCATCACTAATTATTTCAATTTAGTTTGGCTAGATTGAATACTTAGCTCTGCATTTTATTAACTTTCTCTGTTCTGAAGTTTTGTTTTTTTATAGTTATGCATTCTACTTATTTACCTTGTTCTGAATTGTTGTTTGTTTATGGTACGAGAATCCATATGCCTTGCATTCAACCCCTGCATCTAACATTCTTAAGAATTTTACAAAGGTTTGGTGAGAGTGTTCTTTAGTCTCTTCACACCATCCCCCTGCTTTTGCTAGAGTTGCCGACATGGATAATGCAGAAAATTCTTCGCATAATCCAGTTGGACGAAAACATCATCCATCATTACCTAATCCTCCTCCTCGAGTAAACCCGTATGTTGCTGCTCAGAACCGTCGTATGCGTATGGAACTCATGGCTAAAAAAGAAAAAAGAGGTTTGTTAGGCACATTATATTTCTCCGAATATGTTATCTTCCGTATGACATGTCTTATTTATTTCACCATCTACTTCTTCATATGTATAAATCAACAACCTCTAGAGGTAAACAAACATCACACCAACCTGCAAACGAAGAATCATCCACATCGACATCACACACACAAAATCTGGTCTTTGCCCATAACCGTAAGATTCTACCCACATTCCAGTTCACGCCTAAGAGTTTTGGGATGAGTACATTTACAAAAAAAAAACTCTTCCTGGCTTATCTTTCAGGAACTATATTTCAACCCTTAAACCTTGGAGGTCCCCATCATTCTTGCAAACACTGTGGTGCTCTGTTTTGGTATGAAGAGCGTCTATGCAGAGAAAGACATACTCCAGATCCAACATATAATTTGTGTTGCAAGGGAGGAAAAGTTTTCCTGCAGCCATATGATCCTCCTCCTCAACCCCTCTTGGATTTACTGACATCTCAGGACAGAACACTCTCCAGTCACTTCTTTAAACATATTAGGCAGTACAATACGATGTTTGCAATGACTTCAATGGGAGCTAAAATTAATGAAACCATAAATGATGGACGAGGCCCATATGTTTTCAAGGTTAGTGGGCAGATTTGCCACCGCATTGGTTCTTTGAGACCAACTGGGGAGCGACCAGAATATGCACAATTATACATGTTTGATACTGAGCGTGAGGTTTCAAACCGAATGAATGTTGCTTCTTCTTCACGCTCTGCTTCATCTTCACGCTCTGCTTCGTCTTCAAGCACTTCATTCCAAGCTAACGAAGGCATTGTTCAATCGCTCATACAAATGTTGAACACACATAACCCCATTATCAAGCTGTTTAGGACAGCAAGTCAAAGATTAGCTGGGAGTGATTCTGACCATTTAACAATCAGGATATATGGCAAACCTGATGCCCATGGAGACATCTATAGTGCTCCAGTCGCGTCTGAGGTTGTTGGATTAGTGGTTGGTGATATTGGGTCATCTAATGTAGGACGAGACATTATAATACAAGACCGTTCATCACAGTTACAGCGAATTAGTGAGAAACACCCCAAGTTTATGTCCATGCAGTATCCTCTGTTATTTCCATACGGAGAAGATGGCTACCATGATGAGCTTATGTACCGGCAAAGATCAAGCACTTCAGCCAATCAGCGCCAAAAAGTCACAATGCTACAGTACTACACATATAGGTTGCATGAAAGGCCAAATGACTTCAATACTCCATTACGATGCAAAAGATTAACACAGGCTTACTTTGTGTATGGCTATTGTTGTGTTGAAACATTCTGTATTGGATTCTACCGCAAGCCTAGCTTTCAGAGTAAATACAGATCATCATCATTTAGTTCTTTGGCAAATTCTGTATCAAGAGGTATTACATCCGGTTCTTCTGTTGGGTAGAGGATTATATTACCATCCTCCTTTACTGGAGGCCCTCGCTATTTATACCAAAACTATCAAGACTCCATCGCTATTTGTAGAAAATATGGTTGCTCAGATCTATTTGTGACATTCACATCAAATGTTGCCTGGCCTGAAGTTATGGAGGCTTTATCCTCCATTCCAGGACAAGAGCCATCTGACCGTCCATATATTGTCAACCGGGTATTCAAAATGAAGCTTGATATGTTGATGGATGATATTAAAAAGAAAAAATTCTTCGGTCCCATAAATACGGGTAATCGCACTTTCCCCAAACTTATTTCCTTTGCACAACATAACTTTTGTGTCAGTTATTAAAAATATTGTACTTTCCTGTAGTTATCTACACAGTTAAATTTCAGAAACGTGGCCTCCCACATGCTCATATAATTATATGGTTAGCCAAAGAAGCCCCCTTAGATGCACAGAAGATAAATTCAATTATTTTTGCTCAATTGCCAGATCCTGTGAAAGACGCAATTGGATATGAAGCTATATCTTCTTTCATGGTGCATGGCCCTTGTGGCCCTCTCAACCAGTTTTCCCCATGCATGTTAGAAGGAAAGTGCACAAAATTTTACCCGAAGGATTTCTGTGAGCAAACCACTATCCGGGAGAACGGTTTTACTGAATATGCCCGACCAAACAACGGAATAACTGCTAGAAAAAATAAAGTTGACATTGACAATAGATACATTGTTCCTCATAATGTTGATCTGGTGGTTAAGTATCAAGCCCACATAAATGTAGAAAAGGTTAATCATGATGGTATGCACAAATATCTTTTCAAGTATGTTACAAAAGGATTTGATTGTGCTAGAATTGGCCTCTACTCCAAGTCTACATCATCAGTTTCATCGACTGAGACAATTAATGAAATTGATAACTATTTAGAGTGTCGTTGTGTCACACCAAATGATGCTGCTTGGCGTTTGTTCGAGTATGATATTCACCATACAGAACCTTCCGTAGAAAGGCTCCCTGTTCATCTTCCTCTTGAAAATAATGTAATTTTCTCTGAAGATGATAATCTGGAACAAGTAATTGAAGACCCAAAAAATATGGCAACTAAATTGACTGCATGGTTAGAGGCTAATGTGCAACACACCGAGGCTCGACGGTACACCTACATAGAATTTCCTGAATATTGGACATGGCACCAACAAGAGAAATATTGGGGTTTTCGTCGAAGTGCTCATAATAAAATTGCCCGAATTGCACATGTCAATCCTTCACAGGGGGAATTATTCTACTTGCGGATGTGGCTCCACGTTCGTAAAGGCCCAACATCCTTCATTGATATCCGAACTATATCAGGCCAAGTGTATCCTACATTTCGTGCTGCATGTGAAGCTTTAGGTCTCCTAGGTGATGACCGAGAGTGGTCGAACGCTTTAAAAGATGCAGCTCAATGGGCATTACCATTTCAATTACGTCAGCTTTTTGTTACCCTGCTGCTTTTTTGTGATGTAACAAATCCTATCAAACTTTTTGAAGAACATGCATCACCAATGTCTGAAGATATAGCACATTGGTTGAATCCTGGTCCTTCTCAGTCAAGCAATTCATCACTACATTCGTACGTGACATCCTGTCTTCTTATTGAGCTCGATAAATTGCTAAGGGATTCTGGATATTGCTTATCCCGTTTTAATTTGCCACTACCAGATGATATGGGAAATGCTTCTTCACAAAACCGAATTTTGCTCGATGAGACTATGATATTCCAGATATGACATCCACTTTGAATGATAATATTCCAAAGCTAAACAGCAACCAGAACGATGTATTTCATTCTATCTATAATTTTGCAATAAATAATGAAGGCCGAACGTTCTTTGTTTATGGATACGGAGGGACTAGAAAAACTTTTCTATGGACTACTTTACTTTATTCGTTACGAAGCCAAGGGAAAATTGCATTGGCAGTTGCATCATCAGGAATTGCTTCTCTATTGCTCCCAAGAGGTCGAACACCACATTCCCGTTTTAAAATCCCTTTTGAAATTTCTCAGAATTCAATGTGTAGTATAAAGAAAGATACACACCTGGCAGAACTTATTCAAAATACATCTCTTATTGTTTGGGATGAAGCGCCAGTAAATCATAAATATTGTTTTGAAGCACTAGACCGCACTCTCAGGGATATAATGTCAGATACTAGACCTAATGCTGAAGACATGTGTTTGGAGGCATCACTGTAGTTCTTGGTGGGGATTTTCGTCAAACACTTCCGGTAATAAAAAATGCAACTAGACAACAGATTTTAAAATCTTGCATTGTTAACTCATATTTGTGGAACCAGTGCACACTTCTTCAATTGAATGAAAATATGAGGCTCTCCTCAGCATCTCTATCCATATCAAAGAGAGAAGCATTACGGAATTTTGCTGAGTGACTATTACAAGATGGAAATGGCACTGAGCCTTTTATTCCTATTCCAAACGACCCCAAAAACATAATTATAGAGATACCCCAGTATCTCCTTTTGTCCGCAAAGTCTAGAAATATAGATGGATTGATTTCATTTGTCTATGTCTCAGGCTGTGAATCTGCTAACAATACATCATATTTGTGTGATCGTGCAATTCTTGCACCCACCAATGATGTTGTTTCTAAAATAAATGCCAGAATGATTTCTCAGCTACCAACAAGTGAAATGTCATATTATAGTGCAGATTCAATTGACGACAGCTGCCCTAATCATTCTACTCTAGAGGCATTATATCCGACTGAGTTTCTAAACAAGCTTGAGATACCTGGTCTTCCAGACTATGTGCTGCATTTGAAAATTGGTGTTCCTATCATGCTACTTCATAATCTTGATCCATCAAGAGGGCTTTGTAATGGCACTAGACTCATTGTTACACTACTAACAGGTCGTGTAATAGAAGGACAAATCATAACAGGAAAAGCTATAGGTTCAAGAGTATATATTCCTAGAATTGTCACTACGTCAGCTCAGTCTAAGTGGCCTTTCAAACTGAGGCGTCGCTAGTTTCCTGTTCGCCTTTCATATGCTATGACAATAAACAAAAGTCAAGGCCAAACACTGAACCGAGTTGGTGTCTACTTGCCATCTCCTATTTTCTCCCACGGTCAATTATATGTAGCATTTTCAAGAGTTACATCACCAGAGGGCTTGCGAGTTCTGATTGAAAACAGTCCAGTTTCTTATGAACATTGCACACATAATGTAGTATATGCTCAGGTATTCAGTCAAATAAATAGGCATAGAACCTAGAACTGACAGGTATTTTATGATATGCCTCAAATTTCCGAGATATGTTCTAAACATTTTTAGCATACCATAATTTTTTCCTAACAGTCTTAATATTCATTCATAGATATCTGAGATATGTAGTCAAGTACAGCACTTAAAAGCATCACTTCAGGACAGAAAACTGTAGTGTCTTTGCACGCTTGATAAGGCTTTGGGATGCTAAAATAACTAATCCCAGATATGGGGATGGCTTGCTAAGCATTGATGGCATTCTCTTAGATGAAGATGTAAGTGTAATTGTGTGCTCCAAATTGCACATTCACATTTGTACTCAAAATGATATTAAATTTACGTACATATCACATTTAATTATTTCATTTGTTTGCAGGGCAACATGGCATAGATGAGTGTGCCCAAAAAAATTGAAAAACAATTTCGTGGATTGCTATCAGAAGGATCTGTCTACATTATTTCAGATATTGTAGCTATTGATAACAAAATCAAATCATATGTCTACCACCATCAGAACTACATGCTGCAATTCAAACATGACACAAAGGTCCATGCATTCCACTCAAGAGGAGCAAATATACCTACAGTTTCCTTCAACTTTTGTCCATTTGATCAGCTGCCAAGAAAATCAATTGATTCAAAACCACTCCTAGGTAATCTGTGGTTCCTTATTTTCACTCCTAACAGTTATAATGCTTATTAACTTTCTAAACATAATTTTTCCGTTCAGATATTATTGGAGTAATAAGTGATGTTGGTCCATATGATTATGCTAGCCCAACATCTCAGAACAAACTTCGGAAGATAAAAAATTCGAAACCTAGAGTATGTCTTTCTTGCAACGATGCCACTTAATTTGTTCCTTAAAGTCCCTTTTTCCTGCAATTCTATAAGTATACCTTGCTTTTCCAGTGAACAAACGCAAGAAGTAGTTCTATGGGGCAAACATGGTGAATCATTTGATGAAGAAGCAGTACTTAAAAAATCTCTAGAAGGAATTGTGATAGCTATTTATGCTAGTATAACTGCAACTTCACAGAAGTTTACAGGTGAATTATCAAACGAGCTTGCTTCAAGGAAAAATGAAAGGATTTATTTAAATATACTATTAACCACATAATCTTATAGGTACAATACAAGGATCTTCAAGTTCTGCAACACAGGTGTATCTTGACCTCAATATACCTGAAGTTCAACAGTATCGCAGCAGGTTCTCCACCTCCCTCATTGCCATTTTCCTAATTTTTTTGTTTGCCGCTACAACATACTAATAGCTTATATCAAAAAGTTTTGAAGCTACCAATGGAAATTTCCAACTCTACAAAAGAATCTCCCTAAGGTCGCGCATCTATCGCCACTTGAAGCAGCAGGCAAGCTGTATACTCCCTCCGTCCCAAAATTCTTGTCTTAGATTTGTCTAAATACGGATGTATCAAGTCACGTTTTAGTATTATATACATCCGTATTTAGACAAATCTAAGACAAGAATTTTGGGACGGAGGGAGTACCATTGAACAAATATCTACCTTGCCAACCACATCTTTTCAGGTCAGTACTTTCCGAGATAGTTCGTTTTTAAAACATCTCTATCCAAAATATATATAATTGATGCTCCAACCTTTTCTGCCACAAGGGAGGAGCAACATTCAGTACTATTGCAAAAGTGAGATCCATTATACCATCAGTCAAATGGTACTACAAAGCATGCAAGCGTTGTGGAAAAGGTTACAACAATATGTCAGATACCCCAACATGCGCCTGCCAATTTCCTGTTCCATGCCCAATGTACCATACATCTTCCTAAATCTAATCCTTATAAATTGCTTTTCTCTTATTCATGTCACTAACAATTCTACCATCCTTCAGGTATAAGCTCCCCCTTGCACTAACAGATAGCTCAGCAAGTTTGGATGCAGTTGCGTTTAATAAAATAGCTGAAGACTTGGTTGAGCATCATGCTGAGCAAGTTTCTATGAACATGAAAATAGATGCTGCGGATCAGGTGCTTTCCCTGGATAAAGCCATTGGTAAAGAAAGGTTATTCTATATAGGAATGAATATTGATTCAGCTGCCAAGTACCCTATAAAATATGTCCTGAAAAAAAGTTTCCCCGTGGACAATACCAAATCGCTTCCTTTGTTAACTTCTTCAAAGGTAACAACTTTTTGATACTCATTACCTTCATATATCATCCTATTAACTTCACATGTGAAGCTTTTTCTGTCAGCACAAGATAACCTTGCACCAACTTCATCTGTCATAAATGATGAGAGGTTCCTGGCCATTTATCAATTTAAATTCTGAAAATATATTGACAAAACATTAAATCCATATTTTCTGATGAGCATTATCTATATTATTTTCAGTCCAAGGTCACAGAAGCCAGAGGCCTCCGTCAACAATACATCTCCAACTGATAACCGCACACCTATCACTACAAAAGAAAGTGAATCCAGGTAAATTTGGCCACATAGAATTTCATGTGTGTAATGCTTCACAAACCTCCAAGCGAAGTTGAGATTAAACATTTCAACCTTTAGGATTTTTCTTTGGTAAATCTAATAATTGCTCTGTTTTGTATGTTCATCTGTCTAATGCTTCACTAACCTCCATGCTTATTCAATTCCTCTGATAAACGTACTTTCTTATTTATAATGTACATTCAAATCAGTTCCGAAGTAAAAAGAAGGATTGATTTTCACAAGGATGATGCCAACAACTCTAACAGGTATCACAACACTCACAAGGATGATGCCAACAACTCTGTTTAGTTTCCTGTCTAATGCTTCACAACACTCACAACCACTACAAAGGATTGATTTATGTTTAGTTTCCTGCCAATGCAATCCTAACAATCCTGTACCTATAATATTACTTTCTTATTTAGTTTCTTGCTCAATGCAATCAAATTTCTGAATGCAGCTCAAAAAGCACAGATAGTCCTCTTTCGAAAAGGCAAAAGCAAAGCGAGAGTATGTATTACTTCCCATTACCTATAGTTGAATATCTCGCCAATGAATTTTTCTGTTCATATATTTACAATTCTAAATATTTTCTGTACCCACCAATGCAGACAATAAAAATGCAGCAAACAACTATGAAAAGACAGACTAAAATGAAAGTGCATACAAAGGTATTGTATATTATGTACCTCGGTTTTTTTATTCAAACATTCAGAACTTCTAATATATGTTGCATTTCTAAAAATACTATGTATCACAGTTCATACAGGCAGCTTCCACAATGCTCATACAGGCAGCTTCCACAATGCTCATACAGCCAACTTCCACAGTGCTCCAAACGACAAATAATCAAGAATGTTCAACTTCCACAGTGCTTTGACACTGCCAGCCGACAACAATAATTTTTTTTGTTGCTCAACTTCTATTGTGACCGAGAATGTTCTCATACCCAGTACCTTTATAATGTAACCGAGATGTCTACTCATGCGTACTTTTGGTTCCATGCAAGCGACTTCAGAGTTTTCTGGCAATATTTGCAATTTTGTGCTTATCAACAATGGATACACTCCTATTAATGGGCCATAATATATTTTTGTAAACTGTACAATCGTGCATGCATGTAAAATATTGATTCCTACATTAACACCTCAAATGGCTGTTCTTACAATCACAGTGTAAGTCACAATTGCCAGTTTCTAAAAATTCATTGCTCAGTTAATTCTGTATTAAAGGTTACTAAAATATATTTCGGTTAGACACTATAAATTCATTCATTGCTCAGTTAATAGTGTATAAAGCATTTCTAAAACATCTTTTGGTTAAAAATTCTTACGGTTGCAGTCCACCTATATAATACCCCCCCATAAAACCTATATCTACAAGCAAATCTTGTCTCACACTGAAAACTTCACTATTGTCAAATACATTGACAACCAGCAACAAGGCAAAAGGTATGTCTATTACATGCAAAGTTATTTCACCGGTTTCATGTCTGATATTTCACAATTTGCCCGCATACTTTTCTACAGGATGCAACCTTACACAACAAAGAATGTTCTACCCTCTTCATCAACTCATGCATCAAGAAAAACTCACAAGAAGTACATGGAGGCTATTGTAGACTTGAAAAATGCCACCACTAAATCCGCAACATGGATCACTTTGAAAGAGGACGCACGTGAAGACAACATCACAAAGCTACTCCAGGAACATCCATTCAGGTCCACCAAATACATCTTCGAGTACATGAAGAACGGATTTAAACATGTCCAAATTCTCCTCGATGAAGAAGACAACCGCGTGGACGACTCCAACAAACAATAAACCAACATTATGCTACTTATTTACAGGACTTTGCAACAATAAACGAATCAAGTACAATAAATCTCTTATATTTGTATTTTCATGCTCATATTGTTAATCAAAATATCCATGTTGCATTCAACCAAGTATCATCTAAACATATTGCCACCAATTCCCGCAACAACGCGCGGGGAATTGTCTAGTTTATATATAAGGCAACAACTGAATAAATACATGGTCGAACGATATAATGTGATGATGCAACCCTCTTACAAAGCCTATCGTAGAGTAATCAGATTAAGTAGCACGCACGTAACTACGCTACTAAAAGTAACTTAGGAAGATCGAGAGTACAATGCCCGCTAAGCCCTAGAACACCTAAGCTCCATGACAATGCCCTCAAGAGGAAGAACGACGCAAAGCGGTGCCGCTACCGAGTCCATTGGATAAAGGTTTTCATTTGAAACCCAGACATGGAGAGGAGCACCACGATGACGTCTTCAAGAAAAGAGAGGCACCCACGAGCTTCACCGTTGTCGACGACAAAGCGCCGAGCTTTCGCCTAGCAGCTCCTTTGTGCCACCACAAGGACTCCAGGACAAGCGCAACCGGTACAGATCCCACGACAGCAAGCCCAAGCCAACCGCCGGTATACCTCTTGCTGCCCACACTGCCAAGAAATCCATACGCTACTACCCCATGGTGGCTGCCAGAGAGCAAACCGTATGAACCACCTTCCACGGTCACCGCCCCGACAACCATGCCACGATACATCGCCAACCGTCCACTTCATAGTGCCCAAACCGCGGCAGGAAAATCCCGTCATCAGTCACTGAGCCAAGGTTAGCGCCCCACTGTAGGGGCGCCCACGCCAACAATCCCCTCTAGTCCCGGTGGACTAGGGGGGGGGACATGACCCAGGACTGCCGACGGCCATCGTCGAGTAGTCAACTCAGATGACGCCAAGTCCATAGGCTGAAGCACCGATCTAACAGTCGGCACAACATTGTTCCGTCCACCAGCTCCACGGAGCTTCACCGACCCCATAATATGAAGACTCCTCCCCAACCGACTCGCAGGGTCCCACCTTGGCTTGACCGATAGTGACCTAGAGCCGTTAAGCCTAACTCCAAGGCGACAACGCGCTAGAACTGACGTGAGGAGCAACCCACCTCGGGTAGGGGAACCACGTCAAACTCCTTCCATGGTGGCAAGTGCGCGTCACCGGCCCACTGCCAGTAATGAAGGAAATATGCCCTAGAGGCAATAATAAAGTTGTTATTTTATATTTCCTTATTCATGATAAAGGTTTATTATTCATGCTAGAATTGTATTGATCGGAAACTTAAATACATGTGTGAATACATAAACAAATACCGTGTCCCTAGTAAGCCTCTACTAGACTAGCTCATTGATCAAAGATGGTTAAGGTTTCCTAACCATAGACATGTGTTGTCATTTGATAATGGGATCACATCATTAGGAGAATGATGCGATGGACAAGACCCATCCGTTAGCTTAGCATATTGATCGTTCAGTTTATTGCTATTGCTTTCTTCATGTCAAATACATATTCCTCCGACTATGAGATTATGCAACTCCCGGATACCGAAGGAATACCTTGTGTGCTATCAAACGTCACAATGTAACTAGGTGATCATAAAGATGCTCTACAGGTATCTCCGAAGTTGTTTGTTGAGTTGGCATAGATCGAGATTAGGATTTGTCACTCTGAGTATCAGAGAGGTATCTCTGGGCCCTCTCGGTAATACACATCATAAGCTTGCAAGCAAATGACTAAGGAGTTAGTTACGAGATGATGTATTACACCCCCGGTCACATTTTCATAGTGCATAGGCGAAGCCCTACAGAGATCACTTCACCATCACCGTCACCACGCCGTCGTGCTGCCGGAACTCATCCACTACCTCACTGTCTTGCTGGATTAAGAAGGCGGAGGACGTCACCGAGCCGAACGTGTGCAGAATGCGGAGGTGCCTGATACGTCCATTTTGCATCACGCTTTTATATCAATATTTATTGCATTATGGGCTGTTATTACACATTATGGCACAATACTTATGCCTTTTCTCTCTTATTTTACAAGGTTTTCATGAAGAGGGAGAATGCCAGCAGCTGGAATTCTGGGCTGGAAAAGGAGCAAATATTAGAGACCTATTCTGCACAACTCCAAAAGTCCTGAAACTTCATGGAGAGTCATTTTGGATTTAATAAAAAATATTGGGTAAGACAGTACCAGAGGGGGGCCACCTGCCATCCACAAGGGTGGAGGGCGCGCCCCCCGTCCTTGTGGGCCACCTGGCAGGCCCCCGATGCCCATCTTCTGCTATATGGTGTGTTTTGACCTGGAAAAAATACGAAAAAAGCTTTCGGGATGAAGCGCCGCCGTCTCGAGGCGGAACCTGGGAAGAACCAATCTAGGGCTCTGGCGGAGCAGTTCTGCTGGGGAAACATCCCTCCGGGAGGGGGAAATCATCGCCATCGTCATCACCATCGATCCTCTCATCGAGAGGGGGTCAATCTCCATCAACATCTTCACTAGCACCATCTCCTCTCAAACCCTAGTTCATCTCTGTTACTCGATCTTTATCTCAAAACCTCAGATTGGTACCTGTGGGTTGCTAGTAGTGTTGATTACTCCTTGTAGTTGATGCTATTTGGTTTATTCGTTGGAAGATCATTTGTTCAGATCCTTAATGATAATTAATACTCCTCTGATTATGAACATGAATATGCTTTGTGAGTAGTTATGTTTGTTCCTGAGGACATGGGAGAAGTCTTGTTATAAGTAATTATGTGAATTTGGTATTCGTTCGATATTTTGATGAGATGTATGTTCTCTTTCCTCTAGTGGTGTTATGTGAACGTCGACTACATGACACTTCACCATGATTTGGGCCTAGGGGAAGGCATTGGGAAGTAATAAGTAGATGATGGGTTGCTAGAGTGACAGAAGCTTAAACCCTAGTTTATGCGTTGCTTCGTAAGGGGTTGATTTGGATCCATATGTTTCATGCTATGGTTAGATTTATCTTAATTCTTCTTTCGTAGTTGCGGATGCTTGCGAGAGGGGTTAATCATAAGTGGGAGGCTTTTCCAAGGAAGGGCAGCACCCAAGCACCGGTCCACCCACATATCAAATTATCAAAGTAACGAACGCGAATCATATGAGCATGATGAAAACTAACTTGACAACAATTCCCATGTGTCCTCGGGAGCGCTTTGCTTTATATAAGAGTTCGTCCAGGCTTGACCTTTGCTACAAAAAGGATTGGGCCACCTTGCTGCACCTTGTTTACTTTTGTTACTTATTACATGTTACGAATTATCTTATCACACCACTATCTGTTACCGATAATTTCAGTGCTTGCAGAGAACACCTTACTGAAAACCGCTTGTCATTTCCTTCTGCTCCTCGTTGGGTTTGACACTCTTACTTATAGAGAGGACTATGATAGATCCCCTATACTTGTGGGTCAACAAGACTCTTTTCTGGCGCCATTTCCGGGGAGTGAAGCGCCTTTGGTAAGTGGAATTTGGTAAGGAAACATTTATATAGTGTGCTGAAATTTACTGTCACTTGTTACTATGGAAAATAATCCTTTGAGGGGTTTGTTTGGGGTATCTTCACCCCGACTGGAAGAGCAAAGAGTTTCCCCTCAACCTACTGCACCTACTGAAAATATTTATTATGAAATTCCTTCGGGTATGATAGAGAAACTGCTAGCTCATCCTTACACAGCAGATGGAACATTACATCCTGATATGCATCTAATCTATGTGGATGAAGTTTGTGGATTATTTAAGCTTGCAGGTTTGCCCGAGGATGAAGTCAAGAAGAAGGTCTTCCCTTTATCTTTGAAGGAGAAGGCATTGACATGGTATAGGCTATGTGATGATATTGGATCATGGAACTACAACCGATTGAAATTGGAATTTCATCAGAAGTTTTGTCCTATGCATCTGGTTCATCGTGATCGGAATTATATATATAATTTTTGGCCTCGTGAAGGAGAAAGTATCGCTCAAGCTTGGGGGAGGCTTAAGTTAATGTTATATTCATGCCCCAATCATGAGCTCTCAAGAGAAATTTTTATTCAAAAATTTTATGCTCGGCTTTCTCATAATGATCGATCCATGCTCGATACTTCTTGTACTGGTTCTTTTATGAAGAAGACCATTGAATTCAAATGGGATTTATTGGAAAGAATTAAACGCAACTCTGAATATTGGGAACTCAACGAAGGTAAGGACTCAGGTATAAACCTTAAGTTTGATTGTGTTAAATCTTTTATGGATACCGATGCTTTTCGTGATTTTAGCACTAAATATGGACTTGAATCTGTGATAGTAGCTTCTTTCTGTGAATCTTTTGCTACTCATGTTGATCTCCCTAAGGAGAAGTGGTTTAAATATCATCCTCCCATTGAAGTTAAAGTAGTAGAACCTATTAAAGTTGAAGAAGAAACTATTACTTATAATGTTGTTCCTATTGTTCCTACTGCTTATATTGAGAAACCACCTTTTCCTGTTAGAATAAAGGATCATGCTAAAGCTTCAACTGTGGTTCGTAAGAGTTATACTAGAACACCTACACCCCCCGAGCAAATTAAAGTTGAACCTAGCATTGCTATGGTTAAAGATCTCTTGGTTGATAATATTGATGGGCATGTTATTTATTTCTGTGATGAAGCTGCTAGAATTGCTAAACCCGATAGTAAAGATAAACATAGGCCCGTTGTTGGCATGCCTGTTGTTTCAATTAAAATAGGAGATCATTGTTATCATGGCTTATGTGATTTGGGTGCTAGTGTGAGTGCAATTCCTTTTTCCTTATATAAAGAAATTATGATTGATATTGCACCTGCTGAGATAGAAGATATTGATGTTACTATTAAGCTTGCTAATAGAGATACTATTTCACCAATTGGAATTGTTAGAGATGTTGAAGTCTTGTGTGGGAAAATAAAATACCCTGCTGATTTTCTTGTTCTTGGTTCCCCACAAGATGATCTTTGTCCCATTATATTTGGTAGACCTTTCTTGAATAATGTTAATGCTAAGATAGATTACGAGAAAGATATTATTACTGTTGGTTTAGGGGATACGTCTCATGATTTTAATTTCTCTAAATTTCATAGACAACCTCATGATAAAGAATTGCCTAGTAAGGATGAAATTATTGGTCTTGCTTCTATTGCCGTGCCTCCTACTGATCCCTTAGAACAATATTTGCTAGACCATGAGAATGATATGTTTATCAATGAAAGAAGGGAAATAGACGAGATATTCTTTAATCAAGGGCCTATTTTGAAACACAATTTTCCTGTTGAAATCCTTGGGGATCCTCCTCCACCCAAGGGTGATCCCGTGTTTGAGCTTGAACAATTACCGGATACTTTGAAATATGCTTATCTCAATGAAAAGAAGATATATCCTATTATTATTAGTGCTAACCTTTCAGAGAATGAAGAAAATAAATTATTGAAAACTCTGAAGAAGCACCGTGCCGCTATTGGATATACTCTTGATGATCTTAAGGGCATTAGTCCCACTCTATGTCAGCAAAAAATTAATTTGGACAATGATGCTAAACCAGTTGTTGAACACCAACGACGGTTAAATCCTAAGATGAAAGAAGTGGTAAGAAATGAAATACTAAAGTTTCTGGAGGCAGATATAATTTACCCTATTGCTGATAGTAAGTGGGTAAGTCCTATACATTGTGTTCCTAAGCAGGGAGGTATTACTATTGTTCCTAATGATTAGAATGAATTGATCCCACAAAGAATTGTTACAGGTTATAGAATGGTAATTGTTTTTCACAAATTAAATAAAGCTACAAGAAAAGATCACTACCCTCTATCTTTTTATTGATCAAATGCTAGAAAGATTATCCAAACATACACATTTTTGCTTTCTAGATGGTTATTCTGGTTTTTCTCAAATACCTGTGTTAAAAGATGATCAGGAAAAGACTACTTTTACTTGCCCTTTCGGTATCTTTGCTTATAGACGTATGCCTTTTGGTTTATGCAATGCACCTGCTACCTTTCAAATATGTATGACTGCTATATTCTCTGATTTTTGTGAAAAGATTGTTGAGGTTTTCATGGATGATTTCTCCGTTTACGGAACTTCTTTTGATGATTGCTTAAGCAACCTTGATCGAGTTTTGCAGAGATGTGAAGAAACTAATCTTGTCTTGAATTGGGAGAAGTGCCACTTTATGGTTAATGAAGGTATTGTCTTGGGGCATAAAATTTCTGAAAGAGGTATTGAAGTTGATAAAGCTAAAGTAGATGCTATTGAAAAGATGCCGTGTCCTAAAGATATCAAAGGTATAAGAAGTTTCCTTGGTCATGCTGGTTTCTATAGGAGGTTTATTAAAGACTTCTCTAAAATTTCTAGGCCTCTCACTAATCTCTTGCAAAAAGATGTTCCTTTTGTTTTTGATGATGTTTATTGTAGAAGCATTTGAAATACTTAAGAAAGCCTTGATTTCTGCACCTATTGTTCAGCCACCTGATTGGAATTTACCCTTTGAAATTATATGTGATGCTAGTGGTTATGCTGTTGGTGCTGTTCTAGGGCAAAGAGTTGATAAGAAATTAAATGTTATTGATTATGCTAGTAAAACTCTAGATAGTGCCCAGAGGAATTATGCTACTACTGAAAAAGAATTTTTAGCAGTTATTTTTGCTTGTGATAAGTTCAGATCTTATATTGTCGATTCCAAAGTAACTGTTCGCACTGATCATGCTGCTATTAAATATCTTATGGAAAAGAAAGATGCTAAACCTAGACTTATTAGATGGGTTCTCTTGCTACAAGAATTTGATTTGCATATTACTGATAGAAAGGAAGCTGAGAACCCCGTTGCAGACAACTTGTCTAGGTTAGAAAACATTCTTGATGACCCACTGCCTATTGATGATACCTTTCCTGGTGAACAATTAGCTGTCATAAATACTTCTCGTAATACTCCATGGTATGCTGATTATGATAATTACATTGTTGCTAAATTTATACCACCTAGTTTCACATACCAGCAAAAGAAAAAGTTTTTCTATGATTTAAGACATTACTTTTGGGATGACCCACACCTTTATAAAGAAGGAGTAGATGGTGTTATTAGACGTTGTGTACTTGAGCATGAATAGGAACAGATCCTACGCAAGTGCCACTCCGAGTCTTACGGAGGACACCACGCTGGAGATAGAACTGCACATAAGGTATTGCAATCTGGTTTTTATTGGCCTACTCTCTTCAAGGATGCTCGTAAGTTTGTCTTGTCTTGTGATGAATGCTAGAGAATTGGTAATATTAGTAGACGCCAGGAAATGCCTATGAATTATTCACTTGTTATTGAACCATTGGATGTTTGGGGCGTTGATTATATGGGGCCTTTTCCTTCCTCTAATGGGTATACATATATTTTAGTTGTTGTTGATTACGTTACTAAGTGGGTAGAAGCTATTCCAACTAGTAGTGCTGATCATAACACTTCTATTAAGATGCTTAAAGAAGTTATTTTTCCGAGGTTTGGAGTACCTAGATATTTGATGACTGATTGTGGTTCACATTTTATTCATGGTGCTTTCCGTAAATTGCTTGCTAAGTTTGATATTAACCATAGAATTGCATCTCCATATCATCCTCAGTCTAGTGGTCAAGTAGAATTGAGCAATAGAGAGATTAAATTGATTTTACAAAAGACTGTTAATAGATCTAGAAAGAATTGGTCTAAGAAACTTGATGATGCATTATGGGCTTATAGAAGTGCTTATAAAAACCCTATGGGTATGTCTCCGTATAAAATGGTTTATGGAAAGGCATGTCACTTACCTCTTGAACTAGAACATAAAGCTTATTGGGCAATCAAAGAGCTCAACTATGATTTCAAACTTGCCGGTGAGAAGAGATTATTTGACATAAGCTCGCTTGATGAATGGAGAACCGAAGCCTATGAGAATGCCAAGTTGTTTAAAGAAAAAGTTAAAAGGTGGCATGACAAAAGGATACAAAAGCGTGAGTTTAATGTTGGTGATCATGTTTTGCTATACAATTCTCGTTTAAGATTTTTTGCAGGAAAGCTTCTCTCTAAATGGGAAGGTCCTTACATTATCGAGGAGGTCTATCATTCCGGTGCCATAAAAATCAACAACGCCAAAGGTACAAATCCGAAGGTGGTAAACGATCAAAGAATCAAACATTATATCTCAGGTACTCCCATAAATGTTGAGACCAATATAATTGACACCGTAACACCGGAGGAGTACATAAGGGACACTTTCCAAAATGTTTCAGACTCCGAAAAGGAATAGGTATGTGGTACGGTAAGTAAACCGACTCCAAAACATTTCTAATGATAATTTTTCTCCATTTTGGAATATTTAAAAAATTAGGAAAATTAAAAGTAGTCTGAAAGAGACACGAGGCGACCACAAGGGTGGAGGGCGCGCCCTACCCCCCTGGGCGTGCTCCCCGACCTTGTGGCCACCTCGTGTGCCCTCCGAACTCCGTTTTCTTGCACAATAATTCTTTTGGTCGGTAAAAAATCATTATATAATCTCTGGAAGATTTTGACCACCGTACCATGGCAAAATCTCTTGTCTTTGTTTTGAGCTGTTTTCTGCCAGAGTTTCCAAGGCCAGGCATCATGTCGTCCTCCTCCTCCAACAACGAGGACGGTGATGCTTGGTTGATGGAGATGGAACTTAGAAGGGAGAACGTCGAGGAAGGCATGATGGAGGAGGATGAAGGAGATTCGCTTGAGGAACAACCTCCGGCATTAGAGAGAGGTACTCTGGCGGGCATCCCCACTATTCCAAGTCCCCATCAAGCAATAGGGACTACAAACAACCATGAAGACCAATAGGTTCGAGAAGGGCTTCCCCCTAGGAGGCCCTTACACAGGTTACATTGGAACAACTTCCATAATATGGTTCATAATTACGGAGTGGAGAACACCCCTCGTACACATATACCCTCCAATTGGGACATATCCCGTCCAAGTGAAAGCAATGCAGGGAAGAGCTCTTGGGGGCCTGAAAATAAGCATCTTATGGAGGAAATTCAGAAGAATGCAAATATGCTCCAACGTGTGCTCCAAGAACTGCAAGTCCTGAAAGATGCCTTAATAAAGCTGACAGATACATCAACAACTCCATCATCACCACCTCCAAAGAAAGAGACATAAATACATGGGTATGGGCACTCCCCTTGGCAACTGCCAAGCTTGGGGGAGGTGCCCCGGTACCGTATCACCATCACACCTTTACCTTTATCGTTTTTCTTAGTTCGATCCTTTTGGTTATATCTTGATCTAGTAGAATAAAGTTTTAGTATGATCTAGCTTTGAGTTTTGATTTGATATTTATCTATGTAATCGAGTCCTTGAGTTATATATAATAAAGAGTAGTTTAGAGTTGAGGGCTTTGTTTTCTTGCTATGAACTTGAGGGAATAAAATAATAAAAAGATCATATATTGATCTTATGGAGAGTAATGACTTCACATATAAAGAGTATGATGAATAAAATTTGTTGGGAGTTGACAAATATAGTTTTGCTCATTGTTGCAATTAATAGGAAGTAATAAAGAAAGAGAGGCTTCACATATAAATATACTATCTTGGACATCTTTTGTAATTGTGAGCACTCATCAAAATATGACATGCTAAGAAGTTGATGTTGGACAAGGAAGACAACATAATGGGTTATGTTTTCTTATATCCGAATAGAATTTATATTGTCATGGATCCTCCAACATGTTGAGCTTGCCTTCACTCTCATGCTAGCCAAATTCTTTGCACCAAGTAGAGATACTACTTGTGCTTCCAAATATCCCTAAACCCAGTTTTGCCATGAGAGTCCACCATACCTACCTATGGATTGAGTAAGATCCTTCAAGTAAGTTGTCATTGGTGCAAGCAATAAAAATTGCTCTCTAAATATGTATGATCTATTAGTGTGAAGAAAATAAGCTTTATATGAACTTGTGATATGGAAGAAATAAAAGCGACGGACTGCATAATAAAGTTCTTTATCACAAGCGGCAATATAAAGTGACGTTCTTTTGCATTAAGATTTTGTGCATCGAACCATAAAAGCGCATGACAACCTCTGCTTCCCTCTGCGAAGGGCCTATCTTTTTACTTTTATCTTTTACCCTTATACAAGAGTCATGGTGATCTTCACCTTTCCTTTTTACACTTTTTCCTTTTGGCAAGCACTATGTGTTGGAGAAAGATCCAGATATATATATATCCACTCGGATGTAGGTCATCATAAAGTATTACTGTTGACATTACCCTTGAGGTAAAAGGTTGGGAGGCGAAACTATAAGCCCCTATCTTTCTCTGTGTTCGATGGAAGCTTTGAACCCATAAGTATCGCGGGAGTGTTAGCAATTGTGAAAGACTAAATGATAGTTGAGTATGTGGACTTGCTGAAAAGCTCTTATATTGACTCTTTCCGATGTTATGATAAATTGCAATTGCTTCAATGAATGAGATCATAGTTTGTTAGTTTTCAATGAAGTTTTTGATTCATACTTTACCTTGTGAACGAATTGTTACTTTAGCAGAAGAAATTATATGACAATATATGTTGCTGTTCTAAAGATGATCATGATGCCCTCATGTCCGTATTTTATTTTATCGACACCTCTATCTCTAAACATGTGGACATATTTTTCGATATCGGCTTTCGCTTGAGGACAAGCGAGGTCTAAGCTTGGGGGAGTTGATACGTCCATTTTGCATCATGCTTTTATATCAATATTTATTGCATTATGGGCTGTTATTACACATTATGGCACAATACTTATGCCTTATCTCTCTTATTTTACAAGGTTTACATGAAGAGGGAGAATGCCGGCAGCTAGAATTCAAGGCTGGAAAAGGAGCAAATATTAGAGACCTATTTTGCACAACTCCAAAAGTCCAGAAACTTCACGGAGAGTCATTTTGGATTTAATAAAAAATATTGGGCGAAGAAAATACCAGAGGGGGGCCACCTGCCATCCACAAGGGTGGAGGGCGCGCCCTGCACGCCCCTCGTTCTTGTGGGCCACCTGGCAGGCCCCCGATGCCCATCTTCTGCTATATGGTGTGTTTTGACCTAGAAAAAATAAGAAAAAAGCTTTCGGGATGAAGCGCCGCCATCTCGAGGCGGAACCTGGGCAGAACCAATCTAGGGCTCCGACGAAGTTGTTCTGCCGGGGAAACATCCCTCCGGGAGGGGGAAATCATCGCCATCGTCATCACCATTGATCCTCTCATCGAGAGGGGGTCAATCTCCATCAACATCTTCACCAGCACCATCTCCTCTCAAACCGTAGTTCATCTCTCGTACTCGATCTTTGTCTCAAAACCTCTGATTGGTACTTGTGGGTTGCTAGTATAGTGTTGATTACTCCTTGTAGTTGATGCTAGTTGGTTTATTCGGTGGAAGATCATTTATTCAGATCCTTAATGATAATTAATACTCCTCTAATTATGAACATGAATATGCTTTGTGAGTAGTTACGTTTGTTCCTGCGGACATGGGAGAAGTCTTGTTATGTATGTTATCTTTCCTCTAGTGGTGTTATGTGAACATCGACTACATGACACTTCACCATGATTTGGGCCTAGGGGAAGGCATTGGGAATTAATAAGTAGATAATGGGTTGCTAGAGTGACAGAAGCTTAAACCCTAGTTTATGCGTTGCTTCGTAAGGGGTTGATTTGGATCCATATGTTTCATGCTATGGTTAGATTTATCTTAATTCTTCTTTCGTTGTTGCGGATGCTTGCGAGAGGGGTTAATCATAAGTGGGAGGCTTGTCCAAGAAAGTGCAGCACCCAAGCACCGGTCCACCCACATATCAAATTATCAAAGTAACGAATGCGAATCATATGAGCATGATGAAAACTAATTTGACAACAATTCCCATGTGTCCTCGGGAGCGCTTTGCTTTATATAAGAGTTAGTCCAGGCTTGACCTTTGCTACAAAAAGGATTGGGCCACCTTGCTGTACCTTGTTTACTTTTGTTACTTATTACCCGTTACGAATTATCTTATCACACCACTATCTGTTACCGATAATTTCAGTGCTTGCAGAAAATACCTTGCTGAAAACCGCTTGTCATTTCCTTCTGCTCCTCGTTGGGTTCGACACTCTTACTTATGGAAAGGACTATGATAGATCCCCTATACTTGTGGGTCAACAGTGCCGTACGTTCGGTACTTGATCGGTTGGAGCACGAAAAGTTCGACTACATCAACCACATTAACAAACGCTTCCGCTTTCGGTCTACGAGGGTACGTAGACACACTCTCCCCTCTCGTTGCTATGCATCTCCTTGATAGATCTTGCGTGTGCGTAGAATTTTTTTGTTTTCCATGCAACATTTCCCAACAGTGGCATCATTAGCCAGGTCTGTGCGTAGATGCTATGCACGTGTAGAACACAAAGAGTTGTGGGCGGTGATAGTCATACTGCTTACCACCAACGTCTTATTTTGATTCGGCGGGATTGTGGGATGTAGCGGCCCGGACCAACCTTACATGTCCACACACATGAGACCGGTTTCACCGACAGACATGCAACTAGTTTTGCATAAAGGTGGCTGGCGGGTGTCTGTTTCTCTTACTTTAGTTGAATCGAATTTGACTACGGTCGGTCCTTGAAGAAGGTTAAAATAGCAAACTTGATGAAACACCATTGTGGTTTTTGCGTAGGTAAGAACGGTTCTTGCTAGAAGCCCGTAGCAGCCACGTAAAACTTGCAACAACAAAGTAGAGGACGTCTAACTTGTTTTTGCAGGGCATGTTGTGATGTGATGTGGTCAAAGATATGATGTGATATATGTTGATGTATGAGATGATCATGGTTTGTAATATCGACAACTGGTGGGAGCCTTAGGGTTGTCTCTTTATTGTATGAAGTGCAAGCGCCATGTAATTGCTTTAATTTATCACTATGCATTAGCGATAGTTGTAGAAGCAATAGTTGGCGAGACGACCCCGACGCAACGATGGAGATCAAGGTGTTTAGCCGGTGACGATGGAGATCATGACGATGCTTTGGAGATGGAGATCAAAAGCACAAGATGATGATGGCCATATCATGTCACATATTGTGATTGCATGTGATGTTTATCCTTTATGCATCTTATTTTGCTTAGGACGACGGTAGCATTATAAGATGATCCCTTCACTAAATTTCAAGATAAAAGTGTTCTCCCCGAGTATGCACCGTTGCCAAAGTTCGTCGTTTCGAAGCACCTCGTGATGATCAGGTGTGATAGACTCTACGTTCACGTACAATGGGTGTAAGACAGTTTTGCACATGCAGAATACTTGGGTTAAACTTGACGAGCCTAGCATGTATAGACATGGTCTCGGAGCACTGGAGACCGAAAGGTCGAACGTGAGTCATATAGTAGATATGATCAACATAGAGATGTTCACCATTGATGTACCCCATCTCACATGATGATCGGACATGGGTTAGTTGATTTGGATCACGTATCACTTAGATAAATTGAGGGATGTTTATTTAAGTGGGAGTTCATTAGTAATTTGATTAATTGAACTTAATTTATCATGAACTTAGTCTTATAGTTTTGCATATCTATGTTGTAGATCAATGGCCCGAGCTACCGCTCCCCTGAATTTTAATGCGTTCCGAGAGAAAGCTAAGTTGAAAGATGATGGTAGCAACTACACGGACTGGGTCCGTAACTTGAGGATTATCCTCATTGCTTCACAGAAGAATTATGTCCTTGATGCACCGCTAGGTGAAAGACCTGCTGCAGGAGCTGAAGCAGATGTTATGAACGTCTGGCAAGTTCGATCTAGTGACTACTCGATAGTTCAGTGTGCCATGCTTTACGACTTAGAACCGGGACTTCAAAGACGTTTTGAACGTCATGGAGCATATGAGATGTTCCATGAGTTGAAGTTAATATTTCAAGCAAATGCTCGGGTTGAGAGATATGAAGTCCCCAACAAGTTCTATAGCTGTAAGATAGAGGAGAACAGTTCTGTCAGTGAACACATACTCAAAATGTCTGGGTATCATAACCACTTGACTCAGCTGGGAGTTGATCTTCCAGTTGATAGTGTTATTGACAGAGTTCTTCAATCACTGCCACCAAGCTACAAAGGCTTCGTGATGAACTATAATATGCAAGGGATGAATAAAATGATTCCTGAGCTCTTCGCAATGCTTAAGGCCGTGGAGGTAGAAATCAAGAAGGAGCACTTGAAAAGTTCAAAGAATTTCAGAGTGAAGTGGAGAATCATCGTAACAGGAAAATAAAGTTTCTACGATCTGATCGCGGAGGCAAATATTTGAGTTACGAGTTTGGCCTTCATTTAAAACAATGTGGAATTGTTTCACAACTCATGCCACCTGGAATAACACAGCGTAATGGTGTGTCTGAACGTCGTAACCGTACTTTATTAGTTATGGTACGATCTATGATGTCTCTTACCGATTTACCACTATCGTTTTGGGGTTATGCCTTAGAGACAACCGCATTCACGTTAAATAGGGCACCGTCTAAATCCGTTGAGATGACACCGTATGAACTGTGGTTTGGCAAGAAACCTAAGCTGTCGTTTCTTAAAGTTTGGGGTTGCGACAATTGTGTCAAAAGGCTTCAGCCTGATAAACTCGAACCCAAATCGGAGAAGTGCGTCTTCATAGGATACTGAGATGTCCATTTTGCATCATTTTTTCCTACTGTTATTTATATTGTTTTTAGATATAATAATGCTTTTTGGAGTAATTCTAATGCCTCTTCTCTCATAATATGCAAGGTTCACACAAAGAGGGAGAATACCGGCAGTTGGAATTCTGGACTTGAAAAATCTACGTCAGGCCACCTATTCTGCACAACTCCAAATGAGCTAAAACTTCACGGAGAATTTTTATGGAATATATAAGAATTATTGGAGCCAATAAGTACCAGAGGTGGCCCACCAGGTGGGCACAACCCACCCGGGCATGCCAGGGAGCCCAGGCGCGCCCTGGTGGGTTGTGCTCCCCTCGGCCCACCTCCGGTGCCCATCTTCTGGTATATAAGTCATTTTGACCTAGAAAAAAAAATCAGGAGAGGACTTTCGGAATGAAGCGCCACCGTCTCGAGGCGGAACTTGGGCAGGAGCACTTTTGCCCTTCGGCGGAGCGATTCCGCCGGGGGAACTTCCCTCCCGGAGGTGGAAATCATCGTCATCATCTTCACCAACAACTCTCCCATCTTGAGGAGGGCAATCTCCATCAACATCTTCAATAGCACCAACCCCTCTCAAGCCCTAGTTCATCTCTTGTGTTCAATCTTTGTACCGGAACCTTAGATTGGTGCTTGTGGGTGACTAGTAGTAGTGTTGATTACATCTTGTAGTTGATTACTATATGGTTTATTTGGTGGAAGATTATATGTTCAGATCCATTATGCTATTTAATACCCCTTTGATCTTGAGCATGATTATCATTTGTGAGTAGTTACTTTTGTTCTTGAGGTCACGGGAGAAATCTTGTTGCAAGTAATCATGTGAACTTGATATGTGTTCGATATTTTGATGATATGTATGTTGTGATTCCCTTAGTGGTGTCATGTGAACGTCGACTACATGGCACTTCACCTTATTAGGGCCTAAGGGAATGCATTGTGGAGTAGTTATTAGATGATGGGTTGCGAGAGTGACAGAAGCTTAAACCCTAGTTTATGCACTATTCCGTAAGGGACTGATTTGGATCCAAAAAGTTTAATGCTATGGTTAGATTTATTCTTAATACTTTTCTCGTAGTTGCGGATGCTTGCGAGGGGGTTAATCATAACTAGGAGGTTTGTTGAATTAAGAACAACACCTAAGCACCGATCTACCCACATATCAAATTATCAAAGTAGCGAACACAAATCAAACCAACATGATGAAAGTGACTTGATGAAATTCCCATGTACCCTCAAGAACGCTTTGCTTATCATAAGAGACCGTTTTGGCCTGTCCTTTGCCTCAAAAGGATTGGGCTACCTTGCTGCACTTTTGTTACCATTACCATTGCTTGCTTGTTACAAATTACCTTGCTATCAAACTACTCATTACTTATAATTCCAGTGCTTGCAGAGAATACCTTGCTGAAAACTACTTGTCATTTCCTTCTGCTCCTCGTTGGGTTCGACACTCTTACTTATAGAAAGGACTATCATTGATCCCCTATACTTGTGGGTCATCAAGGCTCTTTTATGGCGCCGTTGCCGGGGAGTAAGCGCTCTTGGTAAGTGGAAATCGGTAAGGAAAAACTATTACTACGTGCTGAAATTTATTGTCACTTGTTACTATGGAGAACAATCCTTTGAGGGGTTTGTTCGGGGTATCTTCACCTCGACCGGAACCACAATTAGTTACCCCCCAACTGACTGCACCTACTGAAACTATCGGTTATGAAATTCCTTCGGGTATGATAGAACAACTGCTAGCTAATCCTTATGCAGGAGATGGAACTGAACATCCTGATATGCACTTAATATATGTGGATGAAATTTGTGGATTATTTAAGCTTGCAGGTTTACCCGGAGATGAAGCTAAGAAGAAGGTTTTCCCTTTATCTTTGAAGGGAAAAGCATTGGCACGGTATAGGCTATGCGATGATATTGGATCTTGGACATGGAATCGATTGGAATTGGAATTTCACCAAAAAAATTATCCTATGCATCTAGTTCATCGTGATCGGAATTATATATATAATTTTTGGCCTCGTGAAGGAGAAAGTATCGCTCTAGCTTGGGGGAGGCTTAAGTCAATGTTATATTCATGCCCCAATCATGAGCTCTCAAGAGAAATTATCATTCAGAATTTTTATGCTCGGCTTTCTCATGATGATCAATCCATGCTTGATACTTCTTGTACTGGTTCCTTTATGAAGAAGACTATTGAATTTAGGTGGGACCTTTTAGAAAGAATTAAATGCAACTCTGAAGATTGGGAATTCGACGAAGGTAAAGAGTCAGGTATTAAGATTAAGTATGATTGTGTTAAATCTTTTATGATTACCGATGCTTTTCAAAAGTTTAGCACTAAATATGGACTTGACTCTGAGATAGTAGCCTCCTTTTGCAAAACATTTGCTAATCATGTTGATCTCCCTAAGGAGAAGTGGTTTAAATATCACCCACCTATTAAAGAAGAAATTAAAGAACCAGTAATAGCTAAAGATGAAACTATTATTTACAATGTTGATCCAGTTGTTCCTACTGCTTATATTGAAAAACCACCTTTCCCTGTTAGGATAAAGGAGCATGCTAAAGTTTCAACTGTGGTCAATAAGAGTTATATTAGAGCACCCAAGCCTGCTGAACAAATCAAAGTAGAACCTAGTGTTGCTATGGTTAAAGATCTCCTGGTAGAAAATTTAGACAGGCATGTTATCTACTTCTGTGATGAAGCTGCTAGAATTGCCAAACCTGATGAAAAAGATAAACATAGACCTGTTGTTGGCATGCCTGTTGTCTCAGTTAAAATAGGAGATCACTGTTATCATGGTTTATGTGACATAGGTGCTAGCATGAGTTCTATTCCTTTTACCTTATATCAAGAGATTATGAATGATATAGCACCAGCTGAAATAGAAGACATAGATGTTACTATTAAACTTGCTAATAGAGACACCATCACACCACTTGGGATTGTTAGAGATGTTGAAGTCTTGTGTGGGAAAATAAAATATCCTACTGATTTTCTAGTTCTTGGTTCCCCACAAGATGACTTTTGTCCCATTATCTTTGGTAGACCTTTCTTGAACACCGTTAATGCTAAAATAGATTGTGAGAAACAAACTGTTTGTGTTAGTTTTGGTGATGAGTCTCATGAGTTTAATTTTTCTAAGTTTAGTAGAAAACATCATAAAAAAGAATTGCCTAGTAAGGATGAAATAATTGGTCTTGCTTCTATTGTTGTTCCTCCTACTGATCCACTAGAACAATATTTGCTAGACCATGAAAATGATATGCATATGCATGAAAGAAATCAAATAGATAAAATTTTCTTTGAACAACGACCTCTGCTTAAACACAATTTGCCTATTGAAACTCTAGGAGGTCCTCCTCCACCTAAAGGTGATCCTGTGTTTGAATTAAAACAATTACCAGACACTTTGAAATATGCTTATCTTGATGAGAAAAAGATATATCCTGTTATTATTAGTGCTAACCTTTCAGAACATGAAGAAGAAAGATTATTGAAGGTTCTGAAGAAGCACCGAGCTGCTATTGGACATACTCTGGATGATTTAAAGGGCATTAGTCCCACTATCTGTCAGCATAAAATTAATATGGAACCTTATGCTAAACCCGTTGTTGATCACCAACGATGGTTGAATCCCAAAATGAAAGAAGTGGTAAGAACTGAAATATTGAAGCTTCTGGAAGCAGGTATAATCTATCCTATAGCTGATAGTAGATGGGTAAGTCCTATTCATTGTGTCCCTAAGAAGGGAGGTATTACTGTTGTTCCTAATGATAAAAATGAACTTCTTCCATAAAGAATTGTCACTGGCTACAGAATGGTAATTGATTTTAGAAAATTAAATAAAGCTACTAGAAAGGATCACTACCCTCTACCTTTTATTGATCAAATCCTTGAAAGACTATCTAAACATACACACTTTTGTTTCCTCGATGGATACTCTGGATTTTCTCAAATACCTGTGTCACAACCTGATCAAGAGAAAACCACCTTCACTTGTCCTTTCAGAACTTATGCTTATAGACGTATGCCTTTTGGTTTATGTAATGAACCTGCTACCTTTCAAAGATGTATGACTGCTATATTCTCTGATTTTTGTGAAAAGATTGTTGAGGTTTTCATGGATGACTTTTCCGTTTACGGAACTTCTTTTGATGATTGCTTAAGCAACCTTGATCGAGTTTTGCAGAGATGCGGGCAAACTAATCTTGTCTTGAATTGGGAGAAGTGCCACTTTATGGTTAATGAAGGTATTGTCTTGGGACATAAAATTTCTGAACGAGGTATTGAGGTGGATAAAGCTAAAGTTGATGCAATCGAGAAAATGCCATGTCCTAAAGATATCAAAGGTATTCGTAGTTTCCTCGGTCATGCGGGTTTCAATAGGAGATTTATTAAAGACTTCTCTAAAAATTTCTAGGCCTCTTACAAATCTTTTGCAAAAGGATGTTCCATTTGTTTTTGATGATGATTGTGTAGAAGCCTTTGAAACACTTAAGAAAGCCTTAATCTCTGCACCTATTGTTCAACCACCTGATTGGAACTTGCCCTTTGAGATTGTGTGTGACGCTAGTGATTATGCTGTTGGTGCTGTTCTAGGACAAAGAGTTGATAAGAAGTTAAATGTTTTTCATTATGCTAGTAAAACTCTAGACAGTGCTCAACGCAATTATGCTACTACGGAAAAAGAATTCTTAGCAGTTGTGTTTGCTTGTGACAAATTTAGATCTTCCATTGTTGATTCTAAAGTTACTGTTCACACTGATCATGCTGCTATAAAATATCTTATGGAAAAGAAAGATGCTAAACCTAGACTCATTAGGTGGGTTCTTTTGCTACAAGAATTTGACTTACATATCACTGATAGAAAAGGAGCTGAGAACCCCATGGCTGATAACTTATCTAGTTAGAAAATATTCTTGATGACCCACAACCTATTAATGATAGGTTTTCTGATGAACAATTAGCTGCAATAAATGTTTCTCATAACACTCCTTGGTATGCTGACTATGCTAATTACATTGTTGCTAAATACATACCACCTAGCTTCACATACCAACAAAAGAAAAAATTCTTCTATGATTTAAGACATTACTTTTGGCATGACCCACATCTTTATAAAGGAGTAGATGGTATTATTAGACATTGTGTACCTGAGCATGAACAAGGATAAATCCTACGAAAATGTCACTCCGAAGCTTATGGAGGGCATCATGCGGGAGATAGAACTGCTCACAAGGTATTGCAATCTGGTTTTTATTGGCCTACTCTCTTCAAGGATGCCTGTAAGTTTGTCTTATCTTGTGATGAATGTCAAAGGATTGGAAATATTGGTAAGCGTCAAGAAATGCCTATGAATTATTCACTTGCTGTTGAACCATTTGATGTTTGGGGATTTGATTACATGGGACCTTTTCCTTCCTTTAATGGGTATACTCATATTTTGGTTGCTGTTGATTATGTCACTAAGTGGGTAGAAGCTATTTCAACTAGTAGTGCTGATCACAACACCTCTATTAAAATGCTTAAGGAAGTTATTTTCCCAAGGTTTGGAGTCCCTAGATATTTAATGACTGATGGTGTTTCACATTTTATTCATGGTGCTTTTCGTAAAATGCTTTCTAAGTATGATGTTAACCATAGAATTGCATCACCCTATCATCCCCAGTCTAGTGGTCAAGTTGAACTTAGCAATAGAGAAACAAAATTAATATTATAGAAAACTGCCAATAGGTATCGAAAGAATTGGTCCAAGAAATTAGATGATGCACTTTGGACTTATAGAACACCATATAAAAATCCTATGGGTATGTCTCCTTATAAAATGGTCTATGGAAAAGCTTGTCATTTGCCTCTTGAGTTAGAACATAACGCATATTGGGCAATTAAAGAACTCAACTATGATTTCAAACTTGCCGGTGAAAAGAGGTTATTTGATATTAGCTCACTAGATGAATGGAGAATCCAAGCTTATGAAAATGCCAAGTTATTTAAAGAAAAATTTAAAAGATGGCACTAGTACAGCGAGGTGCTATACAAACGGTTTTTAACCCCTTTCCGCGATGGCATTTGGAACCGTCGCCTAGTGAGTGACTGCGATAGGGGGGGTCCTTCCCACACGACCCAGAAACCGTTGGGGATATGCCCTCCTGGCACACATACTCGGTAAAATGAGGTCGTGTGCGACCGGCGAGCGATCAAATACGGTTATATGTACAGTAGTGCTAAAAAAATTCAATTATACATGCGAAATCGTTTCCGGTCGTAAGTTCATCCCACACAGTCAGTCCCCGCGAAACGTTTCCGTTCGTTTATACATCCCACACAGTCGCTCCAAGGAAAAAGTTTCTGTTCGCAGGTACATCACACACAATTTTCCCCGTTAAATCGTTTGTGATAGCGTTTCCATTGCACATGGTATTAACAATTTTATCGTTTGCATTTTTGAATGCATCAGACACGGTGCGTAGAAGAAACTGTGTGGCAAAGGCTGTCCATCACACACAGTTTTTATGTGGTAAACATTTGCGCCAGGTGGCCTAACGCAAACAGTTTTCAAGAGGATGTCGTGTGTGAGTGTTCATTAATCCAACACGGTTTATTCCTAGAAACTGTGTGCGTTGCCTGAGGTCATCGCCCACGGTGTTTTCTCAATAACCGTTTGCAATAGAAAAACCCAATTAGCAGGCTAATTATCCTATTATTAATAATCAATTTATTAATCTAATTGACATTTCATATTAAGCACACAATATATTTCATTTTCATAATTGAAATACATCAGAGTACAACATCATATAGCTTCAGCACTCAGCTACCCCATTACACAACTGCACCAGCACCAAGTTTCACATGCAACATCTATAACCTTTCGAAATTAGCATCATAGACGGTACATACACAGATGTATCTCATCTGAAAAACTGCTGAAGCAGAAGGCGAATATTGAGCCTTCATTGATTTTGAAGGTCTTTGCAACTTTAGGCCAGTGCCTGTGGATGATTGACCGTCCATCTTTCGTCCTCTTCAGGAACACTTCAATATTGAACCGTGGGTGTTGTATGAATACCTTCCTCGCCTCCTGACCATACAGGTGGTTTGAGAGGTAATCATCAGTGAACTGCTTTGAAAAGGCCTGAAAACAAGGATGTGCATAAATATCTTCTCTATATTGGAAATGGGGCTAAGGAATAAAAAAGGCGAGGCATAATAGTTAGTACCATCCTGTAGTGAACTGATGTCTTCTTCATTGTGCAGACAAAGATCTTGTTATTTTTTGTCGCTAATTTCTTTATCCTAACAATCTTTCTGAGTTTCTTGACTTGACTGATATTCATGGACAACTCATTTCCCCATATGCAAAAAGGGTCGAACAGTGGGTCAAAACCTCTGACAGCAGGACCTACATGTGCAAGACCAAATTGTTAAAAACCTAAATATTAGAATGGTTCCTGCAATTGCACAATAATGTGCTATTAGACAAAGGATCATGCATGTGCAAACCTCGATTGTAAACCTCAGTGCTTCCCATTGTTTCCCTACAACACATATAAGGTAGTTAGTGATCAGGTTAAGTGAGGGTTCGCATCCTATTAGTAAAATATGTTGATAAAAAATAAGCACATTGCAGATTCATCAGATTAATTCAAGCCACATGGAAAACCCATTTATCCAAACCAAGCATGATTAAGAACTAGGAAATATAGCAATTGTATATGTTTCTCATGTATTAAGTGCAGCCAAATTCGATTATTCCTCACATGCACAACAATACAAAATTCTACCCACGACAATTGGACATCGCATTGGAGAATTGAACCAAGCAGTTCACTAAACACCACAACAAATGAACCAAACATTAACTGATCACCACATTGCACAATATAACATGCTCCTAATAGAAGATCAGACAGTTAACCAAACCAAGCATGCTTAACAACTTGGAAATATAGCAATTGTATTTGTTTCTCATGTATTTAGTACAGCCAAATTTGATTTATTTCTCACATGGTATACAATAACAGAATGCACCCACAACAATTGAACATCGCATTGCAGAATTGAACCAAACAGTTAACTAAACACCACAACAAATGACCCAAACATTAACTAAGCACCACATTGCATAATGTATAACATACTAGAAGATCAGACATTTAACCAAACCAAGCATGCTTGACAACTTGGAAATATAGCAATTGTATTTGTTTCTCATGTATTTTGTAAAGAAAAATTCGATTTATTTCTCACATGGAAGACAATACAAAATTGCACCCTGAAGAATTGAACATCACATTTGCATAATTGAACCAAACAGTTAACTGAACACGAAAACTAATTAACCAAACAGTTAATAAGTGAGCACCACATTGCACGACATATAGAACATATACACTAGAGCAACAGATTGCATGGTAAAAGTAGATAGCACAATTCACTAGAATTTGTTAAGGAAAGGCAGTAGCTAGCAAACAGAACATGGGTCCTTATAGTGAGCTAATAAGACAAGCTACACCTCATTGTCAGAGATATCGATGACGATTGGCTCCTTGGACATGGAAGAGGGCGAGGCCTCCGCATCATGGGTGCCCTCGTCATAGTGGTGAGTTGCCTGAGCCGCTCCAGGCACCAACCTGCTGGCTCTCGAGTTGAGGTAAGCACGTGCACGCTGAGAAAACACCTCGTAGTCTTCGTCGAAGGCATCGAGGGTGGCCTCAAGAAAACGCCCCGAACTGTCGTTTAAAGTAGCCAACCGCGTTGCGGCGTCGGTGCGCAAGGCGTCGACGGTGGCCTCGATGGCGAGGTGCTCCTCCAAGATCTGGGGGTCGGCACGAATGGCAGCCATCGCGACCTCATTCGCGTGTGCGGCCGCGATTTGCTTCTCCGCTGCCAAATGCTCCTTGAGCTCCTGGCTATATTGCGTGCACCATGGCTTAGGGCGATGCTTATTTGGTGGAGGGGTCGGTGATTTGGGTGGAAGGTGTCACGCCGGTGGTTGGGGCATGTGGGATGTGGAAGGAGGAGGAGGATGGGGGTCGGGTGTGGATTACCTGCATGGATAGACGAGGCCGAGCAGCGTGAAGGAGGGTCGCCGGCGAGGAGGCGGCGCTGCAAGCAAGGAGTGAAGGTTTCAACTTGGAAAGGAAGGCGGAAACAGGGGAAATATGGCTTTTGGTAAGGGGGAGGGGGCGGGAAGGTAGATATTTCCGCGAAAGCCGAAATTTTTGAATCGGTTCAGCGAAAAAACTAGCGCGCAAAGTGTCATCAGACACGGTCCCTTATTCATAACTATGTACAATATGTGAACATCACAAACGATTCAGATAGCTTAACCCGTGTGTGATGAGTTTGAACGTCAAAAATTTTGGTTCGAATTTCCCTGGTTACAGTGGTCATCCGGCTGTGGACTGTAGCCGACGCACCTTTCTGGACGAAATGATATCCATTGCCTCTTCTTGATTTCAATTTTTTTCTCTAGTGTCAACATACAACAACATGAGTGTTGTGTGAAATTTAGGGATTTTTCGGGGTTCGTTTGGCCATTTTTATACATTAATTGAGTTTTCAATGCATTTATGTGCATAATTCAAATTTGAACTACAGGCACATGCTCTAATGCATATAAATTGGTTGAAAATTCAAATCTATGTCCTTGGTTGCATGCTTAGGTCCCATGCCAGAAATGGGAATGAATTTCAAACACCCTGCCAGCGTCACTCGGCCGCAAACATTGAGATACCTGGTTTTTAAATTCTAGTAAATCCAAAACTCGTCTGAAATTCATGAAACTTGGCATGCTATCATGGAGCGGCATCAACATGTTGTGGTAAATTTTTTGTCCCATTTGGACTGGTTTGGGTATAAGCTTCTCACAAACCAGAGCTTCTCACAACAAGCCTGATGGTTTCGGTAGGGAACGTTTCACCTTTCTGGACGAAACGATATCTGTTGCCTCTTCTTAATTTCAATTTTTCTCTAGTGTCAACATAGAACAACAGGAGTGTTGTGTGAAATTTTGGGATTTTTCAGGGTTCATTTGGACATTTTTATACATTAATTGAGTCTTCAATGCATTTATGTGCATAATTCAAATTTGAACTACAGGCACATGCTCTAATGCATATAAATTGGTTGAAAATTCAAATATGTGTCCTTGGTTGCATGCTTAGGTCCCATGCAAGAAATGGGAATGAATGTCAAACACCCTGCCACCGTCACTCGGCCGCAAACATTGAGATACCTGGTTTTTAAATTCTAGTAAATCCAAAACTCGTCTGAAACTCATGAAACTTGGCATGCTATCATGGAGCGGCATCAACATGCCATGGTAAAATTTTTGTCCCATTTGGGGCAGGTTTGGGTATAAGCTTCTGACAAATCAGAGCTTCTCACAACAAGCCTGATGGTTTCGGTAGGGAACGTTTCACCTTTCTGGACGAAACGATATCCGTTGCCTCTTCTTGATTTCAATTTTTTCTCTAGTGTCAACATAGAACAACAGGAGTGTTTTGTGAAATTTTGGAATTTTTCGGGGTTTGTTTGGGCATTTTTATACATTAATTGAGTTTTCAATGCATTTATGTGCATAATTAAATTTGAACTACAGGCACATGCTCTAATGCATATAAATTGGTTGAAAATTCAAATATGTGTCCTTGGTTGCATGCTTAGGTCCCATGCAAGAAATGGGAATGAATGTCAAACACCCTGCCACCGTCACTCGGCCGCAAACATTGAGATACCTGGTTTTTAAATTCTAGTAAATCCAAAACTCGTCTGAAATTCATGAAACTTGGCATGCTATCATGGAGCGGCATCAACATGCCGTGGTAAATTTTTTGTCCCATTTGGGGCAGGTTTGGGTATAAGCTTCTGACAAACCAGAGCTTCTCACAACAAGCCTGATGGTTTCGGTAGGGAACGTTTCACCTTTCTGGACGAAACGATATCCGTTGCCTCTTCTTGATTTCAATTTTTTCTCTAGTGTCAACATAGAACAACAGGAGTGTTGTGTGAAATTTTGGAATTTTTCGGGGTTCATTTGGACATTTTTATATATTAATTGAGTTTTCAATGCATTTATGTGCATAATTAAATTTGAACTACAGGCACATGCTCTAATGCATATAAATTGGTTGAAAATTCAAATACGTGTCCTTGGTTGCATGCTTAGGTCCCATGCAAGAAATGGGAATGAATGTCAAACACCCTGCCACCGTCACTTGGCCGCAAACATTGAGATACCTGGTTTTTAAATTCTAGTAAATCCAAAACTCGTCTGAAATTCATGAAACTTGGCATGCTATCATGGAGCGGCATCAACATGCCATGGTAAAATTTTTGTCCCATTTGGGGCAGGTTTGGGATTAAGCTTCTCACAAACCAGAGCTTCTCACAACAAGCCTGATGGTTTCGGTAGGGAATGTTTGACCTTTCTGGACGAAACGACATCCGTTGCCTCTTATTGCTTTCAAAAAAATTTCTAGTGTCAACATAGACCAACAGGAGTGTTGTGTTAAATTTTGGAAGTTTTCGGGGTTCGTTTGGACATTTTTATACATTAACTGGGTTTTCTAGGCATTTTATGTGCATAATTCAAATTTGAACTACATGCACATGCTCCAGTGCATATAAATTGGTTGAAAAATCAAATATGTGTCCTTGGGTGCATGCTTAGGTCCCATGCAAGAAATGGGAATGCATTTCAAACACCAGGGCACTATTGATTGCCGGCAAAACGTTGAGATACTTTATTTTTAAATTCTAGTAAATCCAAAACTCATCTGAAATTCATGAAACTTGGCATGCTATCATGGAATGGCACCCGACATGCTATGGTATTTTTTGTGTCCATTTTGAGAGAAGGCGCACTCGAATAACAGCGAACAAAGGCATTTTGAAACAAATAGCTACCACTCTAACATCGCAAACATTTTAGATAGAACACCCGTATGTAAACCGACAGCTTCCCCAGTAAGCCAAGGGAAAATTTGCCGAGCAGGATTTGTGCAACTCTTCATCGCAAACGTTTTAGGTAGAACACCTGTATGCAAAGTGAGAGCTATGGTAAGCCAAGGGAAAATTCGCCGCGCAGGATTTGTGCAGCTCTTCAACGCAAACGATTCAGATTGAATAAGGTATGCAAAGCGATACTTCGGCGCTAAGCCAAGAGAAAATTTGGCAAGCAGGATTTGTACCTCCCTTCAATGCAAATGGTTTTTTCGGATGACCCGTGTGCAACCACTTACAGACAATTTAGTAAGATTTGCATCTGTCATATTGGGTATATTGCCATTTGTCAAACTGGAAAGATTAACATTTGTTGATCTAGTAACATTGCCATTTGTCAATCCTTGTAACACTGCGATTTGTCAAAATATGCACCTAATAATCACTAGCACTATCTAATTTTTGCAACCAAAATTCAGTAATTAAGCATAGATTTCATTCATAGATTAAGCAGTCGTTCTTTATGCAAACAGTTCAACTCAACAGCTGAACCGACCAAACTTTTCCCCAATTGTTGCCAACCACGTACTGAAATAGCTAGTTCAACTATATATACTAGCTAATTTTTAAGTACGTTGTACAGTTCCACCACATCTATAGTCAGATGAACTGAACAAAATTGCCCCTAAATACTACTACTACTATGGAGGGGCTTTGTACTAATTCCGGCAGCCTCTCCTCTGCCGAGTGCGCTCAGTAAGAGGAAGAGGAGGAGGAGCCTACCGATGAGCTGGACAACTGCAATACGGTGCCTGCCACTGTTGCACCTTCAGCGATGCTCACCTCGAACACCCTCTGTCGCTCCAGACGACCCCTCTCGAAGCGGCCGGACTGCTCGTAGATCTCCTGATTCCTCGCCTCTGCGTCGGTGTGTGCTACGGCCACGACTGCGGTATGGCTCTTTGCGTGCTCGACGAGGCGCTCCTCCTCCTCCCGCAGGAACTCGATGTAGCGTGCAAGGTCGCTGATGCACGTGCGGGCCTCCACCTCCGCCTCCCTCCTTCGGGCGACGGTGGCGGAGCGGGTGATGATCCCGGCGGTCGACGGTGGGCTGGCGGCCACGACGGCCGACGATGGGGTGGCGGCCACGACCACCACCTCCCGCCTTCGGGCCGCAGTGGCGGAGCGGGTGATGGCCACGGTGGCTGGCAGTGGGGTGGCGGCCACAACGGCCACCTCCCGCCTTCGGCCCGCGGCGGCGGAGCGGGCGATGGCCCTGGCTTTCGACGGTGGTGTGGTGGCAACGACGGCCGGCAACAGCTGCCGACGGGCAGCGGCGGCGGAGCGTGTGGTGGGTGTTCCGCGCACACCCAATAGGGACGCCACGCGCACTACACTACGCCGGGGACTACGCCGCCGCCGCGGTGTAGCCTCCCAGCTGGAGCTGTCCTCTGATGACGGCGGAGTGGCTGAGCGACAACGATGGACCGGTGCCATTGGCGATTGTGGGAGAAGCAGACGAGATAAGCTACAGGGAGAGAGGGGAAAATGCGACGCAGGACTCGCCGGCCGTGAGGGTTTATATAGTAGGCTGGTAAGCATTGGGATTTTGGGGGATTTCACCGAGTCGGGCGGGAAGCTTGCGTGGGAACCTGCGCGGTTGCGCGGGAACGGGCTCACCACCGTTTGGCCAAAAGAACGCCCCCGCGCGCTACTCAAGCTTGCGCTCGAAGCCGTCTGCGGCAGCGGGGTGACAAGACGTTCGAAAGGAGGACGAAAGGACACGTACACATACTGTTAATAAAAAAACATTTGCGATTTAATTACCTACTATACCCCCGTGCTGGTTTATAAGTAGGATTTAACTAATAAAATACGAATGCATGTCGCCAAAGATTATATCGTTGGATTCGTATTTGAACATAGTTTCCAGTTATATAATTTCTGTAACATGCATTAACATTTTGTTGGTTAAATTTAAGGTCAAAATATGGCACAGAATATATAAAGGGGACTAATAGACCAAGACGGCGGTAGTAGCACACAGCCGCTCTCTACGGCGTATCACACACATCTTGTTAAGTTGAACCTTTTCTATTGTGTTGCCTAATCACACACAGTTCATCCTAGTGAACTGTATGCCGTATATCGCACACACCTTATCTGGCTGCCCGTTTCTGTTGTTCTGCATCATCGCAAACAGTTCTTCTTGATTAACCGTTTGCCACTCATCCAATGGAGGGAAGCTTCTACATTCGAGGGGGACGTGGCATTGACCATTGGGCGGCAATAGTCGGTCATCCGGGTGCGCAATAAAGGATGCAAAGAGGGATCCTACAGCAGCAAGGACCAGCTTCCCTGCCGATAGCTCATCTAACAGAACTCCCAAGTTAACTGTGCTGAGGATGGAGTAGTCATCGGATGCGTGACCGGATGGGAAGTGGCCTCGATGTTTTTTAATTTTTGACATTTTTTGTTTTTTGAACACATGTTGATTGGGTTGAAGAAGGTCTATCTCGTTACTTTTTGATAATTTTTGTTTTTTGAACACATGTTGATTGGCTTGAATGAAGGTCTATCCCGTTACTTTACGACATGTTTCCAAAACATGGACCTCGAGATTAATTCAACTAATAGGACTGAGCACTATATACATTCAACGCAATCAAATGTTTTCCAAAAAAAAGTGATATGATTTCTGTGAAACTTATAAGTCATGTATGTCAAATTAACCTCTGTGTACTTGTTCTCAAATTAACCTCCGGGCCTGTTTGCCGCGTATCACACACATCTTATTAAGTTGAACCATTTATGTTCTCTTACCTAATCGAAAATAGTTCATTCGAGTGAACCGTATGCTCACACACACCTTGATCTGGCTGACCGTTTCTGTTGCTTTCCCTAATAGCAAACAGTTCATCGAAGCGAACTGTATGCCGTATATCGCACACACATTGATGTGGCTGCCCGTTTTTGTTGTTCTGTATAATCCCAAACAGTTTGTCTGGATCAACCGTATGCCCAGCATCGCACACGCAAGTAAAATCTGAACCGTGTTTGATGTACCCGCGATCGCAAATGTTTTGCATCTTTTTTTACGGTTTTTTACATCACCGTTTGTGATTAATACATCGCACACAGTTTCGTCAAAGGGTCTCTGATCGTAGTGTCGCATTAGCAGCATCCTGCAGTAGTGTGGCATGACAAAAGAATCCAAAAGCGTGAGTTCAAAGTTGGAGAATATGTTCTTTTGTACAACTCTCGTTTCAGATTCTTTGCAGGAAAACTCCTCTCCAAATGGGAAGGACCCTATGTTATCGAGGAGGTTTATCGATCTGGAGCCATCAAAATAAATAATGCCGAGGGTACTAACCCGAAGGTTGTCAATGGGCAAAGAATAAAACATTATATCTCAGGTATGCCCATTAATGTTGAAAGCAATATTATCCAAACTTTGACACCGGAAGAACACATAAAGGAAACCTTCCGGGATACTCCAGAATCGTGAAAAAAGAGGAGGTACGTGATACGGTAAGTAAACGGACCCCAAAAAATCCACAAAAATATTTTCTATCAGCTTTGGAATATATCGAAAATTACGAAAATAAGGAACAACCAGGAAGGCACCCCTGGTGGGCACAAGACACCTTGCCAGGCGCGCCCAGGTGGGTTGTGTCCACCTCGGGTACCTTCCGGACTCCGTTTTTCTTTCGTTTGCTTGTTTCCCAAGATAAAAAAATCTTTATATACCCCCCGTACCTATTGACCACCGTATCGCGGAGAAATCTTCTGTTTCCTTTTCCTTGTTGTTTTCTGATAGATCTAATTCACCATGGCCGCTTCGAGCTCCTCCAAGGACAAGTTCTTCGAGAACGTCATCAACCCGTATCTGCGGGAGGTGATGCAGCACCCTCAAGCTATTGAGATGCGTGAGGGGGTGCTCCACATCCACGATGTGCAAGGCCCCAAAGGGACGGGATCCGTGGAGGCTAGGCTTGAGGCTATGGAGCAGGAGGTCTTCCGGTGCAAGGGGATGGTGGAACGTGGGCTCAATGCCAATCACCTCATGATCGCGGACTATACCCGTGACCTCAAGGTGGAGGGCAAGTCCATGAAGGACAACATTTTTACCTTCAACGAGCAAATCAACTTTCTCCAAAGCCAGGTCTACGATCTCCAAAACCAAGTCTTTGAATATGAGGCAAGGTTTAAATGTATGTGTTTGGCTGCCAGTTGCAGGACCCGCGAGACTCACTCTTCTTCCTATAATGGTGAGCCCTTGCCATGGAAATCTGAGGATAAGATTGCTACTACTTCATCACCACCGCCTCCTTCTTCATCACCAAAGGAAACTTGAGTTTCGGGTATGGGCACTCCCCTTGGCTTGTGCCAAGCTTGGGGGAGGTGCCCAGGTATCGTATCACCTCCACTATCTTTTTCCTTTACTTATCTTAGTTCGATCCATAATTATCTTTTTCTTTAGATGAATAAAAATTTAGTTCGATCCTTTCTTTTCGAGAGTTTGCTTAATATTCTATCCTTGTAATCGTGTGCAAGTTATATATAATAAAGTTTAGTTTGAAGTTTTGTTCTCTTTATTTTCATGTTCAATAAAAGAAAAGAAATAAATAAAAAAGGATCATATGCTAACCTTATGGTAAGTAATGACATCACATAAGGAAGAGTATAAGTAGAAAATTTTATTGGAGATTTACAAACATAGTATTGGTCAATAATGCAATTCATGAAAGAATTAATAAGGGAAGAGAAGATTCACATGCAAATACACTATCCTGTACATCTTTTGTGATTGTGAGCCCCACCAAAATATTATATGCCAAAATTGTTGACATTAGACAAGGAGGACAACGTAATGATTTATGTTTGTTCATATTCACATAGAACTTATATTGTCATAGATCCTTTAACATGTGGTGCTTGCCCCCCATCTTTGCTAGCCAAAAATTCCGCACTAAGTAGAGATACTACTTGTGCATCCAAAACCCTTAAAACAAATCTTGTTTTGAGAGTCCACCATACCTACCTATGGATTGAGTAAGATCCTTCAAGTAAGTTGTCATCGGTGCAAAAAGGGCAAGAAAAATTGCTTCTAAAAGTGTTGGATCATTTAGTGTAAGAGAAAATTGAGCGTTGTACGAACTTGTGATGGCAAAGAATAAAAGTGACAGGCTGCATAATAAAGGTTGCTATCATAAGGGGCAATATAACGTGACGTTCTTTTGCACTAAGAGATTGAGCATACAAACAAATAAGCGCATGGCAACCTCTGCTTCCCTCTGCGAAGGGCCTATCTTTTACTTTTATGTATTTACTTTTATGCAAGAGTCAAAGTATTTCTCTCTATTCCTTTTTATTTTCTCTTTTGGCAAGCATCAGGTGGTGAGGAAAGATCTAGGCACATATATCCAGTTGGATATGAGTAGCATGAGTTATTATTGTTGACATCACCCTTGAGGTGAGCATGTTGAGAGGCGAAACTATAAGCCCCTATCTTTCTATGTGTCCGGTTGAAAGTTTTTGCTCATGTGTATGCGGTGAGTGTTAGCAATCATAGAAGACTATATGATGGTTGAGTATGTGGACTTGCCAAAAAGGCTCCGATACGTGACCCTTCCTGAAAAGATGATGAATTGTAGTTGCAAAGTTGACTGAGAACATAGTTTGTTGGTTTTCAATAGAGTTTATGCTTTATACTTCGATGTTGTGATGAATTGTTACTTGTTCATGGGAAGTCTATGATAGAAGTTATATGATAAAAGTTCTATAATAAGGTTTTATGTTAAAGTTTGTTGCTGTTATAATAATTTACATGATGCTTCTATGTCCGTACTTTGTTTTTATCGACACCTCTCTCTCTAAGCATGTGGACATGTTTTTCAATTTCGGTTTTCGCTTGAGGACAAGCGAGGTCTAAGCTTGGGGGAGTTGATACGTCCATTTTGCATCATGTTTTCCTACTGTTATTTATATTTTTTTTAGATATAATAATGATTTTTGGAGTAATTCTAATGCCTCTTCTCTCATAATATGCAAGGTTCACACAAAGAGGGAGAATACCGGCAGCTGGAATTCTGGACCTGAAAAAGCAACGTCAGGCCACCTATTCTGCACAACTCCAAATGAGCTAAAACTTCACGAAGAATTTTTATGGAATATATAAGAATTATTGGAGCCAATAAGTACTAGAGGGGGCCCACCAGGTGGGCACAACCCACCTGGGTGCGCCAGGGAGCCCAGGCGCGCCCTGGTGGGTTGTGCTCCCCTCGGCCAACCTCCGATGCCCATCTTCTGGTATATAAGTCATTTTGACCTAGAAAAAATCAAGAGAGGACTTTCGGGACGAAGCGCCGCCGTCTCGAGGCGGAACTTGGGCAGGAGCACTTTTGCCCTCCGGCGGAGCGATTCCGCCAGGGGAACTTCCCTCCCGGAGGGGGAAATCATCGTCGTCATCTTCACCAACAACTCTCCCATCTTGGGGAGGGCAATCTCCATCAATATCTTCAACAGCACCATCCCCTCTCAAACCTTAGTTCATCTCTTGTGTTCAATCTTTGTACCGGAACCTTAGATTGGTGCTTGTGGGTGACTAGTAGTGTTGATTACATCTTGTAGTTGATTACTATATGGTTTATTTGGTGGAAGATTATATGTTCAGATCCAGTATGCTATTTAATACCCCTCCGATCTTGCGCATGATTATCATTTGTGAGTAGTTACTTTTGTTCTTGAGGTCACGGGAGAAATCTCGTTGCAAGTAATCATGTGAACTTGATATGTGTTCGATATTTTGATGATATGTATGTTGTGATTCCCTTAGTGGTGTCATGTGAACGTCGACTACATGGCACTTCACCTTATTAGAGCCTAAGGGAATGCATTGTGGGGTAGTTTTTAAATGATGGGTTGCGAGAGTGACAGAAGCTTAAACCCTAGTTTATGCGCTACTCTGTAAGGGACTGATTTGGATCGAAAAGTTTAATGCTATGGTTAGATTTATTCTTAATACTTTTATCGTAGTTGCGGATGCTTGCGAGGGGGTTAATCATAAGTAGGAGGTTTGTTCAAGTAAGAACAGCACCTAAGCACCGATCCACCCACATATCAAATTATCAAAGTAGCGAACACAAATCAAACTAACATGATGAAAGTGACTAGATGAAATTCCCGTGTACCCTCAAGAACGCTTTGCTTATCATAAGAGACCATTTTGGCCTGTCCTTTGCCTCAAAAGGATTGGGCTACCTTGCTGCACTTTTGTTACCGTTACCGTTGCTTGCTTGTACCAAATTACCTTGCTATCAAACTACTCGTTACTTATAATTTCAGTGCTTGCAGAGAATACCTTGCTGAAAACTACTTGTCATTTTCTTCTGCTCCTCGTTGGGTTCAACATTCTTACTTATCGAAAGGACTATGATTGATCCCCTATACTTGTGGGTCATCAGATACCCTAAGGAAACAATTGGGTACACCTTCTACCACAGATTTGAAGGCAAGATCTTTGTTGCCAAGAATGGATTGTTTCTAGAGAAGGAGTTTCTCTCGAAAGAAGTGAGTGGGAGGAAAGTAGAACTTGATGAGGTAATTGTATCATCTCTCGAATTGGAAAGTAGCACATCACAGAAAATCGTTCCCGTGATGCCTACACCAACTAGAGAGGAAGCAAATGATAATGATCATGAAACTTCAGATCAAGTTACTACTGAACCTCGTAGGTCGACCAGAGCATGATCTGCACCAGAGTGGTACAGTAATCCTATTCTGGAAGTCATGTTACTAGACCAAGGCGAACCTACGAACTATGAAGAAGCTATGATGAGCCCAGATTCCGATAAATGGCTTGAGGCCATGAAATCTGAGATGGGATCCATGTATGAGAACAAAGTGTGGACTTTGATGGACTTGCCCGATGATCGGCAAGCCATTGAGATTAAATGGATCTTCAAGAAGAAGACTGACGCTGATGGTAATATTACTGTCTACAAAGCTCGACTTGTCGCGGAAGGTTTTCGACAAGTTCAAGGAGTTGACTACGATGAGACTTTCTCACCCGTAGCGATGCTTAAGTCTGTCCGAATCATGTTAGCAATTGCCGCATTTTATGATTATGAAATCTGGCAAATGGATGTCAAAACTGCATTCCTGAATGGATTTCTTAAAGAAGAGTTGTATATGATGCAACCGGAAGGTTTTGTTGATCCTAAAGGTGCTAACAAAGTATGCAAACTCCAGCGATCCATCTATGGACTGGTGCAAGCATCTCGGAGTTGGAATATACGCTTTGATGAGGTGATCAAAGCATATGGTTTTATACAGACTTACGGTGAAGCCTGTATTTACAAGAAAGTGAGTGGGAGCTCTGTAGCATTTCTGATATTATATGTGGATGACATATTGTTGATTGGAAATGATATAGAATTTCTGGATAGCATAAAAGGATACTTGAATAAGAATGTTTCAATGAAAGACCTCGATGAAGTTGCTTATATATTGGGCATCATGATCTATAGAGATAGATCGAGACGCTTAATAGGACTTTCACAAAGCACATACCTTGATAAAGTTTTGAAGAAGTTCAAAATGGATCAGTCAAAGAAAGGGTTCTTGCCTGTGTTACACGGTGTGAAATTGAGTCAGACTCAGAGCCCGGCCACTGCAGAAGATAGAGGGAAAATGAAAGTCATTCCCTATGCCTCAGCCATAGGTTCTATCATGTATGCTATGCTATGTACCAGACCTGATGTGTGCCTTGCCATAAGTTTGGCAGGGAGGTACCAAAGTAATCCAGGACTGGATCACACTGGACAGCGGTTAAGAACATCCTGAAGTACCTGAAAAGGACAAAGGATATGTTTCTTGTTTATGGAGGTGACTAAGAGCTCGTCGTAAATGGTTACGTCGACGCTAGCTTCGACACTGACCCGGATGACTCTAAGTCACAAACCGGATACGTATTTATATTGAATGGTGGAGCTGTCAGTTGGTGTAGTTCCAAGCAGAGCGTCGTGGCGGGATCTACGTGTGAAGTGGAATACATAGCTGCTTTGGAAGCAGCGCATGAAGGAGTCTGGATGAAGGAGTTCATATCCGATCTAGGTGTAATACCTAGTGCATCGGGACCAATGAAAATCTTTTGTGACAACACTGGAGCAATTGCCTTGGCGAAGGAATCCAGGTTTCACAAGAGAACCAAACACATCAAGAGACGCTTCAACTCCATTCATGAAAAGGTCAAGGATGGAGACATAGAGATTTGCAAAATACATACGGATCTAAATGTAGCAGACTCATTGACTAAGCCTCTTCCGCGAGAAAAACATGATCAGCACCAAGACTCCATGGGTGTTAGATTCATTACTATGTAATCTAGATTACTAACTCTAGTGCTAGTGGGAGAACGAACTAGAGGCAATAATAAAGTTGTTATTTAATATTTCCTTATTCATGATAAAGGTTTATTATTCATGTTAGAATTCTATTGATCGGAAACTTATATGCATGTGTGAATACATAAACAAATACCGTGTCGCTAGTAAGCCTCTACTAGACTAGCTCGTTGATCAAAGATGGTTAAGGTTTCCTAACCATAGACATGTGTTGTCATTTGATAACAGGATCACATCATTAGGAGAATGATGTGATGGACAAGACCCATCCATTAGCTTAGCATATTGATCGTTCAGTTTATTGCTATTGCTTTCTTCATGTCAAATATGTATTCCTCTGACTATGAGATTATGCAACTCCCAGATACCGGAGGAATACCTTGTGTGCTATCAAACGTCACAACATAACTGGGTGATCATAAAGATGCTCTACAGGAATCTTCGAAGGTGTTTGTTGAGTTGGCATAGATCGAGATTAGGATTTGTCACTCCGAGTATCGGAGAGGTATCTCTGGGCCCTCTCGGTAATACACATCATAAGCTTGCAAGCAAATGACTTAGGAGTTAGTTACGAATGATGTATTACGGAACGAGTAAAGAGACTTACCGGTAACGAGAATGAACTAGGTATGAAGATACCGACGATCGAATCTCGGGCAAGTAACATACCGATGGACAAAGGGAATTGCGTATGTTGTCATAACGGTTCGACCGATAAAGATCTTCGTAGAATATGTAGGAGCCAATATGGGCATTCAGGTTCCGCTATTGGTTATTGACCGAAGAGGTGTCTCGGTCATGTCTACATAGTTCTCGAACCCGTAGGGTCCGCACGCTTAACGTTCGTTGACGATATAGTGTTATATGAGTTATATGATTTGGTGACCGAATGTTGTCCGGAGTCCGGATGAGACCACAGACATGACGAGGAGTCTCAAAATGGTCGAGAGGTAAAGATTGATATACAGGGCGATGGTATTCTGACACCGAAAGTGTTTCGGAGTGTACCGGATAGTCATCGGAGTACCAGAGGGGGTACCAGACACCCCCGGGAGGATAGTGGGCCTATTGGGCCACAAGGGGGGAGCACCAGCCCACAAGGGGCTCGCACACCACCTATGGCAGCCGCCCAAGTGGGGGAAAGGAAAGGGGGGATTCGGCCTCCCCCTTCCTTCCCTCTTCCCCCTTTCCTTCCCCCCTCCGACAAATATGGCAGGAGGGGGGCGGCCAAGGGCAGGAGCCCAAGTAGGATTCGGACCTACTTGGGGCGCCCCTTGGCCTCTCCTCTCTCCCTCCCACCTATATATATATATATATGTGGTAAGGGGGCACCTAGCACACCAAGAACAATTACTTAGCCATGTGCGGCGCCCCCCTCCACCGTTTACACCCCCGGTCATATTTTTGTAGTGCTTAGGCGAAGCCCTACGGAGATCACTTCACCATCACCATCACCACGCCGTCGTGCTGCCGGAACTCATCCATTACCTCGCTGTCTTGCTGGATCAAGAAGGCGGAGGACGTCACCGAGCTGAACGTGTGTACAACGCGGAGGTGCCGTACGTTTGGTACTTGATCGGTTGGAGGACGAAGAAGTTCGACTACATCAACCGTGTTAACAAAAGCTTCCGCTTACGGTTTATGAGGGTACGTAGACACACTCACCCCTCTCGTTGCTACGCATCTCCTTGATTGATCTTGCGTGTGCGTAGAATTTTTTTGTTTTCCATGCAACGTTTCCCAACAATTGATCTTGCGTGTGCGTAGAATTTTTTTGTTTTCCATGCAACGTTTCCCAACAAGTAAACGCACCCGGAAAAGGCGGACGCCACCGCATCAGATCGGACAACTTCCGATCCAAAAGGGGGTCGCTCATGGCAGCCAACAACTTCGGCCGCCGATCAGCCGTGCCCCCCATCGGCTCTGCCAGGCAATTCTCGTAACCTCCGTCCAACACCATGGTCACGACCCATTAACCTCTGCCCTGCCTCCACGCCCGTGAGAAAAGTCTAGACACCACCGCCATCAGCAGCCCCATCCGACGACCCCGGGGTCAGCAAGCCACACCGCTCCTAGCCTGCGCAACAAGTAACCGCCGCGCGTTAGATCCACCACCACTGCATCGCAGCCCCGCATGCACCGCCGCCCGATAGCCATGCCCGTGCTCCAGACGAGAGCGCCCGACGCGCGCCAGCCATCCACGCCACTGGCAGGCCACCCCGGTCGTGCCGCAGGAGCCCGCCCTTGTGCCGCCGTGCCCAGGAGAAAGTGCCAGCACGGTGTACCGTCCCGCGCCGTCCTACAACAAGGGGAGGGGAGAGAAGGCCCAGCCGCCACCGAAGCCAACGGGCTTCGTTCTACTACACACCCCGACGGTGGCGAGGGGAGGGAAAGGAGGGTTGGGAGGTGGTTCGGCGGCGGCTAGGGTTCACCCTCTCGATCGCTCGTGGGAGCAGCGCGAGAGGGGCTTGGGGGGGGGGGGGGGGGGGGTCTCTTTTCTCTTTTTAATTTTAACCAAAAGAGAAAAAACTCACTTCTGTTTAGGAAATCTAAATAATACTTAACTATTCAAAGATCACTTAAAATATTTTAAATTTATTTTAAAAGCAAATCAAAATTCATGATTTTATGGATTTAAGAGACGAGGCATGCACCCATGTGGTGTACAAATCCTATGTTACCGCCTCCAAATTAATTGAAGTCAAACTTTTAAAGTATGATAAATAAAGAATTGTTTAGACAAAATTGCATCACATTTACTAATGGGAAAAATCTATGCAGTTTTTGTCTAAATAGATCATATCTCACTTGTTTTAAGTGTATAATCTTTGTGATTGCTTCATTAAATCTAAAAGTTACTGCATAAATCTAATTTAAGATACCAAAAATATTTTCTCCATTTTTTGGTAAGTGTATTGTTTATTTAAAGTTCTAATGATTTTTAGCTCATTCAAATTGGATTCAAAACTCCTTAGCAGTCTCTTTAAGGAATTTCCAGAGGATTTCCGCAAAAAAGGGAGAAGGAATTTAGGGAGGAAAAATTAGAGTCAAATTAATATAAAATCAAATCATAATTCAAAAGACCTTAAAGAAAATATTTCAATTTGGATTGTAATTTTAAATTCCCACAAACGGCTTTCAAGTCATAGAAAAAATATAAAGAGTGAATGTTTCAGTGGTATAAACAGTACTATAACTAGTGTCTTGGAAAAGCTCCCCCGCGTCGCCTCCCCTGGCGGCGGCGGGAGAACCCTAGCCCGTGTCTCCGTGGCCCCCTCCCGCCCCACACCCCCTCCTCACCGCCACCGGAGAACAATGAATGTTTCAGTGGTATAAACAGTGAATGTTTCAGTGGTATAAACAGTACTGTAACTAGTGTCTTGGAAAAGCTCCCCCGCGACCCCCGCGTCGCCTCCCCTGGCGGCGGCGGGGGAACCTTAACCCGCGTTGCCGCGGCCCCCTCCCGCCCCACACCGCCTCCTCGCCGCCACCGGAGGAGCGGCCGGCGAAGCCGCGCCGGCTCCCAGGATGGTGGTGGCGGGGCGCCTCAGCCGGCCCGACTGGAAGCCGCCTCGCCCCTTCCCCACCTCTCCTGTCAAATCCTTTCGCGCTCCGGCACCGGCGTGCTACCTCCGGCTCCTCCTCGGCCCTCGACCGCCCCCTTCCCTTCGGGCTCTGGCTGCCCCGTCCGTCACAGGCGCGTACTCGCCCCAACCACGTTCTCCTGAGCTAGATCCGTGCGGCCTCCAGCACCCCTGCTGCTGCCGGTGCCGGATCCCGGGAGGATGGTGCCGGGGCTTCTTGGCCGGGCCGGTCGGCCTTTGGGGCGCCGCGGTGGCGTTCCTCCTCCCCCAAGATGGTGGTGGTTCCTTGGTGGACTTGGATAGTTGCCCGGCGGCATCTGCCTTTTGCAGTACGCTGGCCGGGAACTTGGTTGGGTAGCACTCCATTCGCCCCCTCCCCCCTGCAGATGCGGCTTCGGCATCGGCCGTCATGGACCCGCGCCTTTCTCCTGCGTCCATGACTGGCCAGAGCGACTCCAGACCTGGCGCCCCCGTGTTCGAGCTGCGTCTTCTTCCGGCTCCTCCGGCTTGTCGGGATCTCGGTGGCTATGCATACCCCCTGCAGGTGCCCTTGGTTAGCCTTCATCCACCCTGGTGCGGCTTCGACTCCTGCGGGCTCCTGGAGCTGCGTCCCCTTCCAGCTCCTTCGACTCACCAGACGTCCCTGCGACTTCGGTCCCAGCAGCCTGGATCTGCTCTCCACTCCGGATCCTGGCTCGTCCGGGTTTTCGGCCGCCATCGCCCCCTCCATTTTTAACGCGGCTGCCCAACCCCGCCCACCTCCGTGGCCCATTCACCCTTCCGCCTGTTCCGCAGCTCGTTTCTTCCGGTAGCTCCCCGTCTTGTGGTGGCGGTTTCGGCCCACGACTAGACTTCCTCATATTCGAATTTTGCTCTGATGGCTTGGGATTGCTCAGACTCGGCCAAGGTGGAATCTTTGCTCGACCTTTCGAGATAGCAGCTGCGACACCTGCGGGTGTCATTCCCTTCTTGGAGGCGCGGCCATGGCTGCTATCTGTGCCCCTCTTCGAGCGTCAGGGGAAACCTTAGGTCCGGCTTTTCGGATCGGACGGTGACGGCGCCTCGGCGTCGTTCTCCTTCATGAAGGCGCCATCTTGTTTGCTCGCGGTGTCCTCGGTGGTGGATTTCGAGCGTTAGGGGAAACCATAGGTCCGGCTTTTCGGATCGAACGGTGACGGCGCCTCGGCGTCATTCTCCTTCATGAAGGCGCCGTCTTGTTTGCTCGCGGTGTCCTCGGCGGTTGATTTCGAGACGTTGGTTGTCTTGTTGGTTTGGTTTGGGCTGCGTCCGAGGGCGACGAGTTAGCCATGTTTTTTCTGTTTGGGCTGAGCATCCCATGTTTCTATGCTCCGGGCACCATGTTCACGCCTCTTGTGTTCGTGTCATGTGTTGTACCATCCGCTGTACTTTTTCTTAACTTCTTCTATCAATGAAATGATACACAAGCTTTGCGTATTCATGAAAAAAAAGTGGTATAAACAGTATTAACACTGACGATGTGTCCATGCGACCTTGACAGTGCTGGGTTCAGTTAAGAGTCCTGACACCCGCCGCGCCCCCGCATCGCCGTCACCGCCGCCACGGTCGTGGTGGCGTCCTCGTACGGCTGTCTGCCGAGGGCTAATACGGTGAGGAAGAGAGGGATGTGTATCAGGCCATGGGGTAATGGACGGCGGCATCCGTGGGACCTCCAGCGAGCTGCTAGTCTCCTCCCACTCATACAGCATGGAAGCGCTCGACTCGACTCCCTCGCCTACGACGGTAAATGATTCTTGGGTTCTGGATCGAGTTCTGTTTGCTTTGATTAGCCTAGGGCTTTAGCTTTAGCAACTGTAATGCTCGATCGTTAGCAGGGAATGGTTGGGATTGGTATGGTTTAGGTGGACGGCCATGTTCTGTTCGACAAAATGCGTAATCCATAGCTTCTTAATTACTGTCCAAGCGTCTGCTTTTGCGTGCGGGATAATGTGTGGTGCCATGAATTCGGAGATCAGCACCAACCATGTGGTGCTTGTGCACTCATGCATATGGTGTTTAATGAGGCTTGTAGTTTGAGGGGGGCCAAGGTGTGGCCATGTATACACAGGTTCTAGCTGTTGCAATCCCGGTTGTTTCCTGATCAGATTCTGGTCTGGATATTGCAATGGTTTGTTGTCTTTGCATCAACTGCTGAATCAGCATGTCTGCTTTGGACGTGCCCTGTGCGTACCTGTAAATGTTTTCTGAATGCGGGAGTTCGACGTTTTAGCAACAAGTGACATGTTTCATTATGCTGGAGACAAACTTACTAACCCATTGAGAGAACACTGTAAGGCAGTATGTGTTGTGGCTAGAAAAGATAATCAACTATGGACAATGAAAGCCTACGGCTACAGAAACCGTAGATGAGAATTGTTTTGTCAATGTTACTGCTAGTTTATTATAATTTGGCATAAACTCAAAATTCTGAAGATGGTGTTATCTACTATGTTCTGCAGTTAGGCTGAAATGTAACTTGGATAGCTTTTCTCTCAAAAGGGAGGTTGTTCAGGAATTGGGACCAAATCAAAAGACTCTGTCTCCAAGTTTAACCATGCATGTTGAAGATATCGCAGAGGAAATATCGGTAAGTAGTTACTAGTTTGTAAAAGGAGTGCACTTTTATGGATATGTTCTTAAAAGCCAACTAAATATTCTGTTTCTTCTCTGGCATTTTTTTGCATCTTCCATTTTTCTTTTACTCCCTCCGTTCCTAAATATAAGTCTTTTAGAGTTTTCAATATGGACAAGCAAAGTGATTGAATATACACTCTAAAATATGACTATATACATTTATATGTAGTTTGCATTGAAATCTCTAAAAAGACTTATATTTAGGAATGGAGGGAGTAGATTAATGGGCACAAATGCAACCTAAAGAAGTCGACAAGGGGATTCCAAAGAAAAAAGAAAAACTTAATTGACTACAAAATGAGAAATTAACACCAGGGTTATAAATGTGCGAGCGAGAGAGATCTCTGTAGATGGGTAGAAATAAAAAGCAACAAATTTCATTGACTAATCAAAGAAGGATTAGCATTCTTGGGATTTGTGTTGTTCAACCCAAGTTTAATAAACAAAGTGACCGTAGGTGGTATGGTATGATACCTTGCTTCTTTACACTGAGGAACCTGCTTTAAATTGAACAAAAGCAAAAGTAAAAGCTAAAGGTAAAGGTAAAGCAACTAGGCACGGCCAAAGCAAGTTAATTATTGTTGCATTCTCTCGTTTATTTTTCTTGATATGTATTCCTGGTAAGCTGTACTTCCTCCGTCCCATGATATAAGAATGTGTAGTGTCAAAAACGTTCTTATATTATGTGACAGAGTAGTAGAAGGGAAGCTGGCCGGCAGCAACATGAGCGGTGCCGTGTCCGTGGTACGCGGTGCCATCGACCCGCTACTGGCCTACCTCTCGTCCGCCATCCGCGACGAAGCGCAGCTGCTGGCCGGTGTCTGGCGTGGTGCGCAATTCATCAAGGACGAGATGGAGAGCATGAACGGCTTCCTTCACCACCTCGCCGAGGCCGGCAATGGCAACGAGGGCGACCATCAGGTCCGCGCGTTGATGAAGCAGGTCTATGACCTCGCCTATGACACACAGGACTGCGTTGACCTCTACGCTCGTCGCATGGGCCTAGCTCCTCATGTAAGGGGCGTCTGGGTTCAGTTGCACCATGGTCTCTTCTTCCTCCAGACCATCCCGGTGCGCCATCAGGTGGCCACCCAGATCCGTGAGCTCAAGTCCCGCGCGCGTGACGTTGGCGAGCGCCAGCTGAGGTATGGTGTTACGGGCCTGGCCAAAGAGATGCATGAGTTTGCTGGCAGATCTAGCGGTGGCGGCACTACGGGGGAGGAGGTGCATGCTCGCACGCGAAGCCTGGTTGTCGTTGAGACTGACATTCTCAAGGCTGGAATGGTAGTTCTGATCAACTGGCTAAAGAAGCTACAAGCTGAAGAACCTGTAGCCCAAGATGACCCAAGTGGACGATAGCCCATAGTCGTCGCTGCTGTAACACCAGATAGAGCAAACGGTGTTGACCTTGCCAAGGAAGTGTATGAACATTCATCGGTGGCGAGCCTATTCGACTGCAAAGCTTGGGTCTGCATCCAACGGCCTCCATTTCTCGGGCAAGTGAGATGACATGATTCAGACTCTGCCTCCTGCCCACCAAGAAGTCCATCAAGAAGGAGCAAGCAATGACGAGGACAAGATAGAGCTCCAAAAGCGCCTCAACGGTAGAAGATTCTTGGTTGTTGTTCAAGAAGGTGACCATCCATACCCATGGGATAAGATGAAGGAGATTCTAGACTCCTCTGGCTGCTCCCCTGGTAGTGTAATTATGTTGACCACAAAGGATAGTGGGTTGGCTGAATGCTGCTCTTTAAGAAAGACTAGAGTCCATTCCCTTGTTCAGTTCTGTTTCGAGATAGCCGATCAACTGATTCCTACAGAATATGAAGACGACCAGAAGAAGGTCCACATATGTTGTATCTTGAAGAAATGTGATCCGGATATCTTCTGCATGAAGTTGTTGCTTGGTACCCTGTATGCTGACCCTTATACTATTAAGAAGCAATTGGAGGACCTGTGCATGAGCCTCGAATCATCAGGACAACCTCCTGAAGGCAGCGACACTTCCAAGTAGCATATCCGAGTGAAGATGATGAAGTTTTGCTATGACAAGCTGCCTAAGATGGACAAAAGTTGTTTGCTCTACTTATCAATTTTAGCCCCCAAATATGAAAAATCAGAAGGACAAGCTTGGTAAGAAGATGGGTTGCAGAAGGCCATGTAACTGAAGGAGATGGGCGAGAAGCACTAGATAGGGTTCAGCGCTGCTTTGATGACCTCGTTGCTCAAGGATTTGTGGACATTCCAAAGGCAGGAAATTTAGGAAATGTCATTTCCTGCAAGGTGCAAGTTATTTCCGGTGACTTCATTACTAAGATAGTCAGGGACGAGAACTTTGGGGATGCGAGTCTGCCCCCCAAATTTGCTCGCCATCTTTCCATTAGTAGTGATATCCAGTGGCACCATGTCTTACGCAAGCAGAAGCAACAGCGGCAGGGCAGTGGGTGCATCTGCAACTGCTTCTCTACAATGGGACCACCGCAAGATGCCCCTGAATCTGATGAGATCACAACATTTCTTGAGTCGCTCCCTGCATTCTCTGGAGTTGTGGCGCGGGTGAAATTGATGGACCTAGACTTCTGCAAGCATTTAAAGAACCGTCATCTCAAGATCATACGAAACAACTTGTTCATGCTCAAGTATTTGAGCATCGTGAGTACAGGGATTTCTGGGCAGCCCAGCAGGGAAATTAACAAGCTGCAACAGTTGGAGACGCTCGACATTTGACAAACCAATGTTCCATCATCTGCCACAAAAGACCTTTTTCCTCTGATATTAAAGCCTCTGCTAGCTGGGCCAGTCAGATATCAGGTCGGTGTCTCACCTAAGGAGACACTTTCCAACGTGCGGGTGCCTCACAAGATCGGGAGAATGACAAAACTGGAGAACACTGATTTATGTCGAAGTTGTTCAAGATGACGGGGAGTTGAAACATGTCAAGAATCTCAAGTGACTCAAAAGTTTTGGTGTGGTCATTCATGGTAAACAAGATAATGTCAACCATTTTCTCCGGGTGATCACTGAGTTGAGTAAACACCTTTGCAAATTGTCAGTTCGGGTCAGACCACCACGCACCACGAGTAACTGTGAGCGTATCAACATGGACCTAGAACTCACATAATCATTTCCTAAGTTTCTTGAGATACTTCGCATCAACGACATCACCAGGGGGTTACCCAACTGGATTGAAGAGGTCCCACATCTTATCGAGATAACTCGGCGCAAGACATTATTCTCAGATGATTCTATGCGAATCTTGGGCAAGCTTGGACAAACTCTCCTTCAAGGCTAGCAAGTTCAAAAATATCCATTTTCTTGTCATTGAGAGCGCCTCCATCATTAAAAGTATTTCTTTTGAAGCTGGCACAGCTCCCAAGCTCGCAAAGATTGAATGGGCCTTCACTAGCATGGACTTCATGACGGACACCATTATTGGCCTCAACAAGCTTCCAAGCCTAAAAGAGTTGGAGCTCAATGGTGAATTCGACCCAAATCATGTGCAACAAGCTGTTGCAGAGCATCCAAACTGTCTTAATTTCAGGTATAATACAAGCCCCACCGTTCAGTGCTCGTTTTACCATGATGTTTCTCTCATGGATTAAAATCTAACATGCTCCTGGAGGAACTCGTATCCAAGCTCGCTGTCGTATCTACTACATGTGTGTATCATGCTTTCCTACTACTTTCCTGGGTGTGTATGTGTTGTGTGCTTCGTGTCTCAATTACTGTGTGTTGTACCATCTGCTAGTCTTGTGCTGCGTGTGTTCATGTGATTGAGTGGTCTGAAACATGTATTGTACTGAACTACTTCATCAATAAACATGTTGTGTTGCATTTCGTAGTTCTTTTGAGGCCAATTGTTGCTGGAGCAGAACCGATAACGAAGGTCATCTATCCATGCGCCTCTGATGGAGTCATGGCACGCATTTGATATCCTTAAATCATTGATCTGTTACCTTCTCTGGATTTCGTTCTTGTGGCTGCTAGTTCTACTGATACAAGTTCATTATTGAGCGCTTAACTCAGATGCAGGTTCCGAGTTATTTTCTTCTCTGTTTACTCGTTTAACAAATTTACGCACCTATGTTACTCTGTTTATTTCTGTTCTTATTTAATCACACAATAAAGTAGATACATGTCAATCTGGATGCTCTTGGTAATGCTCTTGTCTTTTCTGGGTGTTATTGGCTGACATACCATGAAAGAAGCACAAAAATAGGTAATTTAGTCTTATTTCCCATACGTTTTTTTTGCGAAACCTATTTCTTAGTTTATATTCCCTCCGTTCCTAAATATTTGTCTTTCTAGATATTTCAACAAGTGACTACATACAGAGCAAAATGAGTGAATCTATACTCTAAAATATGTCTATATACATCTGTATGTGGTAGTCCATTTGAAATCTCTAAAAAGACAAATATTTAGGAACGGAGGGAGTACTTTTTTGCGAAAACTTATTTCTCAATGGATAAAGTAATTTATCGTGAAGCTCAGAAAGCTATACAAAAATAGTTTGTACATCTCTAGAATATATCTTCTAACATATGTTCAACCCATTTTCCTTCCAACAAATATTAAATACACTCAAGATTGTCAAAAGGTGACTTTCTTAGCCAACCTTCAAATACTTCCAAAATAATAGTACTACATAGTTTGATTGGTCAAGTAAATCTGACTTACTAACCTGGAAGTCCAACATGCGTCATTGGGTTACAAGATTAAATATTTCTACTTCTTGTTTCAAGCCTTTCACGGATTTCCTGGATTGGAGCAACTACAGGTTGTGGCCGGAGCCAGACATGCGCCTTGTCGGAACCCCTACCGGCGGAGGACATCCACTCCACAGGTCTGGCTTTGCCATCGACGAGGTTGTACCTGAACACGCAATGCTTGTAGACAAAGTAGACGCACCCACCATCCAGGCCCAGTTCGGTGGCGTCTACGGTGAAGCTTGCCGGGGACCCGAGAAACATGACACGGTCGTCCAAGCCCCGGTCGTCCCTCTCCACCCACCGCATCTTGTCGCTGCCGTCCCCTTCTTGTTCTAGGGCATGTACCCTCACCGCCAGCTTGGACGCCATGTTGCCCTCGGCATAATCATGGCGTCCTTCGTGCTCGACTAGCACGGACGCCCACCACAATTCACCACGGGACTCGAGAATATAGGATTGATCTCGCTCATAATATTCCTCCTCAAGCTTATCCCACGTCGTCTCAAGGTGGACACCGGCATTGTTTCCGCCATTGCCTCAGAATCCGAAGTTTGGTGTCAAGATGCACCAGAAGAACACGCTGACCCACACCAGGACCTTGCCGTCGTGATACGCGGCGCATGCGTGGTGGCTTGTCCGCATATTCAACCAGTTTTCCACGGCCGTCCATGCCGTGTCACCAGGACGTAGGATGGCTGCCGTGAAGCCAGGATGATACCGATAGTACCTGCGGGCTGACTCGGTATCAAAGCTATAGAGAGATATGGTGCTGTCGCCATAGACGATGCCACGGGGATTCATCAGCCGTCGCCCGATCCCGTTGTTGTCATCCTGGTCCGGGAAGGGAGGCAGAGGCTTGACTTCTCCGGTGACAATGTTGAAGAGTGTTGGCTCGGAACCCCCAGCGAAGAGCCAGGCGAACCTGCCGTCCGCGCTGGCTACCCAGTTCCTTTCGCCGCCGGCAGATGACATGGCCGGCTCCACAAGAACGTTGCCATTGTTGCTGCCGCGGTGGCTGCTCCGCGTCGGCTCGGAAGAGACGTGGCGTCCGAAGTAGATCACGTGAGAGTTGATGATGCGTCCGATGCGCTGCGAGAGGAGCCATGGCTGGAACGTTTGGCGCGGCCGGGTCTCCACCGGTGGGAGCTGCGACTGCTGCGCGTGACGCCACGGCTGGCAGACGGCGTGGAAACGGACGAAGTCCGTGGCGTCGTGCAGGCGGGCGCAGACGTCGGCCAGCAGCTCCGGCGAGAGATAGGCCCACGGCCGGGTGGTAGCCGCGGCTTTCGTCGACTCCATCGACTCGAGGAAAGGCGATGCAGGCAATGCAACCGGATCGATTCGTTCGTTAGATACTTTCCTTGACCGAACTTGACGTATCAGGACTCCATGATCTTTCTATTGGAAATTAATCTCGCCTTTTAAATTTATCGTGTCCAAGTAAGATTAGTTATCTGACTTTTTTCCTCTCAAAAAAAGTCAGATAGGTTATTAGTTTTTTTTTTCTTCCAATGTGTTCGGCTTGCGTCTTCTCATATGCCTACATCTCGTAAAGCTAGGATTTTGGTAAAGATCTGCAGGTTTAGAAGTAAAATACACGTATGGTACTGCAAGTTGGCGGCGGTGTCCACAACCGTCCTGAAACTCGCGAGCTACATCAATACAGTCCCGCATGTTGGAAATACAGCTTCAGCACAGTCCTTCATCTTGGCCAAATGGTCCTAGGCTACGTCTATGCATACAAATCACGTATGCCACAAGCGCCACATCAGCCGAGGACCCCGTAGTCAGACGACTTGGTCAACAGCTGGGCAAAATCCCCAAATCGCAGCCGCTATCTCCAATCCCTAGCTTCTCCAGTCCCACGCCACTCCCGCATCACGCTCGTTGGACGGCGCCAAGATAGTTCGATCTCCGGCAACGGCGCGAGCCTCGTCGCCTCTCCACCTCCCATCGCCGGTGGCATCCTAGCCGCGCCTCCCCCTTTCGTCGCTGGTGGTGGCTCGCGCCGCGGCTTCCTGGGGCGAAGCTTTCCGCAGGAGGCGTGGCAGCGGGGAGAGCCCTGACGGCTCCCGGAGACGGGCCACATGCCCCTCATGCGGACCCATTCCATGGATGAGCTTGAGGCTCGCTACTGCAGGCACGTCCTCCTGGCGACGACTGTCAGAGATGGTAGCGACGCTGTGACGCCCGGTGCTCAACTACAGTGTGATATTTAGTGCTTCTTTTAGGTTGGAATTGGCTGTGTACTGATCTTAAATTGCAGCGTTGTGTGTCCTGTTGTTAGGCAGTGCTTGTGTTGATATGTAAGGTTTACAATGCTATTCTGAATTTGAAGGGCTGTGTCCCTTGCTTGTGTTGGTATGTAAGGCTGAATGAATAAACAGTTCGAAGTGAATAGTTTGAGACTACTTTTGCACATATTTTTGCACAGTTTATAACATGGCTGAACTGAGAGTTCTTGCACACGAAAAAAATATCAATACAAGTGCATTAGTATTGCAATTGAGACACCACTTCTGAACTGAAAATGCATGAAACAAATCACCATTTAACTAAAAATAGTAGAAGTACATATATATGACTGAATCTGCATCGAACAGAACATTGTTTAACTGAATTTTCCTCAAGGACAACACACATATAGGTTCTGGATAGTATATAAACCATAGTTTAGGAAATAAAAGAGATATCCAACAACATGATCAAGAACAGAACACAACCATTACAAGTTCTGTAGGTGATCATAAGCAAAAGACACAAACACTTCTAGTTCATTAACAAAATAAACTAACCATTATAAGTTCTCACATGACATTCAACCACCCCTTAGCTCATCGAACATGCTAACTTTTCTTGGTTTTTTAAAACTGGACCTTGGCTGATAGGAAGGTGCTCTCTTTGATGTATTTGTCTGAACTTGCCCTTGTTTCATGATGTCCTTCTCAGCCCTTGCCTTCACTTTTGCTGCTTCTTCCTCCTTATTTTTCTCATTGATCTCCATGGCTTGCTGCTTTGCTAGATTGGCTTCCTCAGCTCTTGTCTTCCTCTCCTCCCAGTCAATGATCCTTTGTGTGTCATGAGCATGACTCTGCCTCTCCCAAGCTTCTTGCCTTGCAGCCTCACCAGCCTCCTTAAAATGGTCCCAACTCTAACTCCTTTCCTCCTCATCTGCTTGATGAATAAGAAAATATGCTTCATCTTGCTGCAAAGTTGTACGGGCGATCATTCTCTTCTCATCAGCAATTCTTTTCCTATCTTCAGCCTTCTTTTGTTTTTCTATTTCTGCATTTCTTTTTCGTTCAGCCATGTTTTGTCTTCTCTTCTCTGCCATTGCAAGTTTCTCTTCTTGGGCTTTTTTCTTTTTCTCCTCACTAGCTTTTCTTTTATCTTCTGCAGCAATTCTCTTTTCTTCAAATATTGCTTTCTTCCTCTCCTCAGCAAATTTCTTTTTAGCTTCTAATTCATCTTTTCTCTTTTGGGCTGCTTGCAAGAGATTTTCTTCTTTCTCTTTCAACTTTGCCATTGCTGCATCAAATTTGGCTTGATCAGCCTCCTCCCTTCTTTCTGCTGCAGCTCCGAGCTTTGCAATTGCAAGAACCTCCCTCTTTCTGTGTACATTCCCCGCATTTGTTGCAGTAGTTGGAACAATTGGTTGTTGAGACATGGCATGCATCTGGATAAATGAATTTTCCGGTAATGGCCCATGTGAAACTTCTTCCCTCTGGCTACAAACTCTCTGTATCAAGAAGAGGTCATAATTATCTAAAGTATTGGGAAACACATGGGCATACAAATTACATATGGACTAAATCGCATACCTCCTGGGTTAAGTTAGCAATGATCTCAGACTCATAATGTTGGTGCTCATGTGGCACCGTTCCTTCAGTTTGCTGGTTTTGTTCCTGCACAAAGTAAGTACATATGTAACTATCAAGCAATGCTAAGTAATTAGGAAATGAAAAAATAGTTGCAAAATAAATCTACATTACCTGAGTTGTAGCCGGTTCTTCCTCATCGAAGGAAGAAACATCTGGCTCGGCTCTGACTTTTACTCTGCCTAACTTCTTCTTGGGTTTTAGCCCTAACTTGAAGTCCAAGCAACCGCCTTTGTTATGACCAGCTGATCCACAGTAACTACAATGACTTTTACTCTTGATTGTCTTGTTGAAATCATCTTGCACAAGTGTTGCCAGGCCCTTCAATGTCATCTTCTCATTCGCCCTTATTTTCTCCACATAGTTGTTAGCAATGTACCGAGCAGTAAATGCCCTCACTTGCCACTTCTTGCTACAATTATGCTCGCCATTAAATGTCTTCACCATAATTGAATTTCTCCTGTTGTCCAAAGATGCATACATATACCATGGGCATCCATGCTCTGTACATTTTGCTCCAATCCTTGTTCGATCATTCTTCGGAATTACGATGTTCACTCTCTCTTTGACACAATATTCTCTAATTGCTTTTCTGAGCAGATCAACTGATGAGAATAGCTGCCCCACATGGAATTTAGGGTCATGCATATCCTCAGCTGTAAAGGCTTTAAAATTAAACTTCATTTCATCCTCATCTGAATCTGGATATTCTAGTTTCTCATCTTCAGAGTTGCAATCTTCTACAATCTGCTTGCCTTTCTTGTCACTGAGATAACGCAATTGATCCTGGACCAAGTCCTCATCCCCATCCTCTATGTCAAAATCACTGTCGACTATTTCCGGCACATAATTGTTGTCTGTAGAATCATCGTCGGTGTCACAATCCTCATCTTCCTCGATATCATCTTTCTTTCTTCTTGGCCTTGGCTTAACTCTAATTTTGACATTGCTTTCAAGTTCAATGTTTGAACTGACATTGATATCGTCAATAATGCTCCGATCAGTTTTGCTTTGCTCTTCAACTACATCAATGTTTTCCTTCTTAGGACTGAAAACAGTAGGTAAATGAGCTATGGGATTGGCAACTACATCATCCCACTGTTTTCCTCCTCCACCATTGTAGCTATCCTCATGATCCACATAAAACATCAAGAATTTGTGCCCATTATTTACCACTCTCACAATGCTCTCACTTTCTTCGTCATTGGATAACAACCTAGCACCATCTTCATTTAGTTGACACCTAGGCAGTAGCCAATATAGATTTATCCTACCAGCAGTTTCATAACCGATGTCCTCTATCAATTCATCAAACATTCTCATGCTAACACAACAACTATCACAGAAATCATAGCAAGCCTTTGCACCATTAAGATATGACATGTTGCTGCCACTCCCATGGAAAAATCCTCCATGAATCAACTCCACTGTGAAAAAGGGACTGCCTTTGCCTGTAAGAGGAACTCCAATGGGGCGACCCATTTCGTCGGCGGGCGTTCGTTTGGGTCGGCGCGGACAGAAAAGTCGGCCCAACGCGCCGACCCAAACGGACGCACGTCCGCTTTTCGTCCGCCTGCCGACCCATTCCCGACCCATTTTTGAGACGGATTTGCGTCGGCACGGACACGAGACGGACGTGCGCGCGCCCGCCTACTCCTCCCCCCTGGCCCGCTGGTCGGTGGCACATTGGCCATCCTCTCCCAATCCAACAGCAAACCCTTGCCCGCCTCCTTCGTCGCCGCCGCCGCCGCCCATTTTTTCCGGTGACTCTGCCAGCTGCCGGCGCCGCAACATCCCCTCTGCAACGCCGCCACCTCCCACGTCGCCCGCCACCGCCGTCTTGCCGCCGGGGAACCAAAGCTTCCCACCCCTGCTCCCCCGACACAGCCGCGACCGCGACCAAGAAGCCGCCTCGCCGCCCCGGCCAGATCCTCACCGGCACGCTCGTCGGATGCCGGCAGGGCAGCTAGCTGGTCCGTGTGCACCGCGACTCCCTTTGTCGGCCGTCTCCTTCGTCGACGCCCGCAAGCTGTTCGACAGTTTGCCAAGGTACAAAATGGACTCCGCCGACGAGTTCTTTTTTCATAATTTCCTTTGCGACTCCGATGATTCGTCGTCCGATGACGAGGAGGAGATATTGGCTGCCGTGTTGGTCCATCACCACCTCAATAGCCAGCGCCCGGCGTTCCGTGGCTCCATTCCGGGCCACCTTCCGGCGTTGAATCGCAACCGAGAGAGCGGGCATTTACTTCTTTGGAAGGACTACTTTGACACAACAAACCCGTTGTTCAAACATCAAAATTTCCGCCACCATTTCCGTATGAGTAGGCATCTTTTCAACCGTATTAGAGAGGGGGTGGTCGGCTATGATGACTATTTCGAGTGCAAAGAGGATGCCGTTGGAAAGATTGGTTTCTCCTCTTATCAGAAATGCACTACCGCCATCCGAATGCTTGCATACGGAGTGCCCGGTGATCTCATTGACGAGTACGTCCGTATGAGCGAGTCTACATGCCTAGACTCCCTGTATAAGTTCTGCAAGGCTGTTATTGCTGTGTTTGGCCCTGAGTACTTCAGAGAGCCGACTCCTGAAGATACAGCCCATTTGTTGGCGATGAATGCCAGCAGGGGCTTCCCAGGGATGCTTGGCAGCATAGACTGCATGCACTGGTAGTGGAAGAACTGCCCTTCTGCTTGGCAAGGGCAGTATAAGGGTCATGTCAGGGCTTGCACTGTCATACTTGAGGCCGTGGCGTCTCAAGATCTCTGGATCTGGCACTCTTTCTTTGGCATGGCCGGATCACACAATGATATCAACGTGCTTTAGCGCTCGCCGGTGTTTGCTAGGCTTGCCGAAGGCAACAGCCCACCGGTGAACTTTACTATCAATGGCCACAACTACGACAAAGGATACTACCTGGGTGACGGTATCTATCCTCAGTGGACCACTATTGTGAAGACAATCCCCAACCCTGTCGGAGAGAAGAGGAAAAGATTTGCCCAAGAGCAAGAGAGTGCTAGGAAGGACGTCGAGCGTGCCTTTGGTGTTTTGCAATCTCGATGGGGCATCGTTCGGTATCCTGCTAATACTTGGAGCACGTAGAAACTGTGGGAGGTGATGACTGCTTGTGTGATCATGCACAATATGATCGTAGAAGATGAGCGCCCAGAACGTCTGTACGATCAAGGGTTTCAGTTTCAGGGTGAGAATGTTGTGCCTGAGCATGGAGGAGCGGCAACGTTTGAACAGTTCACCCAATTTCATCATGACATGCGTGATTGGGAAACTCACATGCAACTGCAAAATAATTTGGTTGAGCATATGTGGGCTCATGTTGGCAACCAATAGATGTATCTTTTTATTCGGCTTGCAAAACTATGTGAGACATTTTTACTTTTATTCGGCTTGTAAAACTATGCTATTTTATTTGGTTGAAACTATGCTATTTATTTGGTTGTGGACTATATGTTTGCTTGTGAAATAATGTAAAAATTATGTGTGAAATAATGCAAATTTTGTGCTATATGATAAAAAAGGGCAGCCAGCCGGCCACGCTGACATATATGGGTCGGCGCGTTGGGCCCACTGCCGACCCAAATCTCAAACCAAGCGGACGCTGGGCGGGCAGCCGACCCAAACGGATAAAAAACGGACAAAAGCGCCGTCTGTTTGGGTCGGCGCGTTGGAGTTGCTCTAACATACTCCCTCCATCCCGTAATATAAGAGCGTTTTTGACACTACACTGGTGTAAAAAATGCTCTTATATTATGTTATATTATGGGACAGAGGGAGTATCAAATTAAACATTTATGCGCTTAGTTGCAGAACCCTAATTTTCTGTAAACCCTAGCGTAATGCGTGTATAATTCCATGAAATCGAAGTAAAAAACATAGGGGAAACCTAAACCATTGCCTAATCCAGTGAAAAATCACATGATCCTAACAAAAATCTGGGAAGAGAAATTTAGCACTTACTGTACGATGGCGCGGCCACTTCATCTGGCCGTCGTATCGGGGCACCCATCCGCGCCGCAAACCGCCACCCGCGGTTGCAGCTTGTGGCCGATTCCTTCCGTCGCCCTCCCCGGGGCGCTTACCAGCCTGACCTGCCAGCGATGATCACACCACGGCCGCCAGAGCGCAGCGGCTCTGTTCCAGATGCACGAACAGAGGGTTCAATGGCGGATGAGATAGCAGACCAAAACACGAGGAGGCGAACGAAAAAATACCAACCACTCGTGCGATTCGCACCGGCCGCCCGCGAAACGTTTTTTTATTTGTATGCAGATGTGTATCCTAGGACCGGTTGCCCAACTTGCAGGAGCCGTACTGAAACTGTATTTCCAACTTTGAGAGACCGTATTTGTGCAGCTTGCGAGTTCCAGGATGGTTGTGGACATCGCCACCAAGTTGCAGGACGATACATGCATTTTACTCCAGGTTTGGTGTATTGATTGATGAAAAAAAAAAGAAGTTGCCCTAAAAAAACCAAACAAACACGGCAGGTTTGGTAAGATTTATAGTTACGTGATTACGTAGGGTCGAGCTGTCCATCTCTTGGGATCTCTGATTCGATTCCATGCATGGAGGCCGTCGCCGCCACGCAACCAAGCACCCTGCCGTGGTCGGACCTCTCGCCGGACCTGCTCCTCGACCTCTCCGGCCGTGGCCCCTCTCGCAGTGCAATGACGGCCAGATCGTACACTCTCCTGTGATCTACTCCAGGCGCGCCGACGTCTCTTCCAAGGCCGGAGAGTACGATGGCAACGGGATATAAATATTCTAGTATGTCGGCTTGTGATTTACCTGTCTATTTATGCGACTGTATAAATAAATGATCATCAAATTTTGCCCATGAATTACCTTATATTTTGATCCGAAATTTGATAAGTAAATTAAAGTGGAACTGGTTCAGAAGGTAAGTAAATTAAGTTGATTTATTATCATACAAGGAAGGTTGGATGAAGGGATGGTGGAAAGAAAGGAGAAATAGGAACCTTACGTTCTTTTTAGGCAGTAGAGAAATTAAAAGAAGTTGCCCTAAAAAACCAAACAAACACGGCAGGTTTGGTAAGATTTATAGTTACGTGATTACGTAGGGTCGAGCTGTACATCTCTTGGGATCTATGATTCGATTCCATGCATGAAGGCCACCGCCGCCACGCAACCAAGCACCCGGCCGTGATCTGACCTCTCGCTGGACCTGCTCCTCGACGTCTCCGGCCGCCTGCACGACGCCACCGACTTCGTTTGCTTCCACGCCGTATGCACGTCCTGGCGGCATCGACTGCATTCCCCGGCCACGCGCCTCAAGTTCCTGCCATGGCCCCTCTCTTAGTGCAATGATGGCCAGATCGTACACTCTCCTGTGATCTACTCCAGACGCGACGACATCTCTTCCAAGGCCGGAGGGTACGATGGCAACGGGATATAAGTATTCTAGTATGTCGGCTTGTGATTTACCTCTCTATTTGTACGATTGTATAAATAAATGATCATCAAATTTTGCCCATGAATTACCTTATATTTTGATCCGAAATTTGATAATTAAATTAAAATGGAACTGGTTCAGAAGGTAAGTAAATTAAGTTTATTTATTATCACACAAGGAAGGTTAGACGAAGGGATGGTGGAAAGAAAGGTGAAATGAGAACCTTACGTTCTTTTTAGGTAGTAGAGAAGTAGAGATAGAGATACATGATGAACAATTTCTAAATACATTTAAAACATATTGTTAGAATATAAGTTGGGTTTAAATATAGAGATAAGGAGCAGAGATCATTACTTGTCTTGTACTCCAAGCCTCTACCCCTCGTATATTATATACATACCCCATATGAGGGTTAGATAAATACAACAGAAACATATTCAACCATCCTATAATTTCAATATGGTATCAGAGCCAAGAGGTCTTTAGTCAAGACTCTGCCAACACAGTATTAAATAAAATGATTCTACGGCCTACATCGATCCCACATCTAAGGACTAAAATAGGCTAGACATGAGGGGGGTGTTGAAATATATTGCCCACCTCCCTCCATCAGTTCGAACTTTTGAAGCAACTGGTTGAAGCATGAATTCAATATGATATCAGAGCGGTTAGTCTCACGACATCGATCCTAAGCCTTCCCATCACTTCCGCGGCACGCCGCCTCCGGAGAGATTAATCTTCTCTCCCCGGAGGCGCGGCATCCGATTTGATCAAAGATTAGACCGGTTCATAGATTGGATCAGTTTCATAGATTAGGTCAATTCAATTTTTGAAATTCTATTAGATTAGGTTTTCTTTAGCCACCAAATAAATCTTCGAAGACCCAAATTCCGGTGAGAAAAATCCTAGCAGATCGGTGCAGTAATCTTTATCCCAGACGGCGGCCAAATCACGCCACCCGGCGTGCTTCCTCGATCCCTCGCTCCAACAGGCGATGGTGCACGCGCACCGCCGCACACCAAGACTGGATCACGGGAGGGAACTCCACGACCAGCACGCGGCGAGCCCCCTGCAACCAGATTGCATCCACATACAGATCGATTTCCAGCCGGTGCACACGACGTTCATCGTCGAAGCCGCAGCCTCGCCAGGGGATTCCACACTGCAGCGCCAACCAGCTGTCCGCGTACGTCGCGCACCAGTAGGCAGCGCACGAGCGCGTTCCAGAAGAGCAACCGGTGGCTTCTCCAACAGGGATGCGATCGGATCTGCATCAACGCCACAACTTCTGCCGGCCCCTCGACATCAAGCTCCACCAAGCGTCCCTGTGCAGCCACCAGAGTCTCCATCCAGCCATGCGTAGGTACGCCCATCCAGCCACCAGAGTCTTCATTTTTGCTTTTAATAAATGTGGCCGTATGCATCTTTCTGATGCAGAGGTTAGGGCTGCGCCCCTTTTTCAAAAAAAAAATGCTAACGTTTCCATCCAGGAATCATGCACATGGCCACACGACAATCTCCTACGAGGAGATACATGCAGCAGGACTTGGACTCCGTACATCGACGGGCGACACAAGAGTCTCCTACGGCCAGACGGGCCTCCATCGGCAACCGCCATCTACGTCAAGACGAACACGTACTGACCGATCTGCAGCTGCATCGACAACTACACCACCGATCGACGCCTCTGCATCGACCCTGTGCCACTTCATCGACCTGTACGACTAGCCCGGCTGCCGGCCAACATACTTCGTCGAGCACACCTACGAGAAGCGACCTCAACATGCACTGTCCACACGCCAGGCCGGTGTGAAACGAGATGCAATCTTCATCGACTTCTCCGGCACGACACGGCATCGACACTTCGTCGTCGCGAGGGACGCCTTCAAGCGACACATTATCGTCGACATGCCGCTGCGACGCCATCGACGACACTTCATCGGCAAGGTCTTCATCAACATGGTCTTTATTAATATCTTCGTCAACACATCGCCGCTGCCTCGTCCACAAGATGGACATTTAGCGTCCTCTGACAGACTTTTCTGCAAGGCGCGACCTCGACGACGGCAATGACCGCGTCATGACGACGGCATCGACCGCGTCATCCACGACAACACTACTGCATCAACACGGCGTCACTCTAGTGACCACCCCTACACGGCCACACGGTTCTGGCAAAACTGATGTGTGCTCGATGGGTTTCCTCCGGTCCTGGCAAAACCGGTGAACTCATCGCCGACGGCACCCACTGACATCCGCAAGGTGCATCGTCCACGACTACAGCTCCGTCATCTACAACATAGCGCTTTTTTTTTGCGCCTCTGGCTTTGTGCGGCTTCATCAACCACGACGACTACATCATCGACCACGACTACCTTGACCACAGCTACATCCTGATCGGCTATATCAACATCGAAATACAGGGTTACGTCTACAGCAACATATCGGCAGCAACTCCAGTCGACAGCGTCCGCGTCGTCACCAGTATTCACGCCACTCCCGCTGTGACTGCGGGAGGGAAGAGAGGAAAGACAAAGAAGGCACCAGAAGGGGACGAAGTCACCGCCCTAGGTGCCGACCCATCAGAGACGTAGTTGATGATGGCGCAGCGGAGAAGACGGCGGAAGCACAAGACTTCAAATTCAGTCGTAATCATCTGCTTCACTCCCGCTATGACTGAGGGGGAATGTTAGAATATAAGTTGGGTTTAAATATAGAGATAAGGAGCAGAGATCATTACTTGTCTTGTACTCCAAGCCTCTACCCCCTCGTGTATTATATATATACCCCATATGAGGGTTAGATCAATACAACAGAAACATATTCAATCATCCTATAATTTCTATACATATTTAGATACACATTGAACATTTTCACCATGAGGAACTGTCGTGATGAGGGATGCCCGAAGTGAATGCCATGTGCCTCAAAATAGCTTGCTGATACCAAAGACCTCCTTCCTTGATAATGTCGGGTTGATGGCAACCAGTAGTATGACCAACATGAGTGATTTTCATACCTGCACGATTGGTTGTGTGAACTTACCCATGAATGTTGTACCTGTCATGCACGGTTAGCTTGTCTAGCTCAAATGTGATATGGTCATGGCACCCACATCAACGTACCAGTTGGTGTTAAGCCCATAGGCCATAGTAGTGGCGGTGTCGATGTTCTTTTCTTCACAAGTGATTGAGATGTTGAACCATGGGAAGCACTTTCGTCAATTCTTTGCCACAGAATTGGCATGGCGGCTTCTCAGAGTTGTTACCATGTTCACCATACCTGTTGTTGTTGTTGGGGTTTCCACGACGCCCTCCCTCACCATGTCGTCGTCCCCCCCACCCCACATGGCAAACAACATTGGCCGAGGAGTGAGATGTAGATCCTCCTCCCTCGAGAATGCTGAGACTCATCTCGAATCTTGAAAGTTAGACATGCACATTCACCTTGATTGGCTTGATCGTACACTCTCCTGTGATCTACTCCAGGCGAGTCGACGTCTCTTCCGAGGTCGGTGGTTACGATGGCAACGCTCTCACGGAGCCGGAGGGTGTGTCATCTACCCGTGGGGGCGGCAGGAACTTTGTTGCTAGCGCCGACGGCAAGGCCGTGTGGATCTTCGCCGGGGTTCGCAAGCCAAGACTCTTCAACCTTGTCACGGGAGCCGTCACCCCCTGCCTCCCTTCCCATACAACGACGACCGGATCCGGCGGCACCGGATGAGTAATCCTCATGGTGTCATCTACCGCGACGGCACCGTCATTCTTTACACCTTCATATACAAAGACCGCAGGGCCCAATTTTACAAGGCGGCCATGCTACGTCCTGGCGAAGCAACATGGACCGTCGTGCAAACAAGGCTGACGTCAACGATACAGTGTTCCGGCGCCGCATATCACAATGACAAGATCCTGTTGTGTGCGAGTATGGCCATGGAGTGGGCGAACAGGTACTCTTGGTGTGTCCTAACACCGGACGTAGAAGCCAACAACGGCCATGAAACCGCTCCCAGCTATCTCAAGACATCGTTCGACGGCTGGTTCATGCGCGGGGTCCTGGAGTCCCCCGGCCAGCTCAAGAGGTTATGGGGCAAACGGAACACCCACGATCGCTGCTACGTCATAGAGTCTCACGGCGAGCTGCTACGGGTGTCCCTCCTAATCGAGCGTGATTGGCTCCGTGCTAACAACGACAACGACCCGTCGCCCACACTATCGGTGGCGGTCCACTCGCCGGAAGAAGGAGCGGACGGCACGGTGCAATGGGTAGCGAGGGACCGCTGGAACTTGAGCGACCGTGTCTTGTTCCTCGGGTCACCGACCAGCTTTGCCGTCAACGCCGCAGAATTAGATGTCGGCGGTGGGTGCGCCTACTTCATCTTCTCCGTCCACGTGTTCAGGTGTAGTCTCGTTGTTGATGGCGAACCCGAGTTTGTGAGGATGCTGCCCCCCGGATGGGGTGCCGATGGCCCCAGGGGCGGAGCCAAGCCCCGGGCACCTAGGGCCCAGGCCAGGGGCGTGGCCTTTTTTCCTAGCTATTACCTAGATAGATTTTCGTATAGGCCCAGGGTACAGCCCATCTGCAACCCAGCACAGACGAAGGCCCATGCCTACTGGCTCACACCGATGACCGATCCACGCAGCTCTCCGCCACTGCATGCACGGGCACGATGCACGACCTAGCTCGCAACCTCCAACGCTCCTGCGGTCGCGCCGCGCCGCCACCTCCCTGTTCGGTTGTTCCCGTTCCGCCGCCATCCTCTACCAGCCGTTATCCCGGCCTCACCACTTTTGAGCACCCCTTGATTAGTTCCCCGATCCCCGTCTAGTCCCGTCGACCTACGTGAGTGCGCAGCCCCAGCCCACAACTGTTGGTTGCAGTCTCCGTCCATAGTATGTCGCCGGGCGCCCTCCCTGGGCCTCCTCAATCCCCAGCACGGCAGCACCCCTCGACCAAGTCCCTTACCATGACGCAGGTATTTGAAGGAGAGCTCCTTTCGTTTGTGTTCGATTTTGGGTCATGTGTCGTCTGGTATGTCTTTTCTGATGTGAGAATTCTAGCGTGCTTTTGTGTGTGTGATTCAGGAAACAGAAGGTGAAATGGGCAACTACATGAAGCAGCCTTTCTCCCCCTTCCCAGATTGTAAATCAGGTATGTATCCTTTTTCTTTAAGGGATTGGCTGTTTATTTTGGGGGAATGCTTGTGGAGCTTATGATTTTGCGGTGGAAATTTCTTCTTACTGTCTATGTTCAGCAATGTGGTGTTTTACTGAATATGTTGTTTGTGTGGGTAATGAAACATATATATGATATATAGAAACAAAAGGGAAAGCTATTTCAGTTACATTAGTGGGCGCAGTTCACCTTTCGTTGTAATAGTTTGTTGTCTTGGGTGTATCAGTGTATGCATGTGCATGTTAGTATGTCACTATGGACGATTTAATCTTAATGAGTTTGTAGGGAAATTTTCCCTCCGCTGAAAAAAAAATTAGGCCCGGGTCTTGCTCCAATCCTGGCTCCGCCACTGGATGGCCCACACCTATGGCTCGGACCCCAACCTGCCATTGCTACGATGCAAGAAATTCGGAAAAGGCTCGAGACTCAGGGGCTGTTTGGTTTGAGTCCCACCTAGCCCCACCAATTTTTTGGCGTGACCAAAGCATGGGCATGACCAAAATTTTGGCAAGTTGATGTTGTTTAGATTGAGGCCATTATATGCTCCAAATTTGGCAAAAGAGACCTTTGTTTGGTTTGTGACCAACTGGCATGTTGATTATACTACTTGAAAAATATATTTAAGGGGATATTTAAATGCATATATTATCTATAATTAAGAAGGTGTGTACAGATAAAACTTTGATGGAAATCTATATGGAAAAAAAATGACAAAACAATGCATTCAATTAGAGCATTTCGAACAGGCGCGCAATATTAGCGCCGCGCTGGAAAAATACAGTTTTTTACGCGCGCGCAACCGCTCCGGGCGCTCCATCGGAGGCGCAAAAAATGCGCGCGCGGCATAAGTGGTTCAGCGCGCAGGGCGAAACGGCATCACACGCCGCTTATTTCGTGCGCCCGCTCCCGCGCGCTGCACACTCGAGCGCCCGCGCTGCGAATTCCACCTACCGCCAATCCATGCGCTGGCGCCGCCACCCGCACCACCCCATTTGCTCCGGCAACCCGACGGCGCTTCCCCGGCCTATCCCCACGCCGCCTCTGCTTCCTCCGTCTCCCTCTAGTCGCCGCCGCCCCTCGTGCGCGCCATTCCTCCGACGAACAGCGCACGGCCGCCCACTGCCGCTCGGCGCCCACAAGGTGTTCAACAAAACGCTTGCAAGGTATGTATTGCTTCAACTTCACATTTTTACATGAATTTGGTGCATGTTGTTTGTAGTTTTTATAGACTAGTTTAATTTAATATTGTAGATGAGTTCGTCATATGATTCTCTGAAAAAGAATTTGATATTGAAGAGGAGGAGGACCTTGCAATGATCCTAGCTATGCACATCAATAAAAAGCGGAAGCAACGGTGGTTCGGTTATGGATCGGCAGAAAATTTGGAGGGATAAGATCGATGCCAACAACAGATTTATGAGGCACTATTTTGTGGATAATCCCGTGTACCCCGAGTCGTACTTCCGGCGCCGGTTTAGGATGAGCACCGAGTTGTTCAGGCGCATTGCAGAGAAACTGGCGAGCTATGATCGTTTTTTTCAGCGAAGGAGGAATGCCGCCGGAGAACTAGGGCATAGCACCTTTCAAAAGGTGACAGCCGCTTTGCGTATATTGGCATACGGTATTCCGGCTGATCTAGTTGATGACCACTTAGCCATGGGTGAGAGTCAAGACATCATGTGTGTCAAGCGCTTCGCAGTCAGAATTGTGCAAGTGTTTGGCCCGTATTATTTGAGAGATCTCCCAATGCTGAAGACGCCGCAAGGCTTTTTGAGATGAACAAAGCTCGCGGGTTCCCAGGTATGCTTGGCTCAATAAATTGCATGCATTGGAGTTGGAAGAACTGTCCTAAGGCATGTCATGGGGAATTCCACGGCCAGAAAAAAGGTTTCACTATAATCCTTGAAACGGTGGCCGATCAAGAGACTTGGATTTGGCATGCTATTTTTGAAATGCCTGGATCTTTGAATGACATCAACGTTGTTAATCAGTCACCACTCATGAATAAGATTGCAAATGGTAAACTGCCACCGGTGCAGTTTGTAACAAATGGCCATACATACAACTATGGCTACTATCTTGCGGATGGCATCTACCCAAAGTGGCAAACATTTGTGAAGCCGTTGAAAAAACCGGAAGGTAAGAAAAATCTAGATTTCCACAATGCTCAGGCGGCGGCTAGGAAAGATGTGGTGAGAGCTTTTGGGATTTTGCAAGCCCAATTTGCTATTGTGAGAGGACCGGCTAGATTTTGGGATCAAAAGATCCTTTGGTACATCATGCACGCTTGTGTGATCATGCATAACATGATCATCGAGAATGAGTATGGCCAAGATTTAGACTACTCTCAGTATGAGCTCTTGGGACATCCCGTGCGAGTGCGGCAGAGGGCTGCGAGGGTGGCCCGATTTGTTGCCTCCTATCAATGCCATTCGACGTGCCGAAACGGATGATGATCTTCAGAAGGATCTAATTGAGGAGTGGTGGGCATGGAATAACCGACAAAACACATGATGATTTATATGTTTGATGTTGTACGTTTGATATTGTAGTGTTGAACTATTTGTTGTATTGGAAGATAAACTACTTGTCTGAGTTGTAATAAAATTGAACTATTTATTGTTCATTATTTTTTATGTGTTTCATTTTCTTGGTTTTGTTTATGTTATTTGTGCTGGGCGCGCGCCTTTTTTTTTGCAGCGCCTGCTAAAGCGGCTCGCGCGAACTATGTTTTGCAGCGGTCGCTGGAGCCAGTGCTCAGCTGCGCGCAAAAACCGACTATTTCAACGCTGTAAAGCCTTTTTTGCGCGCCATGCGTTGCGCGCATGTTGGAGATGCTTTTATGAGAAGCTGAAACGCAAAATCCGTGCGGTACCATGCAGCATGCACTCTTTCTTTCTAAGATTGCTGCATGCTTATCACGCGGGCCCACGTATTTTTGTAGCGTGCAGTGAAGGGATTTCTTACAGCTAACAGAATCGATCCTATCCCGCTGCTATCCTTCAAAATATACTCCCTCCGTCTAAAAAAACTTGCCCCAAACTTTTCCCTCAAATGGATATATCTAGCACTAATTTGGTACTAGATATACCCATTTGAGGGACAAGCTTGGTGCTAGATACATCCATTTCAGAGGCAAGCTTTTTCGAACGGAGGGAGTACTATCTACCATAGTGAATGCACTGTGTAGGGCCCACCAAGAAACAGCACTCCAATTTTTTGGCGCAGCTTTTGCTTGCCCACGTCTCGCCCGCATGTTAGCAAAAAATACACAGGGGGACGCCCGGGTTGCTGGGCATGCCAAAATTTTGGCAATGATCCCTACAATCACCAAATTTCAAGGGCTAGCCAAATTTTTGGCATCGTCAGCTTTGGTAGCAATCCAAAGAGCCCCTCAATCTAGTGAAGATGAAACCAGTTCATGTTAAATTAATGATTGATTTTTATTTTTATTTTTTGTAGGTGAATTTAATGATTGATTAACTGTGTGTATTAGCGATATTGAAATTTAGTAATTGGAATGCAATTTTTTTCTGGTTTAGTCTTTTCAATTTCTATTTCATGGTCAACCACGATTTGGCCTTACAACATGATCACATTGCGCTACGCCGTCACATGTAGATCATCATGTCATGGCACTACTGGAATATGGGATTTTTCTGAGTTATGAGTTTTCGCTGAGTTCAAATTGTCCGGAGCCCAGCACACATCTCACTTGCGCACCACAGACAAGCCCCTGTTACATCCAACTTTTCTGTTCTTTTCTGGCATGTTTAGTTGCTCGGACCCTACCATTTAGACCGTTTGGCGAGCTAGCTGCATGGTAATCTTGGTCCGCACGATACTCAAAACACCGCTTAGCCAAGCACGGGAGGCTCGTGAGTGGCCTGCTGCTCATCAAGCGTACGCTCGGCCGAGTTTCTTTCTTCTTGTGTGATTCACCCCACATACCTCGTTGGTTTTTTTTTCGTTTGTGAGTTCGTCGTTCTACTACACTAGTAGAAAACAGGACTTTAGTCCCGGTTTCAGAGGGCCTTTAGTCCCGGTTCTGTAACCGGGACTAAAGGGTCGGGACTAAAACCCAATACTTTTAGTCCCGGTTTGCTTACGAACCGGGACTAAAGGAGCTCCATGCGGCCGGTTTCTGGAGTACCAACCGGGACTAAAGGAATTTTTTTGAAACACAGGAATTTTTTTTCGAATTTTTTTCTGATTTTCAAATTTCTGAATTATTTGACAATTTAATCTCTAATCACCCCTCATCACTGCTCAAATATGTACCATTCATTCCAAATCGTCTAACTTCCCGGCTGGTCACCCATCCTCTCACTACCCCAGCCTAAGCACGCTTAAGTTCCGAGTTCTATTCTTCCTAGTTTCCAAGTCTGCACTTACTGTTTTCCTGACAACAGTAAGCTATCAATCCTATTAACCCTTAGGAGTTGAATTTGAGCATGAAGCACTGTTTGAGTTTGAAAATATTATTTTCAAAAACAATAATTAATTAGTAACACTAATATTTCTTGAATAACTAGTTTGACCATAGTTTAACCACAGTTTGACCAAAAATTCAAAAAAACTTAAATTTGAGGATAACTTTTTTTCCTTTCAGAATTTGAGAATTCTAAAAATTTGCAAAACGGCCTATGGCCGTCGAAATCAGAACCAGATTTTCGTGCTGAACATTTTGATATATTATACGTTTTTTTTCGACATCGTATGCTAAAGTTATAGCCGTTTTACTTTTTCATAACATTTTTTTGCAAAACATGTCGAAATTTATGATTTTTAATTTTCCTAACTAGTAGATGTAGTAACATAACTACATCTCGAAGGATTTTATTTTTTGAAGTTTGTATCATTTTCTTTTGTTTTTTTCAAAATTGTAATGGCGATACGTGAGGGGGGGGGGGGGTGTAGAGTTTGATTGTGTCCAACAGAAGCAAACTACAACATGGTGTCCATCCAATCCTACCGTCGACTACATCTGTTAGCACCGTCCCAGCTAGCGTCACAACTAAGGTTAACCAAGCCAGAGTCACGTTCAATTAAAATGGCAAAAAGAATTACTTTTAATATAGCAAAACTAATTCTATCAACTATTATTAAAGGCTAAACAATTATTAATACAAAACTTTAGCAAAATTCATATTAATGAATTATAAAAAATTATCTACTGTTGTCTAACAGAAGCATACTACAACATGTTAAAATCTACAGAAAGAACTAACTAAAAATAATTGAAAACAACAATTAAAGGACAAAACAACTATATAAGCAAAACAGTACTGTTTTAATTAAAATCGTAATATAAATTATTCTAAAAATAACCAAATAAATCTTACTGTGACAACAATCTAACAAGTGACTAGGAGCAAAAAGAATTAAATTAAAAACTATTTTTAAACTCAAATTATTCACAATCTAGGGTTTGAAGCAAATTTGAATAAATTCATATTTAAATCATTCAAAATTGAAAACTAATGGCACAAACAGAAACTAGACAAAATTTTGAATCTAATGCAAAAAGAATCACTCAAAAACATCAAATATCCTAAAGGATATAAGCAATTTAAAACAGAAACTAAACACAAAAAACAAATGAAAAAACAAAAAATAAATTTCAAACCCCTTTAGTCCCGGTTCGTGGATCGAAACTTTAGTCCTGGTTGGAGCCACCAACCGGGACTAAAGTCTCAACCCCTTTAGTCCCGGTTGGTGGCTCGAACCGGGACTAAAGGTCCTATTTAAACCGGGACTAATGCCTGCCCAGCGCCCTAGCCGCTCGAACCGGGACTAATGCTCACATTAGTCCCGGTTCGTAATGCAATCGGGACTAATGTGTAGATTGAGCTTGGACCAAAGCCCTGTTTTCTACTAGTGCTAGCCCACTAGTATGATTTTTTTATTTGCTCTATTATGTTCTTTTCTTCCTCCTAGTTTTCTCTTTTCCTTTTCTTCCTATTTTTTCATGTTTATTTTTCTCTTGGCCCTTCTTTTATATTTTCAAATATAGTTGAATTTATGTAATATACCTTGAACACTTTTTTATATACCGGTTGAACATTTTTTCAATACATGTTGAACATTTTCGAAATATATGTTGAACATTTTATTTGAATACAGGTTGAACATTTGTTAAATGCACATCAAATGTTTATTAAATAGATGGGGAACTTTATTTTACAGGTTGGACATTTCTTGGACCCACATTGAACATTTTTAAATACATGTTGAGCATATTTTTGGTACATGTTGAACATTTGTAAATGCACATTGACCATTTTTATTTATATGGTGAACATTTTTAAATACATGGTAAACATTATTTAAACACAGGTTGGACTTTTCTTCTTCAAATAATGTAGAACATTTTTTGTAATACATGATGGACAATTTCTAAATACATTCAGAACATATTTACATACACATTGAATATTTTCAACATGACGAACTGTCGTGATGAGGGATGCCCGAAGTGAATGCCATGTGCCTCAAGATAGCTTGTTGACACCAAAGACCTCCTTCCTTGAATGTGTCGGATTGGACGGCGAGGGCAGTGGCCACCATGACATTTTCCGTGAAGAAGAGCCCTCCTAGCACCTTGATCCTTAATATACAAGAATTTTGGGAGAATTTGAGGAAGGTGTGATTATGCTAGGAAAAACGATGAGCCGATACGAGCTTTTTGACATTGTGGGAATGTGTGAAATATTTTTAAGATGGACATCATGAGTAAGAGTGCAAACAGTAGTATGACCAACATGAGTGATTTTCATTCCTGCACGATTGGTTGTGTGGACTTACCCATGAATGTTGTACCTGTCACGCACGGTTAGCTTGTCTAGCTCAAAGGAGACATGGTCATGGCACCCACATCAACGTACCAGTTGGTGTTAATCCCATAGGCCGTAGCAGTGGCGGTCTCGATGCTTTTTTCTTCACAAGTGATGGAGATGTCGAACCATGGGAAGCACTTTCATCAAGGAACTCTTTTCTTCACAAGTGATGGAGATGTCGAACCATGGGAAGCACTTTCATCAATTCCTTGCCACACAATTGGCATGGCGGCTTCTTAGAGTTGTTACCACGTTCACCATACCTGTTGTTGTTGGGATTTCCATGACGCCCTCCCTGACCACCTCCCCCCCTAGCCATAGGAGTAGCCAACACATCAGCCATGTCAAACAACATTGGCCGAGGAGTGAGATGTAGATCCTCCTCCCTCGAGCATGTTGAGACTCTTCTCGAAGCTTGGAAGTTAGACGCGCTGCACATTCACGTTGATTGGCTTGAGGCAGGTGCACAATGTGGACACTAGGAAGTTGTAGTCGAAGTTGAGGATGGAGTGTATGTACATTGTACAACACCATGTCGTCATTGTCGAGCGGCTTCCCAGCGCATGCCACCTTGTCTCCAAGAGCCTGATCATCCTGCAGATGTACTATGCCGCAGTTATATGGTCCTTGGCATGGCCAGGTCAATATCGGTGTTCACCAACCGCGCACGTGTTTGCACGGCGAAGAGCTCGTGGATCGTGCTCCAGGCAACCATTGCGAAGGTGCCGTGCGCCATCTGGACAGAAACATTCCGCGGCTTGGAGTTGAACGGGGAACTAGGGACCTAAGAATCACGAGCCGCCTATACCAAACAATTGAAAACTCAGTATGCTAGCTGCTTCTTCAGTTCAGAACAAAATATCAGCATTGCTAGATATAGATACTAGATACTAGTATAGCATAAAAAATTACAACCTTTTCCATCTCAGAGAATGAAGATGAAAATATCAATAATATTGAATTATACATGGTCCATGCATTCTGCATATCTTTCGATACATGAAAATGGAATTCAATTTTTTTTTCTTGCTGTCAAAATGCAACGCTCGTTTAATCCTCATTTAAATTTAAGGAACATCGAATTGCAAGACAAGATTGCTAGCAGAAGGCACAGTCCAATTTGTGTTCGGGTGGGCATGGTACCAGCAATAGCGCATAAACGACAAACATTCATTCACGAGAGTTCCCCTCCAGGAAGTAGTTTATTGTTTGTACCCTTAGTTTCTAATGTGTCTGTAAAATGACTCACTGACCATCTCTTTCAGGTGACCAGTACTCAATGACTCGGAGGTGTGTCAGTTGCATCAGCATCATATTCACCTGGTCATACTCTCGAATAACCTTCAATCAAGAAAAGATACAGACTTAATAAAGCAACTCAAATGCTCTAGCAACTATGACGTCCATATATGGCTGTTTTGAAAGCATGAAGATACATAGTTGAAGTTGTCACGATATTTCCGAGCTAAAGATAAAACTATTTCTTTCTTCCACAACATAAATGAGTTCAGTTCTGATCTCCTCTGTGTATCAAAGCTAGTGATTCCTGTACTGAAAGCTTCAGAATGACCTTTTGGTGAAGGTGGAAAGATCAACGGTCAGTTCAACTTCCTCAAAAAAATTAAAAAAATCAACGGTCAGTTGAAAGATGGCATTCCTTATCCATATGTTTTCTTACTATTTATCTTGATTCACAGTATAATTTTAGGACCATGCAAACATTAGGCAATGGAGATAACACTTATATATCCACATTAATTCTATAACGTCTTTTATTACCATTTCACTGTCAGGGTGCACCCATCGAGTTCCAGCCCATCGAGTTCGGCCTTGGCGTCATCCGGCCTCTCCACCGTGGTTATGGCTATCGTAATACTTCCCGTCCCTGGCCGGAAGACATCAGCGGCCAAAACTTCGCCATGCTTACTGAAGAAGTGTTGAAGCTGAGAGCTATCCACGCTCTCAAGCAGGTTTAGGACAAGGAAACTGAAGAATGGCTTCGGTCGACCCTCCTTGGGGATATTACCAATTCTTAGAGGTGAATGATCTGCCTTTGGAACCTCTAGGCCTTCTCTAATTACATGGCGAAAAATTAGCAAGATTATTTATCATGCCACATGACGATCTCAAACATATGTACTCCTACATGACACACCAACATTAACATATACTATAAGGGAGTCAAAAGTACATGTGTTGTATATATATGTACGTATCACTTGAATATGATATTGAATGGTGTGTAAATAGCAGTGGTGAGGAGGTGTTGAATAGAAGGAGACAACGGATTCGTTGGTATCTGGATCGGAGCAATGGCAGGCAGGGGCGTGAGCCACATGCATGCCTCGCTTTCCGGGTCGCTCAGTCGCGCCATGAACTTGACTTCATCGTCGACGAGGTTGTACCTAAACACGTCGCGATAAAATCCGCCATGTTCATGCTTAATTCCCGCGATCGCTACACGGTCCTCCCCACGTTCTAGCTACAGTCGTGCTCGGCAACCCTATATGTACTCCCTCTTGTACTTTGTAATAAATCAAGGAAAGCATTCCAACTGTTTTACATTGTATGAGACAACTCCTCTGATCCATGTTCTCCATGACGAAACCAGGAGGCCAACCCACCATCCCCACCACCTCGGGCCGCCAACTAACTCTCCCCCTCACCAATGGCCAGACACCTCTGCCGCCCCCATCCCTCTCCTTTAGTGACACCATCACCGACATTACTCCCTTCATTCCCATAGTCCTGGACCTTCATAGCCATAACTACCACCATTGGCGACACCTCTTTGAGATCCACCTTGGCCGCTGCTCGTTTCTCCACCACATCTCCGGCGATGTCCCACCAGCTCCTCATGACCCACGCTGGCTCAAGGATGATCTGGCCATCGACGGCGTGTCCGCTCACGACATTTGGCTCGAGCTTCGTCGGCTTTTCCAGGACAACAGTGATGCCCGTGTCTCTGTTCTCAATACGAAGCTCCACACCATCATGCAGGGCGGTCGTCCCATCGGCGTGTTCTGTCAGCGCATCAAGGCTATTGGCGACGAGCTGCACGAGCTTGGCAAGGTGGTCGCCGATCGCTCTCTCCTTCACGCGTTGATGGGCGGCCTCGACGATCCTTTTGCCCAGCAAGCAACGCTCATCCCGCTCCTCCGCCCTCTGCCGACGCTGGCAAATGCCCGCTCTATGATGCAGATGGAGGAGCAAAACCAGCAGTGCAAGGTAAGCAGCCCGCGCCTCTTCCACACGGCAGCTCGTCCCACTCCTGCTCCAGCGGCTCCACCACTGACGCCACCTCCGTCCCAGCCACCACCTAGCTGGCATCCCAGCCCTAACTACAAGGGCAAGAACCCGGTCTATACGTCTTCGTCATCCTCTCCGGCGTCGGTCGCTCCATCATCGGCTCCCACGCTGCCGCCTGCGCCTTCCATCCCAGATCCTGCTACATGGCGCTCCAGGAGATCGGCTCATCTAGGCGGCGTGGACATGTTTGGGTATCGATCAATCCGAGCAATCACAAAGTGGAGAAAGACCGATCTGACTCCGGGCGGACTGTCGGGGAGATAGACCCCGGATAGCCTCATCAGCACTTAACCACATTTCAAGACATCAGGGCTGACCAAGCCCCTCAGTCCGACTGGCCGTAAGACCGGCCTCCGGGACCGGAGGGCCGTCTTCTAAAAGACGGCGGGCCCCCAAGAAAACGGCTGAAGCTAGAGGGTCGCCTCCTAGAAGACGGCGCACTCCAGAAGACGGCGAGGGTACGGGCCGGCTCCTGACCGGCAGCCCGTCCCCTCCTTGGAAGTTTGAGCCCGACTAGGAGACAAGCTGTGGCATGGCTACAGTGCGCCATGCCTCCCCCGAACTACGGCCGCATGGCTACAGTGGGCGCCGCCAGGCATTCGCCGACCCGTCCGGCGCGGCGCTGTAGCCATGGCGCGCCCGACACGGCCTCCGTCAGCGTGGGCGGCGCCACAGTGAAGAGCCGTCAGCGGGGCCCGCAGGCGGCGGGCCCCACCTGTCGGCCGGTTCCTCGGCAGCCGGCAGGGCCCAGCAGAAGCGGGCCCCAGCAGCCGGCGGAGAACTCGGCCCCGATAGACACTGGCAGCCGGGGCCTACCATCCGGCCATATTACCATTGTACCCCTATGGGGTTAGCCTATAAAACCCCCCAGGCCACACCCGTGCAAAGGGTTCCTCTCATGTTCGACCTCAGTTCTACACACACCATAGCCAGGGAAAGGAGAGAGCTAGCCTCGCCCTTCTTCCTCCTCTGGCCGAACAACTCTAGGAGCACCATTGTACTCTTTGCTTCATAGTGATCATGCGGAGACCCCGCAGAGCAGGAGTAGGGGTTTCATCTCTTAGGAGAGCCCTGAACCTTGGTAGATCTCGTGTCCATCCGAGCTTGTGCCCAATCTCGCTTTCAGGACCCGACGACGATCTCATGGCCCCAACCATGATAAGCCACCCCCTGGCATCTGTCGAGATTTTACCACGACAGTTGGCGCCCACCGTGGGGCCAGCAGCGACGTCGACCGGAGACACGTTCTGGACGGGAACCTTGTTCCTCTCCGGCGAGTGTGCCGCGGCTGGCGAGATCAGCCGGCCCGATGCGCCCGCCCGCGCCGGCCTTGGCGCATCGCCTGACGCGGGAACCGCCTTCCCCGCGGGTAGCCTCGCCGGCCTCTTCGGCGAGCTCAGCCTCTTCGACGAGCCCGCCGCCGACGCACGAGCAGCTGACTCCCTCACCGAGCTCTTCGGCAAGCTCGCTCTCGCCGACGCGGCCTCAGCCGACGACTTCCCCAGCTACGTGGAGATCGTCGATGATCCCCTCCCTCCTGCCGCCAGCGACGCTCCTGTCGGCGCGCTCGACGCTAGCACCCTCGTGGAGGTGATGGTCATCGGCGACGGCCTGGGCGCTGGCGGATCCGGCCAGGATCCGCTGGACGCGACCATACACGCCCTGGCGACGCCTCCTCCCCCTGGTGCCAGCCAGGAGGAGCTGGAGGAGTTCCGCGTCAAGCTTTTCGACAGCGCCTCCAAGATGGCGGCGCTGAAGCACCGCGCTGAAGCCACCCAGCGCGAGATCGATCGCGTGGTCGGTGGGACGCCGGCTGCGGCCGAGCCTAGCCGATCCAGCAATGCGGCGCTGCGATTGCCAGCATGCTGGGGGTCGAACGCTCGGTCTACGAGACCCCAGTGCAGAACATACGTGCCGCCCAGGCGGCCGCAGGCAAGCTCAAGCACTTGCGGGGCGACGATCTACGCGAGCAACTAGAGCGCCTCCAGCAACTCATCGACGCGGCGAACGCGCAGCAGGACACGGGCAACCGTGTGGTGGGATCGGGCCGGTGGGTCGACACCCACGTGCCCCGTCGCGAGAACGGCCCGACCTCTCGGTCCCCTAGCGGCGGAGGCCGCGGGCAGTCGCGAGACCCAGAGCCGGTTGCTAGCAACAGCCGGTGTGCACCCCGCACGATAGCGGACAGCCACCAAGAGCTCCAGAACCCGGAGCCTCGGCGCCGGCCGGAGGAGCGCTTACCTCCTCGGAGAGAGAGGACGGCCAATCCCGCGCCGCCGCTCGATCACCCTACGCTCAGCGGCCGGCTTGGCCCCCGCGAAGCAGTCGGCGAAAACGACGCACGCCACCGGATCGAGCGGCTGGCTCGGTCCCATTTATTGGAAGAGGAGCGCACAATCGGGCCGGCCTGCTTCGGGGCCCGTACCCACGATGAGCCCTTTCCCAGAGGATTCACGCTCCCCAGAGACACGCCCAAGTACAACGGCGTCGTGAAGCCGGAAGACTGGCTGATCGACTACTCCACAGCAGTCGGCATCGCCAACGGCAACAAGCGTGTGGCCGTCAAGTACGTCCCGCTCATGCTTCAGGGCACGGCCCGGACGTGGCTGAACAGCCTCAAGCCCAACAGCATCAACAGTTGGGCAGATTTCAGTGACGCCTTCGTCCGCAACTTCACCAGTACGTACAAGCGGCCCCCCAAGCCACGCCAGCTCTCCATGTGCGTTCAGGGGCCGGCCGAGTCCACTCGCGACTATCTGACGCGTTGGGGCGAGCTGCGCAACTCCTGCGAGGGGGTCCACGAGGTGCAGGCCATCGAGTACTTCACCACCGGGTGCCGAGAGGGCACTCTGCTCAAGCACAAGCTCTTGTGCGACGAGCCGGCTACCTTGGACGAGCTCCTGATCGTGACCGACAAGTACGCCACCGCCGACTCCTCCATGGGGTCGGCAATCCGGGTTGATGCTGCCGGCAGGGTGGTCCAGCCGGGTTCCCAAACTCCGGCTGGTGACGCCAACCGACGCCAACCACCGAACGACAACAAGCGCAAGGCCCCGCAGCCAGCTTCCAACAGCCGGCAGGTGGCCACTGTCGAGGGTCAGCAGCCGGCCGGGCAGCCCAGCCCCAAGCGTCCGCGGGGCGGCAAGGGTGCCTGGCAGCCTGCCTTCTCCTTTGAGCAAGCCCTCGATGCCCCGTGCAAGTTCCATAGCGGCGCGAAGCCGTCCAACCACACCACCCGGAAATGCAACTGGCTCGCCCGGATTGCCAAGGGCGAAGCCCTGCCGCCTCCTCCACCGGCCGGCCAGATAGCTCCGGCTGTTCAGCAACCGGCCCGAGCTGCCGGCATGCTTCAAGATGAGTTCCCTGAAGAGAACGCCACCTACGTCGTCTTCACGAGCGAAGCCGACGACAAGCACAGCCGACAGCAGCGGCGCCGCGAGGTGAATGCCGTCAGCTCAGAGGTCCCCACCTTCATGCACTGGTCCGAGAGGCCCATCACCTGGAGCCAAACCGACCACCCGACCATGATGCCCTCGCCGGGTGCATACGCCTTGGTGCTGGACTCAACCTTCTCAACGGAGAGGCGGACTTGCCGCTTCAGCCGAGTTCTGATAGATGGCGGTAGCAGCATCAACATCCTGTACCGCGAGACCATGGAGCGGTTGGACATCAAGGTCAAGCAGCTTCAGCTCAGCCGGACTGTCTTCCATGGCATAGTTCCCGGCCTTTCCTGCTCTCCGATCGGCAAGATCAAAATCGACGTCTTGTTCGGCGACAAGAACCACTTCCGCCGTGAGCCAATCTGGTTCGAGGTGGTCGACCTGGACAACCCCTACCATGCTCTCTTGGGCCGCCCGGCGCTAACCAAATTCATGATGGTCCCGCACTACGCCTACCTGAAGGCCAAGATGCCGGGCACCAAGGGCATCATCACTGTCGTCGGCGACTACCAGAAGTCGCTAGACTGCGCCGCCGCCAGCAGCCAGCTGGCCGAGTCCCTCGTCATCGCTCAAGAGAAGCGTCTCCTTGACCGGATGGTAGCCATGGCCAGCGAGAAGCCGGCCATGCCGACTGATCCCAAGGAGACGGAAGCAGGGGCCTCCTTCCAGCCGGCCAAGGAAACCAAGAAGATCGCCTTGGACCCGGCGCACCCGGAGAGGTTTGCTGTCGTAGGGACCAACCTCGACAGCAAATAGGAAGGCGAGCTCGTCGATTTCCTCCGTGAGAATCGAGACATCTTCGCATGGTCCCCCAAAGACATGCCGGGTGTCCCGACGGATTTCGCCGAGCACAAACTACATGTGAGACCGGGTGCTAAGCCGGTCAAGCAACCCTTCCGCCGCCTATTAGAAGAGAAGAGAAGGATCGTTGGTGAAGAAATTGCCCGGCTTCTGGCAGCCGGCTTCATCATGGAAGTGTTCTACCCAGACTGGCTTGCCAACCCAGTCCTCGTCTTGAAGAAGAATAACAAGTGGCGCATGTGTATCGACTACACGAGCCTCAACAAGGCCTGCCCCAAGGATCCTTTTGCCTTGCCCCGGATAGATCAAGTGATCGACTCCATGGCCGGGTGCGAGCTACTGTCTTTCCTGGACGCCTACTCCGGCTATCACCAGATCAAGTTGAACCCGGCCGATCAGCTGAAGACCGCCTTCATCACACCATTCGGAGCCTTCTGTTACCTGACCATGACGTTCAGCTTGAGAAATGCGGCGCCACGTTTCAGCGTTGCATGCAGAAGTGCCTTCTCAAGCAGCTCGGCAGAAACGCCCACGTCTATGTAGACGACATTGTGGTGAAGACGGAGAAGCGCGGCACCTTCCTAGAGGATCTCAAGGAGACCTTCAAAAATCTGCGCCGTTTTCAAATCAAGCTCAACCAGGAGAAGTGCGTCTTTGGAGTACCAGCCGGCCAGCTCCTCGGCTTCCTTGTCTCTGAACGCGGCATCGAGTGCAGCCCCGTGAAGATCAAGGCCATCGAGCGGATGGAGAAACCCACCAAGCTGCGTGACGTCCAGAAGTTCACCGGGTGCCTGGCATCCCTCAGCCGCTTCATCAGTCGGCTGGGCGAGAAGGCGCTCCCCCTGTACCAGCTAATGAAGAAAACCACTTGCTTCGAGTGGAACGACCAGGCGGACGAAGCTTTTTTTCAACTCAAGCGCATGATGTCCACGCCGCCCATCCTAGCGGCTCCGGCTGCCAAGGAACCGATGCTCCTCTACATCGTCACCACCAGCCGAGTCATCAGCACGGTGATTGTGGTCGAGTGCCCAAAGGCCGGCAAGGTGCAGCCGGTCCAGAGGCCAGTGTATTATCTAAGCGAGGTCTTGTCCGCCTCCAAGCAAAACTACCCCCACTACCAGAAGATGTGCTACGGTGTGTACTTTGCCGCCAAGAAGCTGAAGCAATACTTCCAAGAGCACTCCATCACGGTTGTCTGCACCGCCCCACTTGCCGAGATCATGGGCAACAAAGATGCCTCAGGCCGGGTGGCCAAATGGGCCATCGAGCTGGCTCCCCATACCATCATCTAGCAGCCCCGCACCGCCATCAAGTCCCAAGCGCTGGTCGACTTCTTAGTCGAATGGGTCGAGTCCCAGTACCTGCCGCCAGCGCCGGATTCTACGCATTGGCGGATGCACTTTGACGGCTCAAAGATGCGCACCGGCTTGGGGGCCGACATCGTCCTCTCCTCTCCCAAGGTCGACAAGCTAAAGTACACACTTCAGATTCACTTCGCCGCCTCCAACAACGTAGCCGAGTATGAGGCACTCATCTTTGGGCTCCGACTAGCCAAGGAGATCGGCATCCGCCGCTTCCTCTGCTACGGTGACTCGGACTTGGTGGTCCAGCAGTCATCCGGCGACTGGGACGCCAAGGACGCCAACATGGCAAGCTACCGCTTCCTCATCTCATCCAGCAGATGAGCGGGCACTTCAATGGGTGCGAGTTCCTACAAGTACCAAGAGCCGACAACGACGCAGCGGACGCCCTCGCCCGTATCGGCTCCACCCGGCGTCTCCCTTGAGTGTCTGCTCAAGCCGTCTATCAAGCCGTCGCCAGAGTCTGACTCCATCTTCGTGCCGGCTGACCCCGGAGCAGTCGGATCCGGCTCGGGGACTCCAGCAGCCGGCCCGGGGACTTCAGCAGTCGGCCCGGGGACTTCAGCAGGCGGCCCGGGGACCACAGCGGTCGGCCCAGGGACTTCATCGACACCACCAGGAGTGGCCGGCTCCAGCCCGCCGCCTCCCAACCCGGCCACCCTCGTGCCAGTTGCGGTCTTCACAATGGTGGCGGCCTCATCTTGGGCGCAGCCCATCCGCGACTATCTGGTAAGCCGCGTGCTACCAACAGACAAAGTGCTAGCCCGGCAGATCCAGCGCCGGGCAGGCGCCTACACCATCGTCAACAAAGAGCTCGCCAGGCGGAGCGTGACCGGCGTTTATCAGCGCTGCGTGGAGCCGGAGAAGGGCATGGAGATCCTCAGAGACATCCACCAAGGCGAATGTGGCCACCATGCCGCCTCCCGGTCCCTCGTAGCCAAAGCCTTCCGCCATGGTTTCTTCTGGCCGACTGCATTGGACGATGCCAAGGAGTTGGTCAAGAAGTGCAAAGGGTGCCAGAAGTTCAGCACCAAGCAACACCAGCCGGCCTCTGTCCTCAAGACCATCCCTATCACCTGGCCGTTTGCCGTGTGGGATTTGGACATGGTGGGTCCTTTCAAGACAGCACGCGGCGGCATGACTCATTTGCTGGTCACCGTGGACAAATTCACCAAGTGGATAGAGGCCAATCCAATCAAGAGGCTGAACGGTCCGACTGCCGTCACGTTCATCACCGACATCACCGTCCGATACGGCGTCCCCCACAGCATCATCACCGACAACGGCACCAACTTCGCCAAAGGCGCCTTGGCCCGTTTCTGCGCAAACCAGGGTAGCCGATTGGACCTAGCGTCCGTCGCCCATCCGCAGTCAAACAGCCAGGTGGAGCGAGCAAACGGCCTCATCCTGTCCGGCATCAAGCCCCGCCTGATCGAGCCACTAGAGCGATCGGCCGGCTACTGGAAAGACGAGCTGCCGGCCGTCCTCTGGAGTCTTCGGACCACGCCCAACAGATCAACCGGCTTTACGCCCTTCTTCCTCTTGTACGGCGCCGAGGCTATCATCCCCACAGATATCGAGTTCGACTCGTCTCGCGTCACTATGTACATGGAGGCGGAGGCAAAGGAGGCGCGAGAAGACGGTGTGGACCTGCTGGAAGAGGCCCGGCTGCTAGCGTGCAGCTAGTCCGCCATCTACCAGCAGAGCCTGCGCCACTACCACAACAAGAAGGTCAAGCCGCGTACCTTCCGCGAAGGCAACCTTGTGCTCCACCTGATCCAGCGATCAGCCGGCCAGCACAAGCTCGCAGCACCTTGGGAAGGCCCCTTCATCGTCAGCAAGGCCCTGGACAACGACTCGTACTACCTCATCGACGCCCAAAAGCATAGGGCACGCAAGCGAAGCACAGCCGGCGAAGAGACGGAGCGGCCATGGAACGCGAACCTACTCCGTCCTTTTCACAGTTAAAGCGAGTGTATGTACCACGCCAACTTTTGTATTAAAGTAAAGACCTCAGGTCCCCCGAGACGTACTCGGGGGCTACCTTTTTATCCACGAGATAAGCTTTTACCATGAATTGAGTTTTTTTGTATATTCTTGCCCCGTCCGGGTTCCGGTCAGCCGACCTGGGGGCTCGCCGTCTTGGCCTGAGTCCGCACCAGCCGGAGCCGACTAGTAGTGTGCCGACGCCAAAGCCCTCTCTTCGCTCCATGTCACAGCTCGCAGCGCGGCTGTCCGACTGGCAAGAGTCAAAGGCTGGAAACGCTGTCCACACAAAAAACGACTAAGGAAAACGCCGACTACGGCCGAGCCGGCCTCTCACCTCCCTCGTCCGGCTGCTCAGCAGCCGGCAGGCCGGCTTCTCACTCGACTAAGCTACACTCTAAGCGGCTGAAGTAACTTGCCTGTTCTAAAAACGACCAAGTCCCTGACCCAGCCACAGACCGCAGCGCAGCTGTCCGGCTGGCAGGGAGGCGGCCAAGGGAACGCGGCGAAGGAAAAAGCAAAAGAGGGCAAAAGCAAACTCAAGCTAGAACCCGGCAACACATGCAAAATGTGGGGATTTAAACTTTGTACATTGCAAAAGGGCCCAAGGCCAGTATTCATCAAGTTAAGAAATACACCCCCAGTGGGTGGAACTGCGCATAACTGACATTGTTTTCAAGCACGAGACAGAGAAACTCGAAAAAAGATAACAGGCCAGCTAGGCGGACGGCCCCTCGGGCTGCACGGACTGGTCTGCAGCAGGCGTAGCTCCGGCTGGTGGGGCTGCCGGCTGCGGAGTCTCGGCCTGGCGGGAGGCAGCGACTGACGTGGTCTCCGGCTGGTCGTCAGTCGGCGCCGGGTCGGGCCGAGTTCGGCTGGTCGCACCGCCACCTGGTGCGGCGTAGCTGCCGCCCTCATCCTCATCGTCCTCATAGCCTTCGTCGCTGGAGGCAATCTCTTCCGCCGAGTCCTCCCCGTCCGACGGGTTCAGGCCGAACCAAGACGGGGGCACTTCGGCGCCGTTGTCTTCCCGCTCCGGGACGAAGACGCTGACATCAGCGTAGTCGGCAAGAGCCGACGCTCGGATGGCAATGGCGTCGCGCTCCGCCGCCAGCTCCGGCAGCGCCTTCTGGCGGAAGGTGGCCAGCTGCGCCAGGCGCAGCTCGGGGTACCAGGCCTTGACGAACTCCAGTGCCTTCGCAGCCCCAAACCACACCGCGGAGCTCTTCCAGGCTTCGAGCCGGTCGGCCGCCACCTCCAGCCAGTCGGCCGTCCGACTGGGAGTCCGCGGGATCCGAGCACCCAGCCACAAGCCCTCCGAGACCTGCGACCCGGCCCACTGAAGCCAGCGAAGTAGGCCGCGCGTTGGCTCGAGGCGCATCCGGACGGCCATGAGCTGTTCGCGCAAGGTCCAAGGCCGGTCCTGCGCGATCTCCTTGCCCCGCCGCCTGCACTCCTCGCGCTGGGCCTCGATAGCCATGCAAATAGCGACAGAGTGGACCGGGAGGAACTCATTTCAAAAAAGACAAAAGTGTCAGAAGACAGCTTCCAGCAAGAGCTGGCAGCCAGCAGTCGGCAACAAAAAGAAAGGGACGCACCGTCGAGCAGATCCTCGACCACGGTGTAGCCGTCCCGAAGGATCTTCTCCTTCTCGGACCAGTCCGAGCGCTGGATCTCAAACTCGGCCGTGAGGTTTTCCTCGTCCGCCTTCAGCTGCCGGACCCGCTCCGCGTGCCGCTCGGCCTGGTCTGCCAGCTCCTTCTCCAACCGGTCGCGCGCTGAGGCCGCCTGGTCGCGCTCCTGCACCACAACCCGGAGCTGGCCCTCGAGCTCGGCCACGCGCTCCCTCAGCTGGGCGACAGCCGCTGAAACAAGCAAGAGACATCACCGTCTACTCCAACAAAAACAAGAACAAGCCCCCTGAGAAGATCCGGCCCGACTGCTCAGCAGTCGGCCCGAATCTCGAGGGCTACACCCAGTGGGTGCGCTGGCGTGCCCCCCACTGGAAGCCGGCTTACGTACCTCGGCTCTGAGTCAGCTCAGTGGTCCGGGTGGTGAGCGTCTGGTTCTGCGTGTTGTAGGCGGCCGCCCGCATGTTGTGGTAGTCCTGCAACAAAAACAAGCATTTCAGCAAACAAAAAGAATACCTTTGAGTTCCAACCCGCCTGCTCAGCAGCTGGCTCAGAACTCGGGGGCTACACCCAGTGGGTGCGCTGGCGCGCCCCCACGGAAGGTTACAAGATGAAAAAGCAAAAGCAAGATGCGCCTACCCGAACGGACGACCGCAGCGCCAGCAGCTCTCCCCTCGCCTTCAGGAGAGTCGCGTTGTGGGCGAGGAACTGGTCCTCCACATCCCGCACCGCCAAGTTCAGGGTGGCTGGGCCGGCCCCTGCCACCCAACCTGAAGGAGCAGCGCTCGTAGCCCCGGTGCTGACCCCCCGCGAGCTCGAGGCTGCGGCCTCCACCCGCCTTGGTTCTGAGGTCGCCCGCGCCGCACGCGGGCGCTCCCGCGCAGGAACGCGCGCCGCCAAGACCCGGCCCGCCGCCTGCCCAGCGCCGGCTTGTAGCGCCTCCGACTGGCCGGGGCCGCCACCTCCTCGACCGCCAGCGTCCGACGCGCGCTGAACCTCCTCCACCTTCGGGATGGCAGCGTTGGCGACCGCCAGCCCCGGTACCGACTGGTCGGCTTCGGCTGCCCCCGGCGGCGTTCGGTTCTCCGCCACCTGCACTTTCGGCTGCTCAAGAATGATGGTCTCCGGGACCTCATCACCAGCCGGATCCACCGTAGCCCTGGCGTCGGCCTCCGCCTGCGCCTTGGCCGCGGCCTCCACCTTCGCCCTCTCCGCGGCCTAGGCCTCCGCCTGCGCCTTGGCCGCGGCCTCCACCTTCGCCCTCTCCACGGCCTAGGCCTCCGCCTGCGCCGGTTCCTCCGCCCGGGCGTCGGCCCGCGGCTTTTCCGCGGCCTCCTGCTCCTCGCGCGCCTCCCACGCGTTCCTCGTCGTCGCCTCTCGAAGAGCGGCAGCCGGATCCACGCGCCTGGCCTCCTCGGAGCCGCCCGCTGCGTCCATCAATGAGGCGGACGGAGCCCGCGTGATGACGCAGGCCGTCTTGATCAACAAGGAAGCAAAGATGAGGAAACCCCCAGGGGAGAAGAAAAATGTGAAGTCAGGGCGGCAAGCGCGCGTACCCGGACGTGTACGGCATGGGCTTGGGCCCCTTCCGGGCGGCGGCCACCTTCAGGACCTCTTGCCGCCTGGTGGCGTCCGCCTGCTTGGCCTTCTTCGCCGGGTGGCTGCCAAACCTCCCCAAAAGGAGGCGGCGTTTCTGTACGACGGCTGAAGCAGCCGGCCGCGGCGCAGAAGGGCCGGCTCCCGCCCCCGCGCCTCCGCAAGGTCGGCGTCGCTCCTCGTCGTCCCCGTCATCGTCCGGCCAAGACCGGACATCGCCGACTCCTCCACCTCCCGAGGAGCCACCTGCTCTGGCGCTGCCTCCTCCGGTGGCCTCGTCGTTGCCACCTTCCTCCATGGCGGCCGCCCCAACTCGGGGTCGCCCACGTCGCTGTTTTCGCGGTCTGGCATCCACGGTCGGTCCGCAGCCGGCCCACCTTGGCCCGGGAAGCGCTGCCTTAAGGCCGGCTGATCAGAACGGAGGAACGGAAAGCATTATAAGTAAAGCAGCCGGACCTGGTACTTACCGCTGGGGGCGGGTTGGCCCGACTGTATGGCGCCTTGCCGATGTGCCACTCCTCCTCGCTGAGCTTGTAGTTGGAGAAGTAGTTCACATGGCGGACCACCTCCACCTCCGGCATCTCCTTGGTGGACATCCGGCATGGGTCCCGGCGGCCGCTCATCTCACTGATGAGATGCGACCGAAGTTGGAGGGGCGACACCCGGCGCATGACGAAGCCGGCCAATAGGTCGGCCGGCTTGAGCCCCTCCTGGTCAGTCATCGCTTGAAGCTGGGCAAGGACGCTGACGATGAGGGCCGGCAGGCATTTGGGTGGCTGCTGTTGCCAGTTGTCCCGCGGCCCAGTAGGCGGCCCGGGCATGAAAGCCGGCAGGTTGATGTAGTCGTTGACCTGATGGAGATTTCGGACGTAGAAATAGGACCTCTGCCAGAGCTTGGTCGACTCGTGCAAAGGAATGGCCGAGAAGTGGGTGTCGCCTCCTGAGCGCCTCATGGCGACGCATGCCCCGCACTGGGCCAGCTCGTCCTTCGCCGACGTGCCCAGCTTGAGGTAGAAGAATCTACCCCAGAGCTCAAGCGTGGGCAGGACGCCGAGGTACCCTTCGCAGAGTGTGACGAAGGCCGCCATGAGCACCACCGTGTTGGGGGTGAGGTGATGCGGTTGCAGGCGGTAGAAGTCGAGGAAGGCCCGGAAGAAGTTGCTAACCGGGAGCCCGAAGCCGCGAAGGAAATGCGTGCGGAAAACAACGAACTCACCGGGCTCCGGCCGCGGCGAGATCTCCCGCTCGGGGGGAAGACGCACACCCAAGTTGTCGGTGTGGGGAAGCCTCCGCGTCGCGCGGAGGAAGTCGATGTGGTCTTCATGTACATTGGAGCCTAGCCAGCCGCTCTTCGCCATGGCTTGAGGACGGCAAGGAGAAGCTCGGGGACGAGAACGACAGGCGACGCTGTAGCGGCGTAGGGCAGCGGGGGCGGCGTGGTGGCCGCAGCAGAGCAGTGGCTGCGGCGGAGCGGCAGCAGAAGAGCAGCAGCGGCGGCGGAGAGAGGAAGAAGAGGGAGTAGGAGGGGGTGCGCGTGCGCCCCGCCGCTCCTCCTCCCCCCTATTTATAGCTGGCTGGGGCGAAGCCGAGGCGACATGGGGGCGTGGGATTAACTACGCCCCACACCCCGCACGCCCCCGTGTATCCTGCGCTGTAAAGGCGCATTAATCGCGCCGCAGAAGGGCAACCGCCCTCTCCGGCCGCAGCGGATCCACGCGTAGGCCGAGGCCCTGTAGTGGCGGGCCCCAGCCTGCGGCGACATCCCGTCACGCGCGTAGGCTGGCAGGCCGGCTTGACCCACTGGCGCCGTGTGGCGCGCGTGTGGCGAGCGGCGCCACCCCAGCTCCCGCCTCGTCGATTCGAATCCGCCAGGCGGCCGTCGCCGCGGCCGGCTACTGGCGTCCGGCTCCTCCCAGCCGGACGGAGCGGAAGGCGGAAGATCTCTCGAAGGGAAAACAGCTGAGGCGCTTCGCTGGTCAGCTGTAGAGCCTCACCAGCTTCGGGGACTACTGTCGGGGAGATAGACCCCGGGTAGCCTCATCAGGACTTAACCACATTTCAAGACATCGGGGCTGGCCAAGCCCCTCAGTCCGACTGGCCGTAAGACCGGCCTCCGGGACCGGAGGGCCGTCTCCTAAAAGACGGTGAGCCCCCAAGAAAGCGGCTGAAGCTAGAGGGCCGCCTCCTAGAAGACGGCGCACTCCAGAAGACGGCGAGGGTACGGGCCGTCTCCTGGCCGGCATCCCGTCCCCTCCCTGGAAGTTTGAGCCCGACCAGGAGACAAGCTGGGTCATGGATACAGTGCGCCATGCCTACCCCGAACCACGGCCGCATGGCTACAGTGGGCGCCGCCAGGCGGTCGCCGACCCGTCCGGCGCGGCGCTGTAGCCATGGCGCGCCCGACACGGCCTCTGTCAGCGCGGGCGGAGCCACAGTGAAGAGCCGTCAGCGGGGCCCGCAGGCGGCGGGCCCCACCTGTCGGCCAGTTCCTCGGCAGCCGGCAGGGCCTAGCAGAAGCGGGCCCCAGCAGCCGGCGGAGAACCCAGCTCCCATAGACACTGGCAGCCGGGGCCTACCACCCGGCCATATTACCATTGTACCCCTGGGGGGTTAGCCTATAAAACCCCCCAGGCCACACCCATGCAAAGGGTTCCTCTCATGTTCCACCTCAGTTCTACACACACCATAGCCAGGGAAAGGAGATAGCTAGCCTCGCCCTTCTTCCTCCTCTGGCAGAACAGCTCTAGGAGCACCATTGTACTCTTTGCTTCTTAGTGATCATGCGGAGACCCCGCAAAGCAGGAGTAGGGGTTTCATCTCTTAGGAGAGCCCTGAACCTGGGTAGATCTCGTGTCCATCGGAGCTTGTGCCCAATCCCGCTTCCAGGACCCGACGACGATCTCATGGCCCCAACCATGATAAGCCACCCCCTGGCATCTGTCGAGATTTTACCACGACACGGACTACTAGTATCAACGATCTTCGTGCTATCGAGTGTTCATTATGCTCGCGTGTTTCGAGCTTTTCGTCCAGCCCTAACTACTAACATCCTTCGCAGATCTCCCTTTCATCCTCTTGGCAATTGATATTGTTTAGGATTGCCCTCACCTCCCATGAAAATCGGATATTTTAGGGCCTGACAAACCACCCATGATTTTGCTTGCAAATGCACTGTCTTCTACATGGCAAATTTCCCCCATGTTTGTTTCTTCGATTTTACCTGGAAGAACCAAGACCAGATCCAAGCAAAGACTTCGCACGAGGGTAACCACATTTTTTTTACTACAACCAGTTTGTAAGCAGGTTGGACAGGTTTGGTAACGATCTATCTATAAATAGGAGTACCTAGGTTGATTCCCGTAGTGCCTGATTTCGTAGGGTCGATGTCGTGGATTTGTCACGGTAGATGTCCTTAGTGTGAGGACTTAGTCGTGAGGCCAACGCATCTATGTGGTAGCTTGAGAGGGGTTGAGTGGGACGAGAGACGCGAAGTTTTACCCAGGTTCGGCCCCTCACGGTGGAGGTAAAAGCCTACGTCCTGCTTCATTGATATTGATCATGATGATGATCACGGTTACAAGGGCGAGGTTTCGCTACCTCTATCTCAAGAGCTATCGATTTGTCTGTTTCAACCCCCTCCCTCTTGGGGTGCCCTGCCTCTCCTTATATAAGTTGAAGGGGCGGGTTACATGACTAATCCTAGTAGGACTAGGATTAATCTATTACAAGTGGAGTCCTAGTCTTGCTTCCTTTGCAAGGGAATATTCCTTATGCTTTCCTCTTAAGCCGGCCCACCGGACACGCACCTTCAGTCGGTCTTCTCATAAGCCGCCTTCTAAGCCTTGGGCCTTGTTATTCTTCTGACCCGCCTGCCGGGTCACCACTGAGTCACCAGGCCCGGCCGGGTCATCAGTGAGTGGAGAGATCCGGGTGGGTCACTTAATGAGTCGCCAGTTTTCAGGCGGGTCACTAGTGAGTCGCCAAGTCCGGCCGGGTCATACCACGGGGTATATCCCCAACATTAGCCCCCCAATTTAATTTGGATTTATCCATGTTAAACTGATCCTACAAAATAAACAAAATAACAAATCTGATAGGTTGTGCTCCGGGTTAAAGTTTTTCTGAACCGGCACCTGATCATCCTTAAGTCCTTTGTCATTTCCTTCTTGATACGCGTCCATGAATTCATAGCAAATCACCTTTAGCAGATATGTTCAAACTTTGCCAATGCAAAAGATCCTGGTACTTCGTCTGAAAAGTCCGGGTTAATAGGCCAGCTTCATAGTCAATTTGCTTGTAGAAAAATATTATAAAGAAGAATATATTTGAGTCGGCCTTCAATGCTCTAACTTAATAAAAATATTGGACTCAAGATGTCCTCCTGGAGCTGAACCAGTTTTTGAATACTCCGGCTTAATGATGCTTGAGCTTGTCAAGTTGTGATCCTCGAAATTGCCGGGTTATGACTGATAATGCCGGGTCATGATTGTTGCTGACACCGGGTCATGTAATTGACTTTCTTGAGTTATCCAGGCCAAAACTGAGAATATAATACCTGGTTTGTTCAAAAAACTGAGAACTTGAAGATATTCCTCCCTGATATGCATATCATCTGTAGCCCACAAGTCTTAAGAGGAAAACATAGTGATAGCTTAAGACTTGCTTCAATATAAATGCTGCAACTTTGAAGAAATCCAGATTATTAAGTCGCCAATCATAAACTGAACACTTTGTACTTCCCATGTGTAGCCCCCAAGTGCCGTGTCATTATGCAATAATGAGCAGGGACTTTGTAGATTTGATTATGTAGACTTAAGCAGCAATGTGTAGCCCCCAAGGGCCGGCTCAGTAAGATAATACTGAACTGGGACTTTATATGTACTTCAAAAATAACACCATATGATGTAGCTCCCAAGTTTCAGGTTACCTTTGACAGGAGCAATTAGTAGCCCCCAAGGGCTGGCTCATCACTATGTGATGGGTCGGGTCTTCAATGAGGCAAATTAAAAATGACCTTGCATTAGCCCCCAAGTGCCATGGTGCATGCTTGCAGTGACATAGGACTTGCATACTTAATTTAATCTTGATTTGAATAATGTAGCCCCCAAGTGCCGGGTCGTATGCATGCAGCGACTTGGGACTATTCCTTTCCATTGTAAAATAAATCATATCCACTGTCCGGATGATGTTTGCTGAATGCCTTGTATATCAATATTGAACCATGCTCTCTGCTGTGAGCCGGTATTCTTGGATAAAGAAATAATAGCCATTGCCCTGAAGCGGCTTTGAAAACCTCAATCATAATACTGGTTATTGATAACCATAATAAAAATCCAGCCATGTTGGCTATTAAAGATTTGAATAACATAATCCGGTATGAAAAACCTCAATCATAAGGTCTTGTCTGTAGAATTGACTTATACTGCCGGCTTACATCGCCATATCCAGTGAGGGTGACAACCCAAAGATTTATAAGCGCATAATTCCAATTGCGCAATCAAAGTATACTGGCGACTTAACGTCCAAAGCCAGGACGGGTTATTAAAACCCCGAAATATGCTCAAATATGAGTCATAAAGATTAAGGCAACATGGCCTGAATTGTTTTAAACAATATGTTAATATGGTATAAGGATATGAATTCAAACAATGTTCAGAAGAAATAACAAATCAGAAAAATAAGGCTTTCATAGGCCACCAAGCCTCAATCTCAAGTGTTGTTCATGGGCCACACAGCCACTGAGTTAATCCTTCATTCAAACCTGTAAGCCGGGCCTCACAAGACCAACCGCCGTTTTAACCTTGACAAGTTCAGGGTCTTTATGACAAGATTGACTGTCAAGAGTACGGCGGGTCATTCCAGGATTACCTAGGCGGAGTGGCAGACATACAGGCAGGATAACCCGGAATTTTGTGTTTACACCTGGCATACAAGCCGATCAAAAGGGTAAGTATAGCTATGTTCATTGAACAGGAAGCCCCCAAGTGACCTATAATGAGCCCTCAAGGCAGGATACCTATGTTTGAACTGCGCACTGCAGTAAGTTCTCTTTGGTAACCTTTGTTTTAGGCAAGAAGCCCCCAAGCGATTTGTAACAAGGCGTGTAAGCCGGATCAAGAGGGTAAGCACAGCTATGCTCATTGAGCAGGAAGCCCCCAAGTGACCAATAATGTAATAAGCCAATAAGGCAGGATACCCATGTTTGAACTGCGCACTACAGCAAGTTCTTTTTGGCAACCTTTAATTTTTCTGAGAACTTGAACTTGCGAGAGATGAATTCCTCTTGAGTCGGATGTTGAAATGGATGGTAAGAGCTCAAAACATCGTGGGAGAAAGATTTCCCTTGAACCGGATATTGAACCGGAATCTTTTCTGATAACCCGGAACTCTTCCATTGAGCCGGAACTTTTTGACTTCTAGGCAATTTGTAAGCCGGAAGTTGTTTGACAGCCTTTTGAATTTTTCACCAATATGGTAGTAGCCTCCAGGACCGGGTTATTTTCCCTTCAATGACCCGGAGTTCTTGATTTAGTTGAAACTGGCAAGATTTGCTGAGTCATATCATTGTAGCCCCCGAGTCTTAAGATGACTGGAGGAGTCGGCTTAAGATTCTTCATACTCAGCCGTGATATAAACCGCCATATAGTTAAATAGCGGAACGCTTTGTAGTAGACAATTGTCGGGCGAGTCGGCCGCGGGAGCAAACAAATGAGTTAGCCGCGGCGTTGTAAGCCGGCGCGGACGGGTGAATCAATCACCAGTGCGCGGACGGGTGAGCCAATCGTAGGCGCGGTAAACCGCGCGAACGGTGAGTCAATCGCGGGTGCGGTCCCGGCGAGTTGATGTAGATCGAACTACACGGATGGCGGCTTGCGCACACCCGTTCAACAGCAAGTGGGCGCGGACGCCGGTGTATGATGATGCTAACGGACCCTTCATAGGCACAGCATGGTACCATCTTTGTAATAAATCATTGTCCTGCACATAAAAATATACAGACCAAAGTAATTATTCATAGTCAAATAACTGTATACAGATGAAGTAGATAAGATGGGTATCACCTGATGTATCTTTCTGACAAAGTGACTGCATAGCAATTTGACCAAATGATGGCCTTCACGTCCAAACAAATAACCATGCATCCATCCAGTTTTCATGCCCCTCGAGCAATGCATCGAACTTGGGTGTCCCTGTCAACGAGTACTACTTCGTAACTGATCCTTAGCAACTCGCAACGCCGCACAAACGTCAGTAGCTCGGCGCGGCACGGAGCCGGCGACGCCCAGGGCAGTTGCGACGCCAGCGGAGGGAGCGGCAGGAAACACTCGTCGGTGCTCATCGGAAGCGGCAGCAGCAGTCAAGGCGATCTCATCTACAATTATGTCGACATCTTCCCCTCTGATCTGATTCGTTTGGTCGTTTAATTACATGGAGCCCGTCGCGGCCGCTCAGCCCTTGCGGAAAGCCCGTCCGTGGTCCGATCTCCCGCCGGACCTGCTCCTTAACATCTCTGAAAATCTGCACGACGCCTCTGACTTCATCCGGTTCCACGCCGTGTGCACGTCCTGGCGGGACCTACCGCACTCGCCAGCCACGCGCCGCAAGTTCCTTCCATGGCTTCTCAGGCAGTGGTACGTCGGCGAGATCATGCACTCCCCTTTGATCTACTGGCGGTGCCTTAAGAACGTCTCTTCCGAGGCCCGCAGCTACGATGGCTACATTCTTAGGGATCCGTCGGGTGTGGTATCTACTGGTTGGGACGACAGGTACCACCGGAACATTGTGGCTAGCGCTGACGGCAAGGCCATATGGATCTACGCAGGGGGTCCCGACCCAAGACTCCTCGACCATCTCACCGGAGCCCCTACCTCCCTACCCCCCTTCCCAGACAATCCAGATGACAAGAACATGATCCAGTGGCGGATGAGGAATCCTCGCGGCATCATCTACGTCGACGGCACCGTCTTTCTTTTCTCCTTTTTCAGTGAAGATTATGCACACAACATTTCATTTTTCACAGCGGCTATCCTACGTCCCAGCGATGCGACATGGATGGTCATGGAAAAGAAGCTGGATGTATCTACAAGCCATTGTTCTGGCACCGCGGATCACGACGGTAAGGTCCTGGTGTGGACAAGCGTGTACTCATGGTGCGTCCTAAGACCGGACATCCTAGCCAATGGTGGCCACGACGATGACGAGTGGTGGGATCCATACACGCATGATATCAGGTTTGTGCGGGAGTCCTGCTGCGATCCCGAGATGTTGTTGGACGAACAATGCATGCGCGATCACAGCTACGTCCTGGAGTTTTGCGGTGAACTATTGCGGGTGTCCGTCCTCATCAGGCATGATTAGATCGAATATAATGGCTATGATGAAGGCGACGATGACCCATCGCCGGCACTATCACTAGTGGTGCACGGACTGGAAGAAGGAACGGGTGGACAGACAACATGAGCGATGAAGGACGGCTCGAGCTTGAGCGACTGCGTCCTGTTCCTTGGGTCCCCGTTCAGCCACGCCACTGATGCCGCACAATTGGGTGTCAGTGGCGGACGTGCCTACTTTGTCTTATGGGGTAGTGTGTTTAGGTGTAGCCTCAGCGTCGATGGAGAGTGTGAATTTGTGAAGATGCTATGTCCTAGATTGGCGGCCCCAACGCGCGTGGAGGTGCGGCCAATCTAGAAGCGGAGGCGATGGCTTCGACGACGGCGGCGGTGGTCGGCCCTGCCTCGGGCCACGGGCAGCTGCCTGCGGCGGCTGGCCTGGATCGGGCGGCGGCGCAATGCGGTCTTCGGTGGCACGTCATCTGGCTTTAGATCGGCGATGGCGTCGAGGGCCTGGTGGACTACTCAGCGGCACCTCTGGCAGATCTATTCTGGCCGGTGTAGCCAGTGGTGGTGGTCATCTTCTTCGTCGGAGGTGGCCGGCCAGAGGCTTGGTGATCGGATCTCGAGATCCATCATCTAGTCCCGGCTGCGATTTGGGGAGACATGGTTGCCGGTGAAATCCGAGCTGACGGCAGGCGATGGCGGCGTTCTATGCCGTTACCTTGATGAAGGCATCGTCGTGTAACTACTGTCGACCCACTCGTGCTGCTTCGGGGGAAACCCTAGGATCTGGTGTTCCAGATCGGACGATGGCGGCACGGCGGTGTCGTATCTCTCTTGGGAGCATCGTCTGTGGAGCAGCGCTGAAATTCAGAGGCAGGAGGTGGAGCGGCTTTGTCTTGCACGGAGCTTCGGTGGAGATGTCAAGTCATGCCTGACCGACAGGTGCTACGCTTTGTCATGCCTGGTCGGCAGGTGCTACGCATGACAGATCTTCGAAAGACTTCAAGCTGTGTCGGCTGGTGGTACTTGGCAGCATGGTGCTGTGGCACCCTGGCTCAGAGGAAACCGGGACGCCCCGTATTCCAGCCCAGAGACAAGTCTTCTGGAATACGGCACTGTTGGCATAGAACAAATCAACTCTTTATTACTATGGATAAGGTTACAAGTGTACATGGATTACATCGGTACGGCGATACTACGCCTGCCCAGGGTAGCTCTATGCTAACAGTGGAATAATCCGAGGAAGCGGAGTATCCTCGGCAGCGGAACAACGACGGCGGTGGTGAACTCCACTCCGCAGGGACTCTGGCTGGAATGCGTATCCTAGCTCGCAAACTCGGAATCCTCGACAAGCAAGCAATCATGACATGACCTGCAAACTGGCATGACACGCCAGGTGAGTACTTTGAATGTACTCGCAAGCTCACAGCAACCAAAGCAGTCAAGACAAGCAACAGTATGGCATTTACAGGTTAAGCAGGTGTAAACATGATGATACTAGAACAATATGACATCTGAGCATGATGACGCTACATGCAACAGGTTAAAGCTATCATGATGCAACTTACTCTGTTCGGGGTTACCTTGTAACCACCACATGTAGGAACTTACCATCGAGCGTGCCACCTGATAACCTCGGGACCAACCAAACTTGGTATTACAATACCGTAGTGATAACAAGATCACAAGGAGCTTGATTTTTACCCGAGATCACCACATAGCACTATCAACCAAATCCGGTATCCATGATACCACGGTGATCCTCTCATGATCACAATCAACCAACATCGGTATCCTCGATACCACGATGATCCTCTTGCGATCACATAAAGATCAACCAACTTCTTTCTCATAGAACGGGGTTATTATAAGCAAGATTATTATTCTGTTGACCCATAGTGTGTCCTACTACGAACTGTGCTCATAACCGAGGACGCGGCTATCGATAGATTATACACTCTGCAGAGGTTAGTACACTGTACCCACACCACGGAACTCGTGGCCTCGTGCTCCCATTCGGGTGGACCAATGACGTTCCGACAAAACCCAATCTATTGCATGGCACTCTCCCAGCCACTCCGACGAACTCCCCTTTGGGCTATGTCATGGGTGACCCCTGTGTCCTTCCGACACCTGCCACCGTCGTGGCCAAACAAAACTGTCCCAAACGTGGACCTGAGCTCAATACCAAAACTGGGTTCACGAGGTTATAGCTGCCTACCGGGCCAGGGTAGCATGCGCTCATAACCTCCCCTAGTTGGAGGTACTGGCGAGAGGCATGACAATAGACCGAATTATGGCTGCCCCATCCCAGCAAGTGTGGTTGCACTGGTGAGCTTGATTCGGTACGCACTATGACTCAGTCAACAGGTCTTCAAGTTTGATTAACATCCGGTTAAATTTGAATGATAATGTGCTGAGTCATGATAACAGGATGAACCATAATAACTGATAAAGAAACATGCAGACATGTCATCCTCTTAGCATGAACTACTGCCAGTATTAACCATGAGCATAATGCTATCGACGACTACTTGATAACTAGCAAGATGCACATGGACAGAATGTAAGGATAAGCATGGAACATGAGCATATACAGTATTATCAGACATATTAACAGGCACACATTACATAATTATTCAAGTAGGAAACCATAGCTACTACAAATCCATCATGCAAGTGGCTGTCGTGGCTTGCCTGGGGACGAAGGAACCATCGGAAAGAAGTGCGGGAAGTCCGTGGAGACGATTGCCGGAAACAGTTCTCTCTCGGAGGGGGCTGTTTACGGACAAGGGCAAAAGGGTCATTTTCATAGTGTCAAAACACTATGAAAATGGTACCAACGGAACGGGCTCGACGAGACGAAGAAGTGGGCTTTGGGATCACCTCAATCGGAGTTACGGTTGCAAAGTTGTGGCCGTTCAATTTTTAGGCAGAAAAGTGCCCTAACCAGTGAACGTTCACAAACTAACTGTTTCGGCCGGCTGAGCTAAAAAAGAGAAAGTGCATTCTGAGAAAATACGTCTTCAGAATAGGGAAAGCGTAATTAGCCAAATACGCTTCCACTTAAGCCAGCGGGCCCGGGGGTTGACTTCCTCATCAGAATGACAGGCGGACCCCACCGCTGACCTCTCTCTCTCTTCAGCCTTCTTCTTCTTCCTCTCGTGTGTGCTCGCGATAGAGAACAGAGACGGGGCGGGCGAGCGGCGTCAGCACGGCCCGGCGACTCAAGCTGTCTCCGGCCGAGCTCCGGCCACCGACGGATGCGGGAGGCGAAGCTACAGCCAACCAGGGGTCCACGGGCGTCGGGGAAAGGCCGGGGCTGCGGCGACTTGCGACGGAGCAGAGAGACAAGGCAGGGGCGCGGCCAGCGCTGGGCCTGCTGCCTCCGGCCACCTCCGGTCGAGGAGAGGGCACTGGCGGCTTCGGGGAGATGCGCCGCGTCCATCCCCGAGCAGAGGGAGCGTCGGGGAGGAACGGAGCGACGGCGGCGATGGGGGACAGAGGAGCTCGGGCGGCGGCGGGTGACTTGGGGCCCGGTGATGTGGGCTACTCCGGCGAGGGGCAAGTGGGTGGGGCGGCTCAGCGGGACGAGGGGGAGGCAGTGGAGGTGGAGAGGAGGCTAGAGGGGGCCTGCGGTGGCCGGAAACGAGCGGACTCCAGCGACCACCGAGGAGGATCGGCGAACTCCGGCAAGTTTATGTGACTCCAGAGGACAAACGAGGCGAGCGAGGAGTGGATGAGTAGTGGACGGAGTCGGGGGAGCTATATATAGGCGCGGGAGGGCTTCGGGAGAGCTCGAGGGAGCTCTAGCTCCATGCCAATGGAGGTACAGAGGACGGACACGTCACGGAGAGCTCGGCGGCGACGCGACCGCAGCGATGCAGGGTGAGGCAGCAGAGGGGAAACGACGGCACGAGCACGGGTGAGCTACCAGACATAAAAGTGACGCGAGACGCAGAGGAAATCGACGATAACAGCGACCGCAGTTTCCAGAGCGTGCTGTTTGGCCTGTCTGACCCGTGGTCACCGCGTGAACGCGGCGATGGCACGTGCTCTGGTCAACCCAACCATGTCAGCTCGATCGGTCTTTCAACAGACGAGGTCAAGGAAGAAAGAAACAAGCATAGTGGCATTTGAGTTGACCACAACTTGCAGGTTTTGTCTGGAACAGGAAGGTGTTTGTGCCGTGGTGAGGAAGATAGAGAAGGAACTAGACTCTGATCTTTGGCATGGTGTGATCATACACTAAGATGATCATGATGGCCAAGTTTCAGTCCAAATGGAGGAGTTTAGATAGCACTTGCTGTTCAAATGACCCTACTGTCCAGAATTGCAAATCTTGAAGTGGCACTCATATACTGGCTTGGATTGAGCTGAAACTTGGAGGAGATGAGTTATATAGGCATATGAAGACACTGTATAAATTTCATACCATTTGGATAAACCAAAATGGTACTTCCTTCACACAGCATCCCACTGGACAGAATTTTAGAAAAATAACTAAGGAGAAATGGCTAGATGAAATGAGCCCAAATTGTGTATCGGGAGGTTATATAGGTAGAAGCATGTTCTGGAAATTATTCATGAATTATGGAGCAATAAAAATTATAGTTGCTTCACAACCCAAAATAATTAACAGAAACAAAGATTTGATGTTGTGATCACATAGATAATGGAATGATGCTCAAATTTGGTGAAGAGCTATTATTTGAGCATATGAAGATTCTTGCAAAATTTCAACTCATTGGGATATGCCTAGCTTGCACTTCCTTCACAAGGCCTCTGTTCGAACAAAAACTTTGGAAAATTCCTCAGGAATATTTACTAGACAAATGAAGTTGAAATTTGGCATGAGGAAATTAGATAGATGGGAAAGAGAGCACAAAAAGTTTGAGAGCAAGCAAGCAAAGATAATGGGTACTTGCTTCACAAACTGCCAGCTGGGGCAGAATCAGAAAAGGAATATTGGTGAAATATTTTTGAACATGGAAGGAAAGATTTTGACATATCTGAGGAATATTTTTGAACATGGAAGGAAAGATTTTGACTTATCTTGGGAATTATTTGGGAATCTTTGGAATGATGGAAGTGTGGGTTGCTTCACAACCCAGGGTAGACAGGGTTATTCCTTTAATAGAAAAAGTAATATTCCCAAGAAAAAGAATATTGGGATTGGTCCAAGACGGAAATGGAAAGGTCTTGGGATGGTTTTGAGATTGACAAGCCAGTTAGGAGAGGAATCGAGGGTGATCTCTCCAGGTTTCAAGACCACTAAGCCACCGAAGTGCAAATCCAAACCAAAATCAAAAGAAAAAGAAAATGGGCAAAATCCAGGGTGTTACAGGTGATGAGGTGTATCGGTGGCGACCGCGACGTGCTCATTTGTTTGCGCGCAGGGAGGTGGTGCCGTTGGGCGTCGTGGTGGCGTCGACGACAGCTAGACCGAGCAAGGTTGATGCATCAGTACAACTCTGAAGATGTAGCGGTGGTAGTTGGCGGCGGCGGCCGCTGAGAGCGCGCCAGACCGGTGTGTGTCTCAGACCCGGCAAGTGGCTAGGTTGGGGCCTCAGGTCTTAGATGTTAGACTTGGCTGCGAGATCTGTGTTATTAGGCCCGGACTATCAGCATCCCTTCATCAACTGGATAGGAGTAGCGACAGATGTTGCCTAGAAGGTGGCTTTAGACTTACTGTTGTATTTCTTTGTAAGGTCTTTTGTGAATAATTAATAAAGTGGCTGCATGCATCGCGCAGATGCAGAGGCCGGGGGTCTTCCTCCATTTCAAAAAAAAAAAAGATGGGCGGCCAAGAGGGTGTGTGTGTGGCTCCAGCCCCAATTGCCCTGTCCTGAAATTCCGAGAAAGTCTTGAGGCTCGATCCAAACATGATGGAAGGAACTAAATAATTTCTGTGGATGATCGCATGTACTGGCGAATGTCAATGCAATTTTTTTATGTACTTCATTTTGAAACAGTGCGTGCCTAAAGACTAGTTATACAAATGTAGCTAGGTGTCCAGACCCCGGTTCTTATTAGAAAGGGTTTAACATGCACTGCTCTTATTTAGCATTGCAAGAAAATCAGAGAAATGCTCGAGGCACAATTAAAGAACAAGAGAAAAAAATGAGGATCAATTTCAGTAACATGATTAGGACAATTTTCAGCATATAAAGTGTTAGAGTTGTGTCCAATATTATTGTACAAGGTAGGTTATAGTTAGACTTGTACTTATATTATGTTTAGATAGGATATGGAGTCGTGTCCAAGTATGCACTTGTATTCTAGACCTCTCATATATAGCGGGGGTAAACACACGATGTAACCTATGCCAACATAATAGAACAGGCACGCGGGGGAACCGGCAGCATGTGTCGGCGCCAGGGTGATCAGGGTGCGGTATTGTAGCGGTGTCATGGGGAGGAGCGCCCGTAGTCAAGCCCAGATGATGTAGCCACGGTGAACCTCGTTAACAAATCTCGATGTCATGCTTGTGTGATTGCTTGGTCCTCGGTAGATCGATGAATCACCTCAGATAAATTCTAACAAGCGATATCATGAGCAAGGTTGCAAGGCCCGGGAGGCGAGGAAATTGATCTAGAGGAAGAAGAACAGATATTGTGATCGGCGGTGTTTCACTAGTAGAAAAGGCCCATTTGTCCCGGTTCATAAGGCCCATTTGTCCCGGTTCGGGAACCAGGACTAAAGGGTCGGGACTAAAGCCCAACACCTTTAGTCCCGGTTCTTATACGAACCGGGACAGATGGGGCTCCACGTGGCCGCTGCGGCGAGCCCAAAGAGGAGGGCCTTTAGTCTCGGTTGGTAACACCAACCGGGACCAAAGATCATCCTCGTGTCAGCAGCTCAGGAGCTGGGGTTTTTGTTTTTTTTTTGAAAGGGGGGGGGGGTTTGGGGGTTTTGTAGGGTTAATTTAGGGGTTTCATATATTGTCTTAGCTAGCTAATAGAGAGAAGTGTCCTCTCTTATCTCCGTGCTTGGTCGACGCTACGTACTATACGTATAGAGAGGACTCAACACGCTAGCTAGTAAGCAAAAGAAGGAAACCATTAAGTACACAAGATCGTCATGAACATATACAGAGAGAAGTGATCGACCTCCTCCTTCTCCGAGAGATTGGTCGAACAACAAGTTTCGTATATCTATCCGACGCTACTAGCTACATATATACAATATAAGATCCCTAACATCTGATGTTAAGTTCCACATGGTATTCTCCGGCTGGATTGATGACGTGGTCAAGAAAAAATCCAGCCAATTCCTCTTGAATTGCCTTTAAGCGATCTTGTGGTAGGAGTTCATCCCGCATCTGCCAAATCTAATTTGAAGAAGGGGGTCAATACATATATATGAATGAAACTCAACACAAATGATGGTAATAAAATAAAATTGTGAATATTATTGCTTACACACTTCATATTGTTTTTCAGAGTAGCCCCGCTTAGAGGTCGTTGCGTTGTAGATGTACTCGCAAACGTAGTATCCACAAAAATTATTCCCGCCTTCCTGCCACAACCACTTTACGAGAAATAGAGGTCAATCAAACTGATAATCAAGCATTATAAATGGTATTGATGAAACTAGCTAGAATCAATGGGAGATGCGCGGAACTAGCTAGTAGTACTTTCTTTCGGGTGTGTAAATCACAGATCCCCCGGCAGTCCCGGAACTTCTGCGGTGAACACTTTCCAAACCCTGCGAGACAAAGAAAATAATTACTTGATATCAGGAAATGAACAAAGTTGCCGATATGGTGCGATAATGATCGATTGAACTTACTTCTGGAGCATTTCAGTCATGGCCGCATACTCCTTGGGATCTTTTCTTCTTGAGTCTAAGACGGTTACTAGTCCCTGCTCAAGCTTAATCTCTAGGAGAATAAAGTGGAAGCTGCGCACGCATGCATAACTCATCAATTACATTACTATAACCTCGAGTAATAATGGAAACCGAATATGCAGAAGACAGTAACACTCACTTGAAGTTGTAAGGAAAGAGTATTTTATCTTTGTTTTGATTTTTAAGCAACGATTGTAGCAAGTTGGCCTCGGTTTCTTTCAGATTATATGTAACCGTCCATTCATCTATGAGATTTGTGTTAATGAACCCAATATCATAGATTTGTACATTTCTGCATTCGACGATCTTCAATCTGCATAATATAGTGAGGATAATTATATATACATGCAATGAAAGAGCTGAGCTATATATAGAGACTTAATTACAGAAGTATAGTACTTACAGACAGTAGCAAGTGATGATTATTTTATCGAGGTCCTTTTGATTGAAAAACTGGAAGAACTCCTCAAATGGAACAGACAACAGATCAATTCCAACGAGGTCGTGCTCCTCTTTAACTCTCAGCGTCAAAATATCCTTCCCAGACTTGCAGGTGTCCATGTACCACTTATGGAATCTTCGCATCATCGTTGTTAGAGGAGGATCACCAGGTCTGATGAGAGGCTTCCCATACTGGTATTTGTGTTCGTCCACCTCCATTGTATCAAAATGTGCATCGTCGGGTAGGTAATCACCAGGATTGGTACCGGGCAGCATCCCCGGCAGATTTGCGACGATATCGCTAGACACCTTGAGCGGGGGGCACGATTGGTTTGCCTGTTCACCGAGCTGGGGAATTTTGTTCCCACTTCTTCGTTCTTGTAACCTTTTGTCAGTTGAAGTAGTTCCCGATCGGCGCGCTCCTTCCACTGCCTTTTTAAGAGCGCGGACATGGTTGTCATCCAGCGGAGGCGGTGGTGGTCGCTTCAGGTTCTTCACAGTGCGCTTCAATTTCACCGGATCCATCTTCTCCTCCGGAGGTGGATTTTTCTTTGCAAAAAAGTCCCTCACTTGGGCTTTACAGATCTCCGCGTTTTCCTCATCAGTCATCTCGTATGGTAACTTCTCTAGAGGCGTGAGAGTCGGACCGAATCTGTATTGCCTCCCGCCTCTGGCTGTACTGCTAGACGTCGGAGCAGTCGGAGTGGCTGCGGCTGTCTTCCTTTGTTGCTTACGAGGCGGAGAAGGAGGCGGAGTGCTACGACGCGCCGGAGCAGCCGGAGCGGCGGCGGCTGTCTTCCGCTGTTGCTGACGAGGCAGAGAAGGAGGCGGGCTGCTCGGACGCGCCGGCGCAGGCGGAGAAGGAGGCGGAGTGCCCTGATCACTTGCCAGAGGAGGAGGCGGAGTGCCCTGACTCGCCGGAGGAGGAGGCGGAGGCGTCCAGTTCGGAAGGTTGATGAGCTCCTTCCGCCATAGACATGGAGTCTTCAGAGCAAGACCCAGCTGAGTCTCCCCTTCACCGGTAGGGTGGTCAAGCTGGAGCTCCTCAAATCCCTCCGTTATTTCATCGATCATCACAACAGCATAGCCTTGTGGAATCGGAAGGCAGTGAAAAGTTGCACCGGGTCCAGAAGGTGCAACAGAGCCGACAGCCGCCTTGACTTTGAGGTGCTGCCATTGCGCCATAAGGTGGCAATCTTGAGCCTCCGTGATAGCATCCACGGGGTAGCTGGGAGCCGTGAAGTCAGGCTCCTGAAGGACCTCGGTGGAAGCCACGCTGCTTCTCCGCTGAGATGGAGGGGTAGCTCCGGCAGGTCGCTGGCTCTGAACTAGTAGTGCTTGTTCCTCTAGTGCTCGTACCCTTGCATTCAGCGACTGCAGTTCCGTCTGCTCCACTTTCCTCCTCCTCTCCTGGGTTTTGTAACCGCCTGCGCTGGGAAACCCAACCCTCCATGCAACGGAGCCTGCCGTGCCTCGTGTTCGTCCTGGGTGCTCAGGATTCCCGAGGGCCTGTGTGAGCTCGTCGTTCTCTCTGTCGGGAACGAACGTCCCTTCCTGCGCTGCGGCGATATACTTCTGAAGCTTCTTGACGGGTATTTCAAGTTGCTCCTTCGTCCAACGGCACTTCCCTGTTTCAGGGTCCAAGGTTCCCCCAACCCCGAAGAACCAAGTCCTTGAACGGTCTGGCCAGTTCAATGTCTCTTGTTCGACCCCTTTATCAAGCAGGTCCTTCTCAGCCTTGTCCCACAACGGCCGGGCTTTGAGGTAGCCACCTGACCCCGTGCGATGGTGATACTCCTTCTTTGCAGCATTTTTCTTGTTTGTCGCTGACATCTTCTTACTCTTCTCCGATGTCTTGTGGGCCACAAATGCGGGCCAGTGATCTCTTATCTTCTCAAATCGGCCGGTGAATTCTGGAGTCTTCCCTTTGTCGACAAACGTTGATTTCAACTCATTCTTCCACCTCCTGAATAGATCTGCCATCTTCTTAAGAGCATGAGCCTTGACCAATGGCTCTATAACTGGCTTATCCGGATCCTCCTCTGGCGGTAGGGTGAAATTTGCCTTCAGCGCGGTCCAAAGATCATCTTTCTGTCTATCGTTGACAAAAGACACTTGAGGGTCTTCGCTCTTAGGCTTATTCCATTGGTGGATGCTGATCGGGATCATGTCCCTAACAAGAACCCCGCACTGAGCAGAAAATGCTTCCTTGGTCCGGCTGGGTTCAATCGGTTGGCCATCGCCCTTGATTGCTGTGATCGTGAACCTTTCATCCTGGCGCAACCTTTTCTTCGGGCCTCGTCTCGTTACCGAAGTTTGGCTCGATCCGGAGGGCTAGAAAAGAATAAAGAAGAGAGTTAATATGTGTACATACCAAAACAATTAATGCATCAATTAGCTAGTCAGCACAGGCTTAATTAATATATATACCTCGCCAGACTTTGCAACAGCTCCTTCCTCCGTTTGCTCATCGGAGCCATCATAATCATGTCCTTCCACCTCCATTGTTCGATCACCAGAGCCTGCTTCACCCTCTCCTTCCAGACCATCGGTGTCGTTGAGATACGACAAGAAATCACCTCCGCCGAGGATTATGTCCCCCAACAACTGTTCTGCTTCGATGTCTCGGTGCTCCATAGTTTCTGCAAATATTACAACATGGCAATTAATATACAAACATGACGGATGGATATATTAGTGCAAACGTAGACCTAGCTAGCTCAACGCTTCTACGGTTTGGGGTGGCCTCGACAACTCTTCTACGAACCGCCTCTCTCATGAATGTCCGACATCCGGACCGACAAGGGATTTAACAAAATGACGCCATTCTGGATGTGCAGAAAATGGTCCATATTTTTCCTGATCTCATCTACCCTTCTATATGTCACGTTGTCTAGTGTCAAAGAATTCAAGAAAACCATGACTTCATCATTAGCCGGAAATGACAGGCGTATAATGGTACGAAGCTCTTCAAAGTTGTTTTGGAACGGAGTTCCCGATAGAATAATTCGCTTTTTGGTACAAAGTTCAGCAAGAGCCTTCCGAATATCGCTATTTGGAAGGCCTTTGCTGAAATTCGTATCAAAAGGAGAATTATTCTATCAGGACTCCGTTCCAAAACAACTTTGAAGAGCTTCGTAGCATCATACGCCTGTTACTTCCGACTAATGATGAAGGGATTTCTTCAATACTTTGACAAACAACGTGACATATAGAAGAATAATATATAGAGAGATCAGAAAAAAAATTGGATCAACTTGTGCACATCCATAATGGGGGCATTCTTGATAATTCTATATATGTCAAAATTCAAACTTTGACATATGATCAAACTTTGACATATGATCAAATGTTGCATATGTCAAAATCACTTTGACATATGATTCAAACTTTGACAATGATCAATGTTGCATATTCAAAATTCAACTTGCATATGATAAACTTTGATATAGTCCCCGCGATATAAAATAATACATAGACTTGTTCGGGCGAGAGGGGGTTGATCGACGTCCCCCCTCATGTCGAAGTTACCGGAGTTATCTTCTAGTGGTTTGGGTGGCCTCGAGAGTTTTGTCGAGTAGGGGCGGGAGGGGGTAGGAGATCGACAACGCTTTTTTATATTGTCCACTGCGATATAAATAATACATAGACTTGTTCGGAGAGGGGTTGATCGACGTCCCCCCTCATGTCGAAGTGAATGAACAACTCTGAATTTTTTACATATACTCCCGAGGGGAATTGAGAGTTATCGTTTGTTGTGTTTATACAACAAATGAGCAAACTCATCTCATTTCATCTCATCTGAAAAAACATAGCACATCTAAAAAAAATACATACATACATGGAAAAAAATTGCTATGAACAAAAAAACATCATATATGAAACATTTCTATTTCCATCCATACATACATACATACATTGAAAAAAATGCTATGAACCAACAACATCAGTAGTATCGGGGAGGGGGTATATCGACCCCCCCCCCCTCATGTCGAAGTTATCGGGGAGGGGGTATATCGACCCCCCCCCCCATGTCGAAGTTATCGGGGAGGGGGTATATCGACCCCCCCCCCCCTCATGTCGAAGTTTCGGGAGGGGTATATCGACCCCTCCCCCTCATGTCAAAGTTATCGGGGAGGGGGTATACCGACCCCACCACCCCTCATCATGCATATATAGCTACCACATACATATTTACATTGAAAAAAATTCACATTATAATATATGACAAAAAAATTAACATCATATATAATACATAGTACATCGACCCCCACCCCCCTCATCATGACACAAAACATGCTCTGAACAAAAAAATTAATACATTATGAACATCTACATACATATGCACATACATAAATATAACATTTATATATATATGAACAAAATTAATCTAATAAAAAATAAAAATAAAACAGAGACGGGGCAGCCGCGGGCTCACAGCGGGGGCGGCTGGCGACGCGATGCGACGGCGACGACGACGACGGCGACGGCGGGGGCGGGCCGGGGTAGGGCTTGGGGCGCGGGGCAAGGGGCCGGCGCGGCGACGGCGTGGTCGGGGGCAGGCGGCTGGGCGACGACCACGAGGTGGCGGGGAGCGAGCGGCGACCGTCGAGGGCTCGGGGCAGGGCGGGCGCGGCGACGAGTCGGAGGCAGGGGCGACGACGGCGACGAGGAGCAGCGCTGGGGGGCGCCAGGCACGAACTAACTGGCGATGGAAATATGAAATTTCCTAAGTGTTGGCTTTTATATCAAAGGCTTTGGTCCCGGTTGGTGGCACCAACCGGACCAATGCCCCCCTTTAGTCCCGGTTGGTGCCACCAACCGGGACCAAGGTCTTTTTTCAGCAGCCCAAGGGCGGAAGCGGGACCTTTGGTCCCGGTTGGTGGAACCAACCGGGACTAAAGGGCGTGCATTGGTCCCGGTTGGTGCCACGAACCGGTACCAATGCACCCCTTTAGTCCCCCCTAGTCGTGGTGCCACCAACCGGACAAAAAGCCTTGTGCTGCCGCGCGTCGCGGCCAAAAGTTTAGTCCAACCTCGCTAGTTAGTAGAGCTCGAGAGTGGTTTATAGCGCGTGCTGCGCCCACTCCTCGAGCTCCTCTCAACTGCAGGCTTTCGGGCTTAAACTCTCACTATGTGCCTGTGGGCCTACTGGGCCTGCTGCGGGCCTGAATCCTGGCCCATGTTGGGTTTCTAGTCGTATTCAGGCCGTGGTGGCCCATTAGGCGGCACTTTTTTATTTTTATTTTGTTTTTCTTTGTTGCTTTATTTATTTTATTTTGTTTCTACTTACAACAAAATACTTACTGTTTGGCTATTTTTATTTATTTTAATTAAATTTTATTTATTTTATTTTGTTTTCTACTTATTTTTAAAGTTTATTTTGTTTCTACTTATTTATTTTTTTGGTTTTCTACTTATTTATTTTATTTTCTTTTTTGTCTTTTTTTATTTATTTTATGAAATTCTTTTTTCTTTTAATGTTTTGAAGAGAAAATACTTTTGATAATTTTAGTTGCATAAATTTTATATAATTTTAGTTTCAATAATACAAGAGGTTTAAAAAGTTTTTTAGTTGATTCCTTTAGCTATTAAAGTTTCATTAAAGTTTTCTAGTTCATTCTTTTTCTATTAGAGTTTCATCAAAGTTTTCTAGTTCATTCTTTTAGTTTATTATTTTTGCTATTGGAGTTTCATAAAAGTTGAGAGGGTTACGGCAAAAACTGGATGCACTTCGTGTACAAAATGGACAATCTCTTTCGAAGTATCAGGGTTTCGGATGAAAACTCATCTGTTACAAAGGGATTTTATTTTTTTGAACTTATTTGAACTGCAGACTTTTTGTGTGCTCAAAATGAACCATTCAAAGCAACATCATCAATTTTCAACCCTTTCTGACTTCATCTGTTTTTTTTCATGCATTTACTAATTTTTTTGAGCTAAATGACCCTGAAATTGAAAAGCACTTCAAATGAACTCTGAAGAGGTTGAAAATGAGCATGATATCATCATTTCACCCACATAGCATGTGCTAAAAAGTTGAGAGTGTTATGACAAAAACTGGATGCACTTCGTGTATAAAATGGACAATCTCTTTCGAAATATCAGGGTTTCGGACGAAAACTCATCTGTTACAAAGGGATTTCATTTTTTGAACTTATTTGAACTCCACACTTTTTGTGTGCTCAAAATGAACCATTTAAAGCAACATCATCAATTTTCAACCATTTCTGAGTTCATCTGTTATTTTTCATGCATTTACTGATTTTTTTGAGCTAAATGACCCTGAAATTGAAAAGCACTTCAAATGAACTCTGAAGAGGTTGAAAATTGGCATGATATCATCATTTCACCCACATAGCATGTGCTAAAAAGTTGAGAGGGTTACGGCAAAAACTGGATGCACTTCGTGTACAAAATGGACAATCTTTTTCGAAGTATCAGGGTTTCGGACAAAAACTCACCTGTTACAAAGGGATTTCATTTTTTTGAACTAATTTGAACTCCAGACTTTTTGTGTGCTCAAAATGAACCATTCAAAGCCACATCATCAATTTTCAACCCTTTCTGACTTCATCTGTCTTCACTTTTTCTTCGCTTGTGTCCTTTGCTTATTGCGCCGTAACCATGGATATTCTTCATCGTTTAACAGGGTGCTTGGGTCAGCCTTGACTTTGAAGGGAGGAATTTCATGAAACTTTTCATAATCTTCAGACATGTCTGTCTTACCCTCCACTCCCACGATGTCTCTTTTCCCTGAAAGAACTATGTGGCGCTTTGGCTCATCGTATGATGTATTCGCTTCCTTATCTTTTCTTTTTCTCGGTTTGGTAGACATGTCCTTCACATAGAAAACCTGCGCCACATCATTGGCTAGGACGAATGGTTCGTCTGTGTACCCAAGATTGTTCAGATCCACTGTTGTCATTCCGTAATGTGGCTCTACCTGTACCCCGCCTCCTGACAGATTGACCCATTTGCACTTAAACAAAGGGACCTTAAAATCATGTCCCTGTCTTATATATACATATGTACATCGACCCCCACCCCCCTCATCATGAACAAAAACATGCTCTGAACAAAAAAATTAATACATTATGAACATCTACATACATATAGGCACATACATAAATATATACATTATATATATATATGAACAAAAAATTAATCTAATAAAAAATAAAAAATAAAACAGAGACGGGGCAGCGCGGCGGCTCACAGCGGGGGCGGCTGGCGACGGCGATGGCGACGGCGACGACGACGACGGCGACGGCGGGGGCGGGCCGGGGTAGGGGCTTGGGCGCGGGGCAGGGGCCGGCGCGGCGACGGCGTGGTCGGGGGCAGGGGCGCTGGGCGACGACGACGAGGTGCGGGGAGCGAGCGGCGACGGCGTCGAGGGCTCGGGGCAGGGGCGGCGCGGCGACGAGTCGGAGGCAGGGGCGACGACGGCGACGAGGAGCAGCGCTGGGGCGTCAGGCACGAACTGGCGATGGAAATATGAAAATTTCCTAAGTGTTGGCTTATATAGCAAAGGCTTTGGTCCCGGTTGGTGGCACCAACCGGGACCAATGCCCCCCTTTAGTCCCGGTTGGTGCCACCAACCGGGACCAAAGGTCTTTTTTCAGCAGCCCAAAGGGCGGGAAGCAGGGACCTTTGGTCCCGGTTGGTGGAACCAACCGGGACTAAAGGGCGTGCATTGGTCCCGGTTGGTGCCACGAACCGGTACCAATGCACCCCTTTAGTCCCGGTTGGTGCCACCAACCGGGACAAAAAGCCTTGTGCTGCCCGCGTCGCGGCCAAAAGTTTAGTCCCACCTCGCTAGTTGAGAGAGCTCGAGAGTGGTTTATAAGCGCTGCTGCGCCCACTCTCTCGAGCTCCTCTCAACTGCAGGCTTTCGGGCTTAAACTCTCACTATGTGCCTGTGGGCCTACTGGGCCTGCTGCGGGCCTGAATCCTGGCCCATGGTTGGGTTTCTAGTCGTATTCAGGCCGTGGTGGCCCATTAGGCGGCACTTTTTTTATTTTTATTTTGTTTTCTTTGTTGCTTTATTTATTTTATTTTGTTTCTACTTACAACAAAATACTTACTGTTGCTATTTTTATTTATTTTATTAAATTTTATTTTATTTTATTTTGTTTCTACTTATTTATTAAAGTTTATTTTGTTTCTACTTATTTATTTTATTTTGTTTCTACTTATTTATTTTATTTTCTTTTTTGCTTTTTTTATTTATTTTATGAAAATTCTTTTTCTTTTAATGTTTTGAAGAGAAAATACTTTGATAATTTTAGTTGCATAAATTTTATATAATTTTAGTTTCAATAATACAAGAGGTTTAAAAAGTTTTTTAGTTGATTCCTTTAGCTATTAAAGTTTCATTAAAGTTTTCTAGTTCATTCTTTTTCTATTAGAGTTTCATCAAAGTTTTCTAGTTCATTCTTTTAGTTTATTATTTTTGCTATTAGAGTTTCATAAAAGTTGAGAGGGTTACGGCAAAAACTGGATGCACTTCGTGTACAAAATGGACAATCTCTTTTGAAGTATCAGGGTTTCGGACGAAAACTCATCTGTTACAAAGGGATTTTATTTTTTTGAACTTATTTGAACTCCAGACTTTTTGTGTGCTCAAAATGAACCATTCAAAGCAACATCATCAATTTTCAACCATTTCTGACTTCATCTGTTATTTTTCATGCATTTACTGATTTTTTTGAGCTAAATGACCCTGAAATTGAAAAGCACTTCAAATGAACTCTGAAGAGGTTGAAAATGAGCATGATATCATCATTTCACCCACATAGCATGTGCTAAAAAGTTGAGAGGGTTACGGCAAAAACTGGATGCACTTCGTGTACAAAATGGACAATCTCTTTCGAAGTATCAGGGTTTCGGACGAAAACTCATCTGTTACAAAGGGATTTCATTTTTTGAACTTATTTGAACTCCACAATTTTTGTGTGCTCAAAATGAACCATTTAAAGCAACATCATCAATTTTCAACCCTTTCTGAGTTCATCTGTTATTTTTCATGCATTTACTGATTTTTTTGAGCTAAATGACCCTGAAATTGAAAAGCACTTCAAATGAACTCTGAAGAGGTTGAAAATTGGCATGATATCATCATTTCACCCACATAGCATGTGCTAAAAAGTTGAGAGGGTTACGGCAAAAATTGGATGCACTTCGTGTACAAAATGGACAATCTCTTTCGAAGTATCAGGGTTTCGGACGAAAACTCATCTGTTACAAAGGGATTTCATTTTTTTGAACTTATTTGAACTCCAGACTTTTTGTGCGCTCAAAATTAACCATTCAAAGCCACATCATCAATTTTCAACCCTTTCCGACTTCATCTGTTATTTTTCATGCATTTACTGATTTTTTTAAGCTAAATGACCCTGAGATTGAAAAGCACTTCAAATGAACTCTGAAGAGGTTGAAAATTGGCATGATATCATCATTTCACCCACATAGCATGTGCTAAAAAGTTGAGAGGGTTACGGCAAAAACTGGATGCACTTCGTGTACAAAATGGACAATCTCTTTCGAAGTGTCAGGGTTTCGGACGAAAACTCATCTGTTACAAAGGGATTTCATTTTTTTGAACTTATTTGAACTCCAGACTTTTTGTGTGCTCAAAATTAACCATTCAAAGCAACATCATCAATTTTCAAGCCTTTCTGACTTCATCTGTTATTTTTCATGCATTTACTGATTTTTTTAAGCTAAATGACCCTGAGATTGAAAAGCACTTCAAATGAACTCTGAAGAGGTTGAAAATTGGCATGATATCATCATTTCACCCACATAGCATGTGCTAAAAAGTTGAGAGGGTTACGGCAAAAACTGGATGCACTTCGTGTACAAAATGGACAATCTCTTTCGAAGTATCAGGGTTTTGGACGAAAACTCATCTGTTACAAAGGGATTTCATTTTTTTGAACTTATTTGAACTCCAGACTTTTTGTGTGCTCAAAATGAACCATTCAAAGCAACATCATCAATTTTCAATCCTTTCTGAGTTCATCTGTTATTTTTCATGCATTTACTGATTTTTTTGAGCTAAATGACCCTGAAATTGAAAAGCACTTCAAATGAACTCTGAAGAGGTTGAAAATTGGCATGATATCATCATTTCACCCACATAGCATGTGCTAAAAAGTTGAGAGGGTTACGGCAAAAACTGGATGCACTTCGTGTACAAAATGGACAATCTCTTTCGAAGTATCAGGGTTTCGGACAAAAACTCACCTGTTACAAAGGGATTTCATTTTTTTGAACTAATTTGAACTCCAGACTTTTTGTGTGCTCAAAATGAACCATTCAAAGCCACATCATCAATTTTCAACCCTTTCTGACTTCATCTGTCTTCACTTTTTCTTCGCTTGTGTCCTTTGCTTATTGCGCCGTAACCATGGATATTCTTCATCGCTTAACAGGGTGCTTTGGTCAGCCTTGACTTTGAAGGGAGGAATTTCATGAAACTTTTCATAATCTTCAGACATGTCTGTCTTACCCTCCACTCCCACGATGTCTCTTTTCCCTGAAAGAACTATGTGGCGCTTTGGCTCATCGTATGATGTATTCGCTTCCTTATCTTTTCTTTTTCTCGGTTTGGTAGACATGTCCTTCACATAGAAAACCTGCGCCACATCATTGGCTAGGACGAATGGTTCGTCTGTGTACCCAAGATTGTTCAGATCCACTGTTGTCATTCCGTAATGTGGCTCTACCTGTACCCCGCCTCCTGACAGATTGACCCATTTGCACTTAAACAAAGGGACCTTAAAATCATGTCCGTAGTCAAGTTCCCATATGTCCACTATGTAACCATAATATGTGTCCTTTCCCCTCTTGGTTGCTGCATCAAAGCGGACACCACTGTTTTGGTTAGTGCTCTTTTGATCTTGGGCGATCGTGTAAAATGTATTCCCATTTATCTCGTATCCTTTGTAAGTCAATACAGTCGAAGATGGTCCCCTGGACAACGAGTACAGCTCATCAGAAACAGTGTTGTCACCTCTGAGATGTGTTTCCAACCAACTACCGAAAGTCCTGATGTGTTCACATGTAATCCAGTCGTCACACTGCTCCGGGTGTTTGGAGCGCAGAATGTTCTTGTGTTCATCGACATACGGGGTCACCAAGGTAGAGTTCTGTAGAACTATGTAGTGTGCTTGAGACCAAGAATGCCCGTCCCTGCATATTATTGAGTCCTCTCCTAGCGTGCCTTTTCCAGTCAGTCTCCCCTCATACCGCGATTGAGGAAGACCAATCTTCTTAAGGTCATGAATGAAGTCAACACAAAACCCAATGACATCCTCTGTTTGATGGCCCATGGAGATGCTTCCTTCTGGCCTAGCGCGGTTACGGACATAAAACCATTCTGCTTGTTTGCCTCAGCCACTTCGAGAAAATTATGCACGCCCTTAATATACTCGGAGGTGCGTCTGTCACCGTACATCCATTGCCGGTTCATCTGCGTGTAATATATATAATTAAGTGTGTCAAAAACCATTACAAAACATCATGAACAGATAAGTGACCAAATTAATAGAAGTTCATCATCACATTAAAACCAAAGTACATACATAGTTCTCATTGAACAACATATAGCTCTTCAGAGCATCTAATTAAACCATACATTATTGAAACTATGTAAAATATTTCAATGCAATAACAAATGCGATCATAATCGCAACCAAGGTAATAATTGATCCAACGGCATAATGATACCAAGCCTCGGTATGAATGGCATATTTTCTATACTTTCGAATCTTGAAGCGCATTGCATCCATCTTGATCTTGTGATCATCGACGACATCCACAACATGCAACTCCAATATCATCTTCTCCTCCTCAATTTTTTTCAATTTTTCCTTCAAGTAATTGTTTTCTTCTTCAACTAAATTTAACCTCTCGACAATAGGGTCGGTTGGAATTTTCGGTTCACATATCTCCTAGATAAAAAAAAATCTATGTCACGTTGGTCGGCATAATTGTCATAAACAACAAATGAACCAAATAGTTATAAAATATAATATATACCACATCCGAATCATAGACAGGACGAGGGCCAACAGGGGCGGATACCAAAACCATCGCACTATATAATAACAAACAATAATAAAAATAAGAAAATTATACAAGTATCTATGTAAATCATACAAGTAAGAATTTTTTTCTTTTAGAAAGAAGATAAGAACAAGAGGCTCACCACGGTTATGCCGGCCACGAGATCGGCGCGGGCGATCGACGGCGGTGAAGACGGGGACGGGACGTGACGGACCGCTAAACCTAGACAAATCTTGAGGAAAATGGAGCTTGAAGGTCGAGTTTGGAGAGGAGAAAGCTTAAGTAGTGTTGCTCGGGCATTTCATCGAACACCTTATGTGCATAGGAGGTGAGCTAGAGCACCACAAACACCTCCCCTCGCCGGCCAGAAAAAACAGATTAGTGGAGTGCTCTGCTCGCGGGCGAGGGGTATATATAGGCACAACATTGGTCCCGGTTCGTGGTTGGAACCGGGACCAAGGTTGGTCCCGGTTCCAACCACGAACCGCCTTGGTCCCGGTTCCAACCACGAACCGGGACCAATCGTGGTTGGAACCGGGACCAAAGGTTAGTCCCGGTTCCAACCACGAACCGGGACCAATGGATGTGGGCCAGGAGCAAGGTCCATTGGTCCCGGTTCGTGTCTGGAACCGGGACCAAAGGGTCCAGACGAACCGGGACCAATGCCCCACGAGCCCCGGCCGGCCCCCTGGGCGCACGAACCGGGACGTATGCCCCCATGTGTCCGGGTTCCTGACTGAACCGAGACTAATGGGCTGGGCTGGCCTGACCAAAGCCCTGTTTTCTATTAGTGTTTGCATGAGAAGCCGACGAGGCGTATGCAGCCGGGCGGTTGATCGGGATACTTCCGAACTCGGGAGGCAATCAGAAGCAGCGGCAGTGTACAGCAGGGCGGCGGCTAGATCGGATCGGCAGCGCGTGCGGCACAGCGGCGGCTGGCGCATGGCTTTTAAGCAGCGAGACGCACCATGCGGCAGCAGCGTATCGAGTCCATCTGGGAAGCGGCGCGGGGCAGCAGTCAGCAGGCCGAAGCCAGTTGAAGGACACGTCAAGGCCCAGGTGGGCAGCTGATAGCAGCGTGGGCCAAAGGGTTTATGGGCATGGCCCAAGCAAGCTGGCGGGCCGGTGTACGTGGGGCTGGCCAAGCTGGCAGGGACGCTGCTGGGGTCTCGGCTGTGCTCTGCGGACGCATGCGAGGTTGAGGCAGCTCTGGAGGCGCTCAGGTTTTGCGATTAGAAGCCGGCAAGAGGAAAGAGTTAAGGGGAAAAAAACGGAGTTGCTAGGTCCAACGCCTGTGGCATGGATCAAAACGTTTTGATTAGATTTTCTGCTAGGTGCACAGAGAAGTTAATATATCAAACATGGGCAAGATAATTTGCAGACAGCGGATTTGTCTTTCAAGTTTACATGGAAGTTTTGCTAGGTTGGTTTGATCGGATGGCTTGGAGTGTGTGAATAGGCAGTGGAGCACGCGGACAAGCGCGTCAACAGGATCATGCATACACAGGGCGTCAAGTAATGCACGGAGATGTGGGGGGCGGACACGGCGCAGGGTGGAGCATGGTTGCAGTCGGACATACACGGCTGGGGTCGGACTGGACAATCTGACGGATCGACGGGGATGTCGATCAAAGCAGAAGACGACGGTAATTTCAGCGACGACAACATAGGAGCGTGATGCTGATGGTGGTCGACTTCTGGGGCGTGGAAACACGTGGTTCGGGCCTGAGGGGTTGTGCAGCTTCGACAAGACTATGATGCGAGGTTGATTCAAGGCAGTGTACACATGAGAGCTTGAAGTCGACGAGGGGCGGGGTAGCACAGCGCAGCTACATGGAGTCATGTTAAACGTGGAGTTGGAGTCTAGCGGAAGACTTCACTCTATGCTGATGGAGGGGCTACGGTGTAAGGGCACCGAGAATCGCAGTCTATTTCAGCGGGAAAGCGAGAGACACATGGATCGGACTGGGTGTTGGGGATATAACCCCGTGGTATGACCCGCCCAGGAGGGGCCGGGTCATATTACTGGCGACTTAATATTGAAGGCCCGATAAGGCTTAAGAAGACAAGATAAGAAGACCGAGGGCGGTTTACAAGCGGGCTGTTGAAGGCCCACGACCCGAAGGCGGCTCAAGGCCCAAGGGTGTAAGCCGCCTGATGGTAGCTTGCCTAACAAGGCGAGGTAGCTAGAGATAGGGTCGGTTATGTTGTATAATTTGACCCGGACTCTTGTAAGCCGCCGGACCTCGACCTGTGAATATAAAGGCGAGACCCGGCGGCGGGTTAACTCAAGAAACAATCGATCGAGAGCTAGGTCAAGAGTATTCGCTCCCTTGTAATCGAAACTTAATAAATACAGCTAGAGCAGGACGTAGGCTTTTACCTCGTTGTGAGGGGCCGAACCTGGGTAAATCCTTTGTGTCCTTTGTCCCGTTCAACCCCTTCGAGCTAACCTATGTGCGATGGCTCCACACCTAAGTCCTTTCACTAGGGCATCTGCCGTGATAAACCCACGACAGTTGGCGCCCACCATGGGGCCTGCGCACGGTGGTTTCGAGTTCTTGAAGGGCAGCTTCTCAGGGATCAAAGGGGTACGCCGTGGGTCGGATGACTAAGAGTCGCCGCGGCAAGATCTACATCGACGATGCCGGCTGGGGCCCCGAGGCCGACTCAATTGAGTACGGGTAACGGGTCCCCTTCAGTGGAATTCATGTCTTCATCGGCAAAATTGGCGAGTCAGAGCTTGAGCCAGATTCCTGCAATGACATCATCGTGACGGCTCAGCGCGCGCGACCCGCTAGGTTTCAACCCGGACGAAAGTGCGCCTTCGTTGGCTTTGTTCATGGAGAGGATCTGGAGGAAGGATCCATGTCTGTCGGAGAGACGGCCATCTATTCAGGCGATGAGTCCTCAACCGGTGAAACCGAGTCAATCTATCAACTGCAAGACGGCAAGCTTGGGGGCTATTCCGATGGTGACAGTATTCCGGAGCCCTATGAGCCATCGATCAGGGCTGCTATTTTCACGGCTGGCACGCAGCCGGTGTTAAACTCCTCAACTACCGCGGCCATGACGTTCGGCTCAACTGTTGCCGCGACGGCCGGGGCAAGCGGCTCCGCGCGTCAGCCGACACAAGTCTTATCTGGACTCTTGGATGCTTTGGCGACTCTGTTAGCCACAGAAGTAACTCCGGCGAATCAAGTGCAGCATAATGCGCAGGTTGCAAAGCTGCGGGATGAGGTGACCAAGGCCCGAGAGGACCTTGAGGCAGAGAATGTCAGGATGGCCATAGAGCGAGCCGCCTTGGAGGCCGAGACGCAACGGATAAGGGCAGAGGCTTTTCATTTAGATCTGGATCAGAATGCGTCAAATGTTGTCTTTCGAAGGAGGCACCAGAGCCGTTTTCCTTCGCAGTTCGAGGGGCGGAACCTTTTTAATACACCCGGAGCCGCACCGAGTAACCCGCCCGGTGTGACCCGGGCCGCTGAGGCACCTGGGACCGGAGCGGCGGCTCAGCCTCATGTGCCAGACCCGCCTTGTCAGAATCTGACCCTGCCTCAACGAGTACCGACGCCTTCTGGTCACTACTCTAACTCGGTGGATAACATGATTGCTGCGGCCACACGTTTGGCGGCTATTCCGATCGAGGGCGAGTCTCCGGCTGCGATAGAGACCCGGAACGCTGTGGAGCTTCTTCAGACGGCCGTGGCACAACAGGCGGCTTACTCATACAGTCGTGAGCGAATTCATTCGACACCACGCCAGAGTCGAAACTACAGCCGGCATATTGAGTCGCCAGCGGTTTCCAGCAACGAACGACATCATAACCCGCCCTGCAATGATGACCCGCCCCGCGGACATAACCCGCCCCATGATCATCATGATGCTCAAGCCCTTGTGGATCAAGCTAGAGCCTGTCATGAGGCGGAGTTAGCGGCTCAGTTAGGGGCTCACCAGCAATTTCAGTTAAATCCTTCTGCATCTGTGGAGGCAGGGATGACCTCCAGGTCAGTTGGGGTGCCGTGTTTAGTGCCGGCTCTGCGCAATGAGCGTCTGCCCAAGGACTTTAAGGGCCCCCGTAAGGTACCTAATTATACAACAGATCTCCCGCCTGAAGCTTGGATTGAGAGCTATGAGCTGGCCATGGAGATGTTAGATGTTAACGATGCTGTATGCGCCAAGTACTTCACCATGATGTTGGATGGGCCGGCTCGAACCTGGTTGAAAGGGCTACGTGCCAACTCCATTCATTCATGGGCCAAGTTAAAAGTCCGCTTTATTCAGAATTTTAAAGGAACATGTAAGCAGCCGATGTCGATTATTGATCTGGACAACTGTGTGCACACTAGTAGAAAACAGGGCTTTGATCCAGGCCTGGCCAGCCCATTAGTCCCGGTTCAGTGACGAACCGGGACCCATGGGGGCATACGTCCCGGTTCGTGCGCCTAGGGGCCGGCCGGGCCTCGTGGGGCATTGGTCCCGGTTCGTCTGGACCCTTTGGCCCCGGTTCCAGACACGAACCGGGACCAATGGGCCTCGCTCCTGGCCCACATCCATTGGTCCCGGTTCATGGCTGGAACTCGGACCAAAGGAGGTCCTTTAGTCCCGGTTCCAGCCACCAACCGGGACCAATGAGGTGCCTATATATACCCCCTCGCCCGCAAGCAGAGCACTCCACTACTCTGTTTTTCCTGGCCGGCTAGGGGAGGGCTTTGCGGTGCTCTAGCTCACCTCCTATGCACATGAGGTGTTCGATGAAATGCCCGAGCCACACTACTTACGCTTTCTTCTCTCCAAGCTCGACCTCCAAGCTCCATTTTCCTCAAGATTTGTCTAGGTTTAGCGGTCCGTCACGTCCCATCCCCGTCTTCACCGCCGTCGATCGCCCGCGCCGATCTCGTCGCCGGCACCACCGTGGTGAGCCTCTTGTTCTTATCTTCTTTCTAAAAGAGAAAAATTCTTACTTGTATGATTTAGATAGATACTTGTATAATTTTCTTACTTTTATTATTGTTTGTTATTATATAGTGCGATGGTTTTGGTATCCGCCCCCGTCGGCCCTCGTCCTGTCTATGATTCGGATGTGGTATATATTATATTTTATAACTATTTGGTTTATTTACTGTTTATGACAATTATACCGACCAACGTGACATAGGTTTTTTTATCTAGGAGGTATGTGAACCGGAAATTCCAACCGACCCTATTGTCGAGAGGTTGAATTTAGTTGAAGAAGAAAACAATTACTTGAAGGAAAAATTGTAAAAAATTGAGGAGGAGAAGATGATATTGGAGTTCCATGTTGCGGATGTCGTCGATGATCACAAGATCAAGATGGATGCAATGCGCTTCAAGATTAGAAAGTATAGAAAATATGCCATTCATACCGAGGCTTGGTATCATTATGCCGTTGGATCAATTGTTACCTTGGTTGCGATTATGATCGCATTTGTTGTTGCATTGAAATGTTTTACATAGTTTCAATTTATGGTTTAATTAGATGCTCTGGAGAGCTATATGTTGTTCAATGAGAACTATGTATGTACTTTGGTTTTAATGTGATGATGAACTTCTATTAATTTGGTCACTTATCTATTCATGATGTTCTGTAATGGTTTTTGACACACTTAATTATATATAATGCACGCAGATGAACCGGCAATGGATCAACAAAGAGACTTGGAAACAGAAGAGTTGTTGGGGGACATCATCCTCGGCGGAGGTGATGTCTTGTCGTATCTCAACGACACCGATTGTCTGGAAGGAGAGGGTGAAGGCTCCGGTGATCGAAGAATGGAGGAGGAAGGACATGATCAAGATGGCTCTGGTGACCGAATGCCGGAGGAAGAAGGAGACCATGATGATGGCTCCGGTGATCAAACGGAGGAGGGAGCTGTTGCAAAGTCCGGCGAGGTATATATTTTAATTAAGCCTGTGCTGACTAGCTAATTGATGCATTAATTGTTTTGGTATGTACATATATTAACTCTTCTTTCTTCTTTTAAAGCCCTCTGGATTGAGCCAAACTTCGGTAACGAGACGAGGCCCGAAGAAAAGGTTGCGTCAGGATGAAAGGTTCACGATCACAGCAATCGCGAACGATGGCCAGCCGATTGAACTGAGGCGGACCAAGGATGCATTTTCTGCTCAGTGCGGAGCTATTGTTAGGGACAGCATCCCGATCAGCATCCAGCTATGGAATAAGCCTAAGAACGAAGACCCTCAAGTTTCTTATGTCACCGATAGACAAAAAGATGATCTTTGGACCTCGCTGAAGGCAAATTTCACCCTACCGCCAGAGGAGGATCCGGATAAGCCAGTTATAGAGCCATTGGTCAAGGCGTGTGCTCTTAAGAAGATGGCAGCTCTATTCAGGAGGTGGAAGAATGAGTTGAAATCAACGTTTGTCAACAAAGGGAAGACTCCAGAATTCACCGGCCGATTTGAGAAGATAAGAGATCACTGGCCCGCATTTGTGGCCCACAAGACATCGGACAAGAGTAAGAAGATGTCAGAGACAAATAAGATAAATGCTGCAAAAAAGATGTTTCACCATCGCACGGGGTCAGGTGGCTACCTCAAAGCCCGGCCGCTATGGGACAAAGCTGAGAATGACCTGCTTACTAAAGGGGTTGAACCAGAGACATTGAACTGGCCAGACCGTTCAAGGACTTGGTTCTTCGGAGTTGGGGGAACCTTGGACCCTGAAACAGGGAAGTGCATTTGGACGGACGAGCAACTTGCAATACCTGTCAAGAAGCTTCATAAGTGTATCGCCGCAGCACAGCAAGGGACGTTCATTCCCGACAGAGAGAATGACGAGCTGACCGAGGCCCTTGGGAATCCTGAGCACCCTGGATGAACACGAGGCATGCCAGGCTCCATTGCGTGGAAGGTTGGGTTTCCCGGCGCAGGCGGTTACAAAACCTGGGAGTGGAAGAGGAAACTAGAGTAGAGCGAACTGCAGAAGCTGAATGCAAGGGTACAAAAGCTAGAGGAACAAGTTGAGAGCCAGCGAGGTGCCGGAGCTACCCCAGAAGCTACCCCGCCATCTCAGCGGAGAAGCAGCGTGGCTTCCACCGAGCTCGTTCAGTAGCCTGACTTCAAGGCTCCTAGCTACCCTGTGGATGCTATCACGGAGGCTCAGCATTGCCAGCTTATGACGCAATGGCAGCACCTCAAAGTCAAGGCGGCTGTCGGCTCTGTTGCACCTCCTGAACCCGAAGCAACTTTTCACTGCCATCCGATTCCACAAGGCTATGCTGTTGTGATGGTGGATGAAGTAACGGAGGGATTTGAGGAGCTCGAGCTTGACCACCCTACAGGTGAAGGGGATACTTAGCTGGGTCTTGCTCTGAAGACTCCATGTCTATGGCGGAAGGAGCACATCAAGCTTCCGAACTGGACGCCTCCGCCTCCTCCTCCTCCTCATCCGGCGAGTGATCAGGGCACTCTGCCTCCTTCTCCGGCTGCTCCGGCGCGTGAGGCCACTCCGCCTCCTCCAGCGCGTCCGAGCAGTCCGCCTCCTCCTCCGCCTCGTCAGCAACGGCGGAAGACAGACGCCGCCGCTCTGGCTCCTCCGGCGCGTCGGAGCACTCCGCCTCATAAGCAACGGCGGAAGAGAGACGCCGCCGCTCCAGCGGCTAGCAGTACAAGCAGAGGCGGGAGGCAATTCAGATACGGTCCATCTCTCAAGCCTCTGGAAAAGTTACCATATGAGAGGACCGACAAGGAAAATGAGGACATCTCTCGTGCCCTAGTGAGGGACTTTTTTGCAAAGAAACCTCCACCTCCGGAGGAGAAGATAGATCCGATGAAAGCGAAGCGCACTCTCGATGCCCTAAAGCGACCACCACTATCTCCGCCGCAAACCAACTATGAGCGCATTATTGAAAGGACATATCAGGAAGCGGAGCGGTCGGGAAGTACTTGCAGTGATCGGGTTAGCAGAACGAAGAAGTGGGAAAAAAATTCCCCACCTCAGCGAACAAGCGAACCAATCATGCCCCCCCCCCCCCCCGCCCCCCCCCGCTCAAGGTGTCTAGCGATATCGTCGCTAATCATCCGGGGATGGTGCCCGGTACCAATCCTGCAGATTACCTGCCCGACGATGCAAATGTTGATATAATGGAGGTGGACGAACACAAATACCGGCACGGGAAGCCTCTCGTCAAACCTGGTCATCCTCCTCTAACAACGATGATGCGAAGATTCCATGAGTGGTACATGGACACCTGCAGCGAGTCTGGGAAGGATACTTTGACGCTGAGAGTTAAAGAGGAGCACAACCTCATTGGAATTGATCTATTGTCTGTTCCATTTGAGGAGTTCTTCTAGTTTTTCAATCAAAAGGCCCTCGATAAAATAATCATCACTTGCTACTGTCTGTAAGTACTACTCCCTCCATTCCGATTTACTCGTCGTGGTTTTAGTTCAAATTTGAACTAAAACCACGACGAGTAAATCAGAACGGAGGGAGTACTTCTGTAATTAAGTCTCTATATATAGCTCAGCTCTTTCATTGCATGTATATATAATTATCCTCACTATATTATGCAGATTGAAGATCGTCGAATGCAGAAAAGCACAAATCTATGATATTGGGTTCATTAACACAAATCTCATAGATGAATGGACGGTTAAATATAATGCCAAAGAAACCGAGGCCAACTTGCTACAATCGTTGCTTCGAAATCAAAACAAAGATAAAATACTCTTTCCTTACAACTTCAAGTGAGTGTTACTGTCTTGTGCATATTCGGTTTCCCTTATTACTCGAGGTTATAGTAATGTAATTGATGAGTTATGCATGCGTGCGCAGCTTCCACTTTATTCTCCTAGAGATTAAGCTTGAGTAGGGACTAGTAACCGTCTTAGACTCGAGACGAAAAGATCCCAAGGAGTATGCGGCCATGACTAAAATGCTCGAGAAGTAAGTTCAATCGATCGTTATCGCACAATATCGGCAACTTTGTTCATTTCCTGATATCAAGTAATTGTTTTCTTTGTCTGGCAGGGTTTGGAAAGAGTTCACCGCAGAAGCTCCGGGACTGCCCGGGAAGCTCCGATTTACACACCCGAAAGTAAGTACTACTAGCTAGTTCCACGCATCTCCCATTGATTCTAGCTAGTTTCATCAATACCATTTAGCATGCTTGCTTATCAGTTTGATTGACCTCTATTTCTTGTAAAGTGGTTGTGGCAGGAAGGCGGGAATGATTTTTGTGGATACTACATTTGCGAGTTCATCCGCCACACGACCTGTGAGCGGGGCTACTCTGAAAAACAATATGAAGTGCGTAAGCAATAATATTCACTACCATCATTTGTGTTGAGTTTCATTCATATATATGTATTGACCCCTTTCTTCAAATTAGATGTGGTAGATGCGGGATGAACTCCTACCACAAGATCGCATAATAGCAATTCAAGAGGAATTGGCGGGATTCTTTCTTGACCACGTCATCAATAAAGCCGGAGAATACCATGTGGATTTTGACATCATATGTTAGGGATTGTAAGAGATCTTATATTGTATATATGTAGCTAGTAGCGTCGGATAGATATACGAAAACTTGTTGTTCGACCAATCTCTCAGAGAAGGAGGAGGTCGATCACTTCTCTCTGTATATATATGTTCATGACGATCTTGTATACTTAATGGTTTCCTTCATTTCCTTACTAGCTAGCGTGTCGTGAGTTCTCTCTATACGTATAGTACGTAGCGTCGACCAAGCACAGAGATAAGAGAGGTCACTTCTCTCTATTAGCTAGCTAACACAATATATGAAACCCCTAAACTAACCCTACAAAACCCCCAAACCCCCCCCCCCCCCTTTCAAAAAAAAAACAAAAACCCCAGCCCCTGAACTGCTGACGCGTGGATGCTTTTTGGTCCCGGTTGGTGCTACCAACCGGGACAAAAGGCCCTCCTGCCTGGGCAAGCCACAGCGGCCACGTGGAGCCCCATCTGTCCCGGTTCGTAGGCGAACCGGGACTAAAGGTATTGGGCTTTAGTCCCGACCCTTTAGTCCCGGTTCCAGAACCGGGACAAATGGGCCTTTTTCTACTAGTGGCAGCGAGAGGATGAGTCGGCTCACCATTTGGTTCGCCGGGTCTCAGCCATCATCCACTCATCAGATAGCATCGCAACAGGCTCTGCTGTTCTGATTTTGGAGAAAAACTGTCACTTCACGCCTCTCAAGCTGAAGCTGGGCCGGCTTAAACGTCATTGCAATGATATGGGAGAGCTCATGGTGGCTCTCATCAAGTATGCTTATTCCGATAACACCAAGGACCCTGGATCTGATGATGAAAAATCCAACAAGGAGAAGAAAGGTGGTAATGGTAAGGGTCAGCAGCAACCTGGGATAGGTCATAACCAGGGTAATGGTGGCAAGCGTAAGCAAAACGATGGTGGGTCAGATTTGGTAGCTAACACCAATGCTTAGTATAAAAATCAACGTCGTAAGGGTAAGATTGGAGGACCAAAATTTAATTTGGAGGCCCTGCTTAATGACCCTTGCCTAAAGCATAGTCTGCCCGGTCAGCCATCGACTCATGCTTGGAAGGATTGCTTCATCATGAAAGAGTACAAAAATTCTGACTTCAGTCAGGGTCATGGTGGCAATAATGGCCCGCCTGGCGGGTCAGGATCTGGCCCGCAGGGGCCCGACTTTGGCGGTGGCGGCTCAAATTCTGGATATCAGGGACAAGGTAATCAGGGTGGTTATAACCAACAACAGTCTAGTCAAGGTAACCAGCAGCACTAGTTAGGATACCAGAGTAACCCCAAGCAGCTTAACGGTGGCCAGTATCACGTCTTCACCAGAAATCTTTGCAAGCGAGATCAGAAGGTTCATAAACGAGCGGTCAGTGCGATTGAGCCGGCGGTACCTCAATACTTACGGTGGTCAGAGCAGCCAATTATATGGAGTTGTGAGGATCACCCGCCACGGGTTGACAATCCGGGTCAACTAGCGTTGGTGGTAGCCCCTCAAGTTGGGGGTTATAAATTCACTAAGGTGCTCATGGACGGAGGCAGCAGCATTGATGTCTACTACACAACTTGTTCTTGTAGACTCGTGTTGGGCTTCCAAGTGTAGAGTTTTGTAGGACAGTAGAAAATTTCCCTCATTTGGATGACCTAAAGTTAATCAATCCGCGGGAGGTGTAGGATGAAGATGGTCTCTCTCAAACAACCTTGGAACCAAATAATAAAAAGTCTCCTGTGTCCCCACCACACCCAATACAATGGCAAATTGTATAGGTGCACTAGTTCGGCGAAGAGATGGTGATAAAAGTGTAGTAATTATAGTAGATATTGATTTTTGTACTAGGAACAATAAAAAACAGCAATGTAGCAATTGATAAAACGGAGCACAAACGGTATTGCAATGCTTGAAAATGAGGCCTAGGGTCCGTACTTTCCCTAGTGCAATCTCTCAACAATGCTAATCTAATTGGATCATATAACCATCCCTCAACGTGCGATGAAGAATCACTCCAAAGTTCTTATCTAGCGGAGAACATAAGAAGAAATTGTTTGTAGCTATTCTTTCCGGTCGATCTATCCAAGAGTTCGTACTAAAATAACACCAAGTTATTCTTTCCGATCGATCTATCAAGAGTTCGTACTAAAATAACACAAGTTATTCCTTCCGATCGATCTATCAAGAGTTCATACTAAAATAACACCAAAGAAATTTCGGATTCATAATACTCAATCCAACACAAAGAACCTCAAAGAGTGCCCCAAGATTTTTACCGGAGAAACAAAAGACGAGAACGTGCATCAACCCCTATGCATAGATTACCCCAATGTCACCTCGGGAATCTGTGAGTTGAGTGCCAAAACACATATCAAGTCAATCAATATGATACCCCATTGTCACCACGGGTATTCATAGCAAGACATACATCAAGTGTTCTCAAATCCATAAAAGAATTCAATCCGATAAAACGAAATCTCAAAGGGAAAACTCAATTCATCACAACAAGATAGATAGGGAGAAACACCATATGATCCAACTATATTAACAAAGCCCGTGATACATCAAGATCGTGCCATCTCAAGAACATGAGAGAGAGAGAGAGAGAGAGAGAGATTAAACACATAGCTACTGGTACAAACCCTCAGCCCCGAGGGTGGACTACTCCCTCCTCATCATGGTGGCCGCCGAGATGATGAAGATGTCCACCGGTGTAGATTTCCCCCTCCGGCAGGGTGCCGGAACGGGGTCTAGATTGGTTTTTCGTGGCTACAGAGGCTTGCGGCGGTGAAACTTCTGATCTAGGGTTACCCCCGATGGTTTCTCTATTTATAGGAATTTTTTGCATTGTTTTCACGCTAAGATGGGCCTCGAGGTGAGCACAACCCACCGGGGCACGGGCTAGGGCCCAGGCGCGCCCCGGTGTCTTGTGCCCTACTCATTCACCTTCTGGTCCTTCCACGAAGCTTCGGGGGTCTCTTTTGTTCCAAAAAAAATCGTCAAAAAGTTTTAGCTCATTTGGAGAACTTTCATTTCTGCACAACAAACAACACCACGGTAGTTCTGCTGAAAACAGCGTCAGTCCGGGTTAGTTCCATGCAAATCATACCAAAACCATATAAAATTATTGTAAACATGGCATGAATACTTCATAAATTATAGATGCGTTGGAGACGTATCTGTTGGGGAACGTAGTAATAATTCAAAATTTCCTACGTGTCACCAAGATCAATCTAGGAGATGCGAGCAACGAGAGAGAGGGAGTGCATCTTCATACCCTTGAAGATCGCTAAACGGAAGCATTACAAGAACGCGGTTGATGGAGTCGTACTCGCGGCGATTCAAATCGCGGAAGATCCGATCCAAGCGCCGAATGGACGGCGCCTCCGCGTTCAACACACGTACAGCCCGGGGACGTCTCCTCCTTCTTGATCCAGCAAGGGGAGAGGAGAAGTTGAGGGTGAACTCCGGCAGCACGACGGCATGGTGGTGGAGGAGCTCGTGGTTCTCCGATAGGGCTTCGCCAAGCACTACGGAGGAGGAGGATGTGTTGGAGAGGGGGAAGGGCTGCGCCAGGGAAGGGGTGCGGCTGCCCTCCCACCCCCCTCTATTTATAGGGTGAAGGGGAGAGGGGGCTGGCCCCCTTAGATGCATCTAGAGGGGGGGGCGGCGGCCAGGAGGGGGAAACTTGCCCCCCAAGCAAGGTGGGAGGCGCCCCCTCCCCTAGGGTTTCCAACCCTAGGCGCCTTGGGCCCTTGGGTAGGGGCGCACCAGCCCACTAAGGGGCTGGTCCCCACCCATATTCAGCTCAATAGGCCCTCCAGGGCAGGTGGCCCCACCCGGTGGACCCCCGGACACCTTTCGGTGGTCCCGGTACAATACCGATAACCCCCGAAACCATTTCGGTGACTGAAACTGGACTTCCCATATATAAATCTTCACCTCCGGACCATTCCGTAACTCCTCGTGACGTCCGGGATCTCATCCGGGACTCCTAACAACCTTCGGTAACCACATACAATTTCCCATAACAACTCTAGCGTCACCGAACCTTAAGTGTGTAGACCCTACGGGTTCGGGAACCATGCAGACATGACCGAGACATCTCTTCGGTCAATAACCAACAGCGGGATCTGGATACCCATGTTGGCTCCCACATGTTCCACGATGATCTCATCGGATGAACCACGATGTCGGGGATTCAATCAATCCCGTATACAATTCCCTTTGTCCATCGGTATGTTACTTGCCCGAGATTCGATCGTTGGTATCCCCATACCTCGTTCAATCTCGTTACCGGCAAGTCTCTTTACTCGTTCCATAACACATGATCCCATGGCTAACTCCTTAGTCACATTGAGCTCATTATGATGATGCATTACCGAGTTGGCCCAGAGATACCTCTCCGTCATACGGAGTGACAAATCCCAGTCTCAATTCGTGCCAACCCAACAGACACTTTCGGATACACCTGTAGTGCACCTTTATAGTCACCCAGTTACGTTGTGACGTTTGATACACCCAAAGCATTCCTACGGTATCCGAGAGTTGCACAATCTCATGGTCTAAGGAAATGATACTTGACATTAGAAAATCTTTAGCAAACGAACTACACGATCTTGTGCTATGCTTAGGATTGGGTCTTGTCCATCACATCATTATCCTAATGATGTGATCCCGTTATCAACGACATCCAATGTCCATGGTCAGGAAACCACAACCATCTATTGATCAACGAGCTAGTCAACTAGAGGCTCACTAGGGACATATTGTGGTCTATGTATTCACACATGTATTACGGTTTCCGGTTAATACAATTATAGCATGAACAATAGACAATTATCATGAACAAGGAAATATAATAACCATTTTATTATTGCCTCTAGGGCATATTTCCAACAGTATCAGCATCCCCAAGCTTAATTCCTACTCGTCCTCGAGTAGGTAAATGATAAAAGAAATAATTTATGAACTGTGAATGCTTGCAAAGTGCACAAGTTTGATCAATGATAGTTTCATTCACTTTTCCTAGCATCATAACAGCAATTCTTTCTCATAAAACTTCTCATGTTAAAGTAGCAATTGAAAACAGATTTTTTTATGTGGAATGCTACCTATCATATTTATCATATACTCTTTTCATTTGTAGCATGGACATTTGGACTTGAATGATTCAAAGCAATAGTCTATAATTTGACATGAGGACATCAATACTCAAGCATATCAACAAGCAACCATGTCTTTCAAAATATCAACACTAAAGAAAGCTATCCCTAGCCCATCATGCTCAATCATTGATCCATTCATGAAACACACTCGCATATTAGCTACATCCAATGCTCAAGACGATCATAGTGCCCCTTAGTTGGTGCTTTATAAGAGAAGATGGAGACTCAAATAAAAATAAAAATTGCATAAAGTAAATAGATAGGCCCTTCGCAGAGGGAAGTAGGGATTTGTAGAGGTGCCAGAGCTCAAAGCTTAAATTGAGAGATAAAATTTTTGAGAGGCATACTTTTCCCGTCAATGAAAACGACCGAGTAATTCCCAACACTTAACATGCTAGATATATCATAGGCGGTTCCCAAACAGAAAATAAATTTTATTCCTTTTTCCACCATTCTTTCACGATCCATGGCTAGCCGTATCCACGGGTGCCCTCCATACCAACACTTTCCAAGGAATTTATTATTTGACAACATAAAGTAAATTCATTTTTCATTTCGGGACTGGGCATCCCTAATACCTTTGTCGTACTCTTGTGCAATGACAAATAAATAAACACTCATCTTGAGAATAACACATCTAGCATGGAAAATATTGGCCACCCCCTGCCGCTTCATGAGCGGTACAAGCACACAAAAAGTAAATTATTTTGAAAATTTAGAGATGGCACATACAAATTTGCTTAGAACGGCATGGAAATACGGCATATAAGTAGGTATGGTGGACTCATTTGGCACAACTTTGGGTTTAAGAATTTGGATGCACAAGTAGTATTCCCACTTAGTATAAATGGAGGCTAGCAAATAGATTGAGAAGCAACCAACCAAGAAACAAAAATACACATAAACGAGCATTGAGCATAACTAACACCGAATAATGCACCACAAGTAGGATGTAATTTCTTTCCATAATTATTGACTTTCGTGCTTGCATAGGGAATCACAAACCTTAAAACCAATATTCTTACTAAATCATAATTACTCACCAACATGACTCACATATTATTATCTCCATATCACAAAACTATTGCAAGAAATCAAACTTATCATATCCAGTGATCTACATGAAAGTTTTTATTATATCCTTCTTGAATATCCATTACTTTGGGACTAAATTTATGTATTACCATTGCTACTAACAAGCTCTCAAATAAATTTAAGTGAAGCACGAGAGCATAAGTATTTCTTCAAAATTTTCAACTCTCAAAATAATCCAAGTGAAGCATGAGAGTAAATGACAAACTAGTCCAAAAAGATACAAGTGAAGATCAAATAAGTAGTTAAGTAAATGGGTAGCTAATTGAGGACTCTCTCTTATTTAAAAATTTCAGATCTAAGTATTTTATTAAAACAGCAAGCAAAACAAAATAAAATGACATTCTAAGAATAGCACACATCATGTGAAGAAGCAAAAACTTAGGCTCAACCGAGGCTAACCGATGATTGTTGATGAAGAAAGGTGGGATGCCTACCGGGGCATCCCCAAGCTTAGATGCTTGAGACTTATTGGAATATTAACTTGGGATGCCTTGGGCATCCCTAAGCTTGAGCTCTTGTGTCTTCTTCATTCCTCTCAAATCACGGTTTCCCTAATTCTTAAAAATATCATACACGCAAAACTCAACAAGAACTTGTGAGATAAGTTAGTATAAATCAATGCAAAACCTTATCATTCTATACTGTAGCAAATCACCAAAATTATTATTTAACATTGCATACTAAATGCCTCTGCATATTTAATACTCCTATCCTCAAATAGAATCATTAAACAAGCAAACATATGCACACAATGCAAACATAACAGCAATCTGTCTAAACAGTACAGTCTGTAAAGAGTGCAATATTCTTCATACTTTCCTAACTCCAAAAATTCTGAAAATTTACCACACTGTAGAAAATTTATCAGAACCTATTGTGAATTTTTTTTTAAACATTTTATAACATTCTGACGTTTCTGGAGAATTATTGCAACAGCGATAAACTTTCTGTTTTGAAACAGCAACTCATATATTTGCAAAATAAGCATGGTGAAGGCTATCCTTGCCACTTTTATTGGAATAAAAGATGCAAAACATTATTATAAATAACAACAATAAAATCCTAATAAAATAAAATGACTCTCCAAGCAAAACTCATATCATGTGACGAATGAAAATATAGCTCCAAGTGAGGTTACCGATAATGTTGAAGACGAAAGAGGGGATGCCTTCCGGGGCATCCAAAAGCTTAGTTGCTTGGATCTTCCTTGAATATTACCTTGGGGTGCCTTGGGCATCCCCAAGATTAGGGTCTTGTCACTCCTTATTCTCCTCATATCGATATCTCACCCAAAACTTGAAAACTTCAATCACACAAAACTTAACGGAACTTCGTGAGATGGGTTAGTATGATAAAGACAAATCATTCATTTTGGTACTTTCAAAGACAAGATTCATAATTGCTATCACACAATGCCTACTGTAACTTATCATTTCTACAATTTATATTGAGCAATATAAGCCATAGAAACTAGAAAACAAGCAAACTATGCATTGAAAACAGAATCTGTCAAAAACAGAACAGTACATAAAGATCAGAATTAAGGTCATACTTCTGTAGCTCCATAAATTCTGAAAAATTAGGACAACGTAGAAAATTTGTATACCACCAACTGTAAAAAATTCAGAATCTTTCCACGTTCCGGTAAAAGACAGGAATTTCTGCACTGGACGCAAAAGTTTCTGTTTTTGCACAGAATCAAGTCAACTATCATCCACACTATCCCAAAGGCTTTACTTGGCACTTTATTGAAACAAAAGCAATAAAACATGATTAATGCAGTAGCATAATCATGTTAACACACAAAAACAGTAGGTAAAAGTGTTGGGTTGTCTCCCAACAAGCGCTTTTCTTTAATGCCTTTTTAGCTAGGCAGGATGATTTCAATGATGCTCACATAAAAGATAAGAATTGAAACACAAAAAGAGCATCATGAAACATATCACTAGCGCATTTAAGTCTAACCCACTTCCTATGCATAGGTATTTTGTGAGCAAACAAATTATGGGAGCAAGAATCAACTAGCATAGGAAGGTAAAACAAGCATGACAACAAAACTTTCACCATAAAGAGAGGAAACTTGGTATTATTGAGATATGTAGAAGCATATGTTCCTCTCTCATAATAATTTTCAGTAGAATCATGAATGAATTCAACAATATAACTATCACATAAATCATTCTTTTCATTATCCACAAGCATAGAAATTTTCTTACTCTCCACATAAGCAAATTTATTCTCATGAATAGTGGTGGGAGCAAACTCAACAAAAAAACTATCATGTGATTGGAAATTAAAATCATGATGACAAGTTTCCTGGTTATCATTATTCTTTATAGCATACATGTCATCACCATAATCATCATAAATAGGAGGCAAGCTTTCATCATAGTAAATATTCTCATCAAAACTTGGGGGAGTAAAAATATCATCTTCGTCAAACATAACATCCCCAAGCTTATAGCTTTGCATATCATTAGCATCATGGATATTCAAAGGGTTCATACCAACAATGCCATCATCCTCATCATTCAAAGATTTTTTGTCAAACATTTTATAGAACTCTTCCTCTATCAATTGAGCACAATTTTCCTTTCCATCATTTTCACGAAAGACATTATAAAGATGAACAATATGATGCAACCTCAATTCCATAATTTTTTGTAGTTTTCTTTTTATAAACCAAACTAGTGATAAAACAAGAAACTAAAAGATTCACTTGCAAGATCTAAAGATATACCTTCATGCACTCACCTCCCCGGCAACGGTGCCAGAAAAGAGCTAGATGTCTACTACACAACTTGTTCTTGTAGACTCGTGTTGGGCCTCCAAGCGCAGAGTTTTGTAGGACAGTAGCAAATTTCCCTCAAGTGGATGACCTAAGGTTTATCAATCCGTGGGAGGTGTAGGATGAAGATGGTCTCTCTCAAACAACCCTGCAACCAAATAATAAAAAGTCTCTTGTGTCCCCAACACACCCAATACAATGGCAAATTGTATAGGTGCACTAGTTCGGCGAAGAGATGGTGATAAAAGTGTAGTAATGATAGTAGATATTGATTTTTATAATAGGAACAATAAAAAAACAGCAAGGTATCAATTGATAAAATGGAGCACAAACGGTATTGCAATGCTTGAAAATGAGGCCTAGGGTCCGTACTTTCGCTAGTGCAATCTCTCTACAATGCTAATCTAATTGGATCATATAACCACCCATCAACGTGCGATGAAGAATCACTCCAAAGTTCTTATCTAGCGGAGAACATAAGAAGAAATTGTTTGTAGCTATTCTTTCCGATCGATCTATCCAAGAGTTCGTACTAAAATAACACCAAGTTATTCTTTCCGATCGATCTATCAAGAGTTCGTACTAAAATAACACAAGTTATTCCTTCCGATCAATCTATCAAGAGTTCGTACTAAAATAACACCAAAGCAAATTCAGATTCATAATACTCAATCCAGCACAAAGAACCTCAAAGAGTGCCCCAAGATTTTTACCGCAGAAACAAAAGATGAGAACGTGCTTCAACCCCTATGCATAGATTACCCCAATGTCACCTCGGGAATCCGTGAGTTGAGTGCCAAAGCACATATCAAGTGAATCAATATGATACCCCATTGTCACCACGGGTATTCATAGCAAGACATACATCAAGTGTTCTCCAATCCATAAAAGTATTCAATCCGATAAAACGAAATCTCAAAGGGAAAACTCAATTCATCACAACAAGATAGAGAGGGAGAAACACCATATGATCCAACTATATTAACAATGCCCACGATACATCAAGATCGTGCCATCTCAAGAAAACGAGAGAGAGAGATTAAACACATAGCTACTGGTACAAACCCTCAGCCCCGAGGGTGGACTACTCCCTCCTCGTCATGGTGGCCGCCGGGATGATGAAGATGGCCATCGGTGATGATTTCCCCCTCCGGCAGGGTGCCGGAACGGGGTCTAGATTGGTTTTTCGTGGCTACAGAGGCTTGCGGCGGCGAAACTTCTGATCTAGGGTTACCCCCAATGGTTTCTCTATTTATAGGAATTTTTGGCGTTGGTTTCACGCTAAGATGGGCCTCGAGGTGAGCACAACCCACCGGGGCACGGGCTAGGGCCCAGGCTCGCCCCGGTGTCTTGTGCCCTACTCATTCACCTTCTGGTCCTTCCACGAAGCTTCGGGGGTCTCTTTTGTTCCAAATAAATCGTCAAAATTTTTTAGCTCATTTGGAGAACTTTCATTTCTGCACAAAAAACAACACCACGGTAGTTCTGCTGAAAACAGCGCCAGTCCGGGTAAGTTCCATGCAAATCATACCAAAACCATATAAAATTATTGTAAATATGGCATGAATACTTCATAAATTATAGATGTGTCGGAGACGTATCAAGCATCAATATCCTTTATTATGATACCTTTCGCCGGATGAATTTGACTGATAAGGAGCTTAAGCCGTCCTCTACGGTCTTCCATGGTGTGGTACCTGGTAAGTCGGCATATCCGGTTGGTAAAATCGCCTTGGAAGTTTCTTTTGTTGATGATTATGACTACAGGGCAGAGACATTGTGGTTTGAAGTAGTTAAGATAAAGAGCCCATACCACGCCTTGTTTGGGCAGCCGGCTTACGCCAAATTCATGCCACGACCCTGTTATGTTTACTTGCAGCTTAAGATGCCAGGATATAAGGGTACTATTACAGTCCACGGTAATCGAAAGGTCGCTTTAGAGTGTGAAGAAGGAGATGTTGCATATGCAGAGTCGGTTTGTGCTACGGAGGAGCTCAAGTTTTACATAGATAATGTTGACCCGGCTGATATGACCCCTTTGAAGAAGCCAACTACTGAGCAGGACCCTTTGTTGAAATTCAAGTCGGCAGATGATACCAAACAGGTGGACTTCGTCCCTGGCGACTCATCTCAGTAGTTCACCATTAGTGCTAATATGGATCCAAAATAGGAAAGAGCGCTTATCGAGTTCATCCGTGAGAATCGGGACATCTTTGCATGGAAGCCTTCAGACATGCCATGTGTACCGAGAGAACTCGCTGAGCACACTCTCAATATTGATCCTAAATATAAGTCGGTGAAGCAGTTTCTTCGCCGTTTCAACGAGGAGCGACGTAAGGCCATTGGAGAAGAGGTGGCCCGGCTGTTGGCGGCCGGGTTCATAGTTGAGGTTTTTCAACCGGAGTGGTTGGCTAACCCAGTGCTGGTGCTTAAGAAAAATGGCACTTGGCGTATGTGTGTTGATTACACGGACCTTAATAAGGCCTGTCCGGCTGATCCTTTCGCTCTCACCCGTATTGATCAGATTATAGACGCTACGGCGGGTTGTGAGTGCTTATGCTTCTTGGATGCTTATTCTGGTTACCATCAGATTAAGATGGCAGTTAAAGACCAAGAGAAGACGGCTTTTATTACACCTTTTGGGGCTTTCTGCTATGTGTCTACGCCTTTTGGGCTCAAGAGTGCCCAGGCGACTTATCAGCGTTGTGTCCAGAATTGTTTCCATGACCAGATTGGGCGGATGTTCACGCTTATGTGGATGACATTGTTGTCAAGTCCAGGAAGAAGGAGACTCTGTTGGATGATTTGAAGGAAACCTTTGATAATCTCCGGGTATATAAAATGATGCTTAACCCGGCCAAGTGTGTTTTTGGTGTGCCTGCAGCAAAGCTTTTGGGTTTTTTGGTCTCGGAGAGAGGTATTGAAGCTAACCCGGAGAAAATTAAGGCTATTACTTCCTTGGCTAAGCCGGCGTGTGTCAATGACGTTCAGCACCTGGCGGGTCGTATTGCAGCTTTGAGCCGGTTCATAAGCCACCTGGGAGAGAAGGCAATTCTTCTATACCAGATGATGAAGAAAACAGATCACTTTGTCTGGAGTGATGCTGCTAATGAGGCGTTTGAGGAGCTCAAAAAACAGTTAGCTGAGCCGCCCGTCCTTGCAGCTCCCATTGAAAAAGAGCCTTTGCTGTTATATGTGGCTGCCAACAGCAGGGCTGTTAGTGTGGTGGTTGTGGTAGAATGCAAGGAAATGGGCAAAGAGTACCCAGTCCAGCAGCCGGCTTATTATGTCAGTGAGGTGTTAATTGAGTCCAAGCAGCGATACCCACATTGGTAGAAGTTGGTCTATGGGGTGTTCATGGCAAGCCGTAAACTGAAGCACTATTTTCTGGGTCATCCTATTACTGTGGTCAGCTCAGCTCCCTTAGGAGATATTATTCAAAATAGAGAGGCCACTGGCCGGGTTGCCAAGTGGGCAATAGAGCTTGGACCTCATGGTTTAAAATATGTGCCAAGAACAGCAATCAAGTCTCAGGCTCTCGTGGATTTCATCAATGATTGGACAGAGTTGCAGACGCCTGAGGAGAATCCTGACAACACATATTCGACTATTCATTTTGATGGGTCTAGGCAGTTAGAAGGATCAGGGGCTAGAGTTATTTTGACTTCCCCACGAGGTGACAAATTTTGCTATGTTTTAAGACTAATGTTTCCTTGCACTAACAATGCAGCTGAATATGAGGCTTTGCTTCATGGCATTCGTATGTCCAAGGAGATGAATTTAAGCCGAGTCAGGTGTTTCGGTGACTCAGACCTGGTAGCTCAGCAAGTTTCAGGCACATGGGATTCCAAGGACCCGCTCATGGCGGCTTATCGCCGGGCGGTTGACAATATTGCTGGTCACTTCAAAGGTTACCAGGTGAAGCATCTTGATCGAAGGAAGAATGAGGCAGCTGATGCTTTGAGCCGACTTGGGTCTCAACGTAAGCCGGTACCCCCTAATGTATTTCTTGATGTGTTGAATAATCCTTCAGTCAAATTGCCATGAGAAGAGGATATTGCTATTCCTGACCCAGAGGCACAGTTGGTGGCGGCTCTTCGTGCTATTCCGGATTGGACAGTTCCATATTTGGCTTATATGACCCGGGGCGAGTTACCTGAGGATGAAACTCTGGCCAGACAGTTAATCCGATGATCTAAGTCAATTGCGAGTTACACAGATGCAGCGTCATAGGTGTGTTCCAGCGTTGCGTTTCTCCTGAAGAGGGCCGTGAGATTTTAAGGGAAATCCATGAAGGTGATTGTGGTCATCACGCCGGCTCTAAATCCTTAGTGGCTAAAGCTTTCCGTCATGGATTTTACTGGTTAACAGCCCATGCTGATGCAGAGGATCTTATTAGTAAGTGTGATGGATGTCAAATATTTTCTCGACGGGCTCATGTGCCGGCTCAAGAATTGAGGATGATTCCAATTACTTGGCCGTTTGCGGTCTGGGGGCTGGATATGGTCGGACCTTTCAAAAGGTCTAAGGATAAGAAAACCCACCTCTTGGTGGCGGTTGATAAATTTACCAAGTGGATCAAGGCAGAGCCGGTCAGCAAGCGCGATGCGGCAACAGCAGTTCACTTTGTTAAAAAACTGGTCTTCCGCTTTGGTTACCCTCATAGTATCATAACTGACAATGGTACTAATCTGTCTAAAGGTGCTATGAGAGAATTCTGTCAACAGGAGCATATTCGTCTTGATGTTTCTTCTGTGGCTCACCCGCAGTCTAACGGTCAAGCTGAGAGGGCAAATCAGGAAATCTTGAGAGGTATCAAGCCCCGGCTTATGTTTCCTTTGCAGCGAACGCCAGGCTGTCGGGTGGAGGAGTTACCTTCCGTGCTTTGGAGTATCAACACCACCCCCAACAGGTCAATAGGTTATACACCTTTTTTCATGGTCTACGGGGCAGAGGCGGTTCTTCCTAGCGATATCCGTCATGACTCGCCCCGTGTGGCGGCTTATGTTGAAGTCGATAATGAAATAGCACGTCAGAACACACTTGATGTTTTGGATGAGGAGCGAGACCTGGCGGCGGCTCGTTCGGCGATATATCAACAAGATCTGCGTCGCTATCACAGCCGCAGAGTGAAGAACCGGACGTTCCAGGAAGGCGACTTGGTGCTTCGGCTCATCCAAGATCAGACAGATATGCACAAATTATCCCCACCTTGGGAAGGGCCCTTTGTGGTCAGTAAGAACCTGAACAACGGGTCGTATTACCTCATTGATATACGTGAGCACAAGGATTCTCGCAAGTCGGAGGAGGAGACCCGCCGTCCATGGAATATCACGCATCTTTGGCCGTACTAAACTTAAGCCGCCAGTTCCTACCCTTGTATATATTCTTGTCACTGTATATACTTTTTGGGATCAGTAAAATAAAGCTGGCAACCCTGAACTACGGGGCGTCTGTCATTTCACTTCTAAATATCTGAGACTTTATTGATTGATCATAAAGTCACTTGGGGGCTTCCGCCTATTCTGGTTTAAGCTTTCACCCCCTTTTGGCAGGCTTGAATGCCACTTGTTTTAAGGTTTTCTCCTGCCTGTTTGCCACTGGCTATTCTATTGATGACCCGCCAAATTCCTAACAGTCAATCTTTTTGAAAAGACCCTGAACTTGTTAAGAGAAAAACGGCGGCTTGTATCACATGAAAGTCGGCTTACAGTGAGCTAGGTATAACCAAGGCTGTTGCTGCCTCTTGAAAGCAATCATATGGGCCTAAGTGCCAAAAAGGTTGTTGTTGCCTCTTGAAAGCAATCATATGGGCCTAAGTGCCAAAAATACTGTTGCTGCCTCTTGAAAGCAATAATATGGGCCTAAGTGCCAAAAAGACTGTTGCTGCCTCTTGAAAGCAATCATGTGGGCCTTAGTGCCAAAATGACTATTGCTGCCTCTTGAAAGCAATCATGTGGGCCTTAGTGCCAAAACGGCTGTTGCTGCCTCTTGAAGGCAATCATGTGGGCCTTAGTGCCAAAACGGCTGTTGCTGCCTTTTGAAAGCAATCATGTGGGCCTTAGTGCCAAAACGACTGTTGCTGCCTCTTGAAAGCAATCATGTGGCTATCGCTGCCTTTAAAGCAATCAACGGGTCTAAGTACCAAAGGTTGTGCGTCCATTGAAAGTACATGGTTTTGTTAACCAATCTTTTTTTACTATATACTTGTGAGTTGGCCAGACTATTATTTGACAAAGTTTGACTATCTTTTTCGACTCTTTTGGATTTGTGTTTCCTTAGGACTGTTTTCTAAGTGCGTTTTTTGACAATCCGGGTCATGCGGCCCTGATTATATGACTCATATTTGAGTATTTTTGGGTTTTATAACCCGCCCTGGCTATGGACTTTAAGTCGCCAGTATACTTTAGTTTGTGCAATTGGAATCATGCGCTTACAAATCTTTGGGTTGCCACCTTCACTGGATACGGCAATGTAAGTTGGCAATATGAGCCAATGTTACAGGTATGTTTTCAATTGTTATACGAATATGTGAAGTTTGATAACCCGCCCTGGCTTCTGACTTTAAGTCGCCAGTATATTTGGGCTTTGATGGCCTCCGTTTTAGTCTTCCTATAGATATTTCAAAGACTATCATATTGGGGTTGTTACCCGCCTTGGCGTAAACCGCCAAGGCGTAGGTTGTTTAACTTGTGTGCAGGAAATATGAAGTACTGATATGACCCATATGAATGATATTATAAGAAATCACAGCGGCGGGTCACAAATATCAAATTGGCGGGTCAACAGTTGAAAGCTAACATGCACGATGGCATGACAATTCATTATTTTCAATCTAGCCTATTACAAAGCCACCATGGACCTGCAAATTTGGAGCAAAGTGTTGATGACTCCATAGTTCAACAGTATGGCTATGTCCTAACTCAAGAGCCGCTTGGCATCAGTGGTCTTCGTCACGGCGGGTTGATGACTCCGGGTCATCCCGCTCCAGCTGTCCTTCTTCGCCCATCTGGATATCAGGTGACGTCCAGTCGATGCCGGTTAAGGCTTCGAATATAGCTTCATCATTGATAATGGGGGACGGATCTACATCAGGGGCAAAAGTATGCTTACGAGTTGGAGGAGTGAGATCCGTGACATCATAAGCCGGCGCTTTGACCTTAGCATTTTCCATGTTGTATGCCGGCTGGTACCTGGACAAATCAGTCTCTTCGGCCAGGTTGCATGCCAAGGGGCGCATCTCCTTTACACATTTTGCAAAATCTGTCTGATCAAAAGGAGACCCATCTTCTTTGAGGCCTGAACAGCCAGTAGCCATCTCTGTCGGGTCTAGTTCAGCTTGCCATGCTTTGGCCCGGCTAAGAGCAGTAATGGCACCAGCCCGGGCGGCTGATCATTTTATCTCTTCCAATTTTTGGGGCATTATGGACAATTTGGCTAGCACCTCCCTGATGGGGGTAGGCGGCTGTTTCCCATTAGAGATGGCCACAAGAGTCTGTTGAGTGCCAGTATATAATTGTTCAACCAGGGCGTATACAGCTTTCAGCTTTACGAGCATATCCTGGCCAAGATTGGAGCTCCTGGGGCCTGTTGAACAAACATACAGATGAGTCGCCACGCGAGTCAAACTAAACGGAGGATGAAAGGCTAAATAATTCAGTGTTGCTTACCAAAGATAGCAGCTGTCATCTATGAAATTCGTTGCCTTAAGATGGACAATTCGGCAGTTGTGGTCTTCAAGGAAGACTAGGTGGCTTCTGCCCTTTGTAATAATGAAGTTTTCTCTTCTTCCCAAGCGGCTCTTTCAGTTTTGAAACTGGCCTTGAGCTTCTCATTTTCTTCCAAGCTAAGTGTCAACTTGGTCTCAACCTTCTATGTCTCCGCCTCTTGATGTTTGAGCATTTTTGTTAACTCGCCCAGCTGTGAGTCATTAAAGCTTAAGGTGTCCTGCAAGTGAGCATTGAAGGCCATAAGTACTATTTAGCATGGATATAAGGAGTATTTTAAAGTCGCAAGCACATTGCAAGCAATATACTTGGCAATTGGGGGCTAATGTGTGATGAAGTTCTTTTGAAAATTCAGTGCATAAGACCCGGTTCATCTTTAGCAGATGACCCGACCCTTGAGGGTTACGAATGGCAATTTTCAGATTATGCTTAATACAATAGACCTGGTTCATCTTTTCAAGATAAGCCGGCCCTTAAGGGCTACGACCTGAACTTTTAAGAAATATATGGAAGACCCGGCTGATCTTTACATGATAAGCCGGCCCTTGAGGGTTCTAATGGGTTATTTTGCGAAAGAATAGATAATAACATGGTTAATATGGTTTATGCGAGCTGGTTCTAAGAAGTCACATCCTGAAAATTTAAACTTGCATGTTGCTGAAAGTCTTAAACATATTCAATGATCTTTTCCTATGATTAAGACTTGGGGGCTGGACAAGTATATGTGTATATGTATAAAATTAAAGGAGGAGATGATTTCATACCTCATATTTCTGTCGCATCATATTGACCAAACTAGCCTCCAGGTCATGGCTTGTATGAAGCCGGCTCAGATGACCAGAGTACAATTCACCACCGTTCAGCTTGGAGTAACTCTCAAGATCAAGCTTGGGCTTTTTTTTGTCAGATAAGTGTGCTTCATCCTTGGTGGAATGTTTGTCTAGTATTGTGGAGACGTCGGGCGGCTGATAAGCTGTTCCAGTGACGATTACATCTTCAATATGGTCATCAATAGAAGGCTTGTCTAAATGTTTGACAGGAGAAAGCGGCTTAGGACTTGCTGGGTCTTGATTGGTAGCCGGGTCGTTATTAACATCCGTAGCCGAGTCAGGATTGACAAGATCAGCCTGAGGAGGCGGGTCGTCCTGCCGGCTCTCAGGATCCTCAAGTTCCTGGGTTTGGGCTTCATCAGCTTTCGGCGCATGTTTCTCTTATTCAGAAGCTTCTGCAATCTTGGAAGGGCCAGGTTTTTGTTTCTTGCCCATTTTCGCCTTAGCCCTATAAGGAAAATTATTAAGTTTGTTAAGTAGGAATGGGCAAGGTACATTATTCAACAGGTAATAATACTTACGCCGGGTTAACCACAAATGTGGGGAGCTGTGAGCCATTTGAATCGCCAGATGAGTGAGAAGTATCCTGATATGCCGAGTCAGAAGAGTTAAGAGGTTGCCGTATGAGGCCGGCTCGTGAAAGAGAGGAAGTAGGGCTATGAGGCACCTCGTGACAACGTTTACGAACCGGCGGCGTGTTGGGCAAGCCGGCACTAAGCTCCTCTTGACCGCTGTTTCGAGTATGTCGTCTGGTCTCGTGCTGCTGTTTCTTCAAAAGAAAGTTTGGATCTAAGTGAGCAAGAGGATGGGAAAACCGTACTTTCCTGGCGACCCGCCGTGTTTTCTCTCTTGGCAAAATTTCTGAGTCGGAGGAGATAGGAATTACCTCAGTGCCGTCAGCTTGGCTTGTCTCCATTTCCTCCTGAGGAGAATCAGCATCAATAAGTTGCATAAATAAAATACCAAGTGAGTCAAGTTCTACCTCTGAGTCGTCTAGTTCAAGCTGCTCTTGCGTCGTGGGCTTCTTAGGACGACCCGGGCCATGAGTGGTTGTTTTGATCCTTTTTGTTGGGGCAGCAGTGTTCTGTATCTTCCTTTTCCAAAAAGAAGAGTCGGCCTAGGGGCATATGAGTAATAAAATCAAAACCAGAGAGGCAGACAAAAGCAAGTGATATATATGCAAGGATACTTACGGCTGGCGGCGGGTTAAGAGTATAATAAGGAGCTAAACCCGTCTTGCTGCAATTGGCCAATGACTCGCCAAGGAGTGTCTTGACAGTCTCATTGATTTCCTTCTCATTCAGTTCAGTGGGATTGTAGCGCAGTGGATCTTTGGTATCTCCAGTATATGTGCACATTAAGCCGGGGCGGCGGCTTAAAGGTAGAATCCTCCATGAGACCCAGCAGCGAACAAGGTCAACTCCAGTTAAGCCATTCGCAATGAAGGCCCGGATCTTAGAAAGAGTGGTAGAGTACAGACCATGCTCCGCAACAGTCATTCGACCCGACAGTGGGCCGCTGGTGGGGAGCCGATATGGACGAAAACCCGGCAGTGGATTTTCTCCTTCTAGAGAGGTGTCTTTGCAATAGAACCATGTGAAATTCCAGTCCTTAGGATGACTTGATAGGGCGGCTGATGGGAAGGTCACATCCCTCCACCTTTGGATTGAAACACCTCCGAGTTCGAGACTAAGCCCATCAGCCATCTCAGTTTGGCGGTTGATATAATAGTAGTCTCTGAACAGGTCTATAGAAGGTTCTTCACCAAGGTATACTTCGCAGAATACTTGGAAATTGCATATATTGGAGACAGAATTGGGACCGATATCTTGAGGATGGAGGTTGTAAAAGTGCAGCATGTTACGAAAGAATTTTGAGCTGGGCGGTGAAAAGCCGCGGAGCAGATGATCTGTAAAAACTACAACCTTGCCTTCTTGAGGCTCCAGAGGGCATTCAGAACCGGGAACCCGCCAATGAATGATTTCCTTTGTGGCTAAAACACCCATGGTCACATATTCATTGAGGGTCTCTTTGGTGACTTTGGAAGGGATCCAATCGCAAGTGGTGGGTGTCTTTGTCATGGTGAGCCGGAGATAATGAAACTGTGATCAGGAAATAAATACGGTATATAGCATGAAGCTGTTTTTTTTTACAAGTTTTTAAGCCGGCCAGAAGCTGGCGGGTCATAAGAGCATGGTGTAAGCCACCGCATACGATACGGCGAGTTAGTGATCTATATTGGTGGAAGTGCTACAATTCTATTAAGTGTTGCATAAACAGTTTTCACAGATTGCAACTATACTTTTGGATCTACAACGGTTCAAAAATCAGAGTAAATTGGCTAAACCTAAGACTAGCGCGGAAGAACTGGCATATTGAAAATGATTCTTGAAGGGACAGGATGAATCTATAATGAAGAGGCAGATGCTAGTATTACTTCCGCATAACTTCAGTGTGGTATTGGGATTCAACTGATGAATATGAAGGAAGAACTATGAACGAGCACTATGAACACTGATGAACGCCGATGAACTAAGGAAACCCTAATGCAGATTGAAAGAAAAGAGAGGCGAGTACCTGATGAAGTTGATGGACAGCGGAGGGGCGCCGTAGTTTTCTGGTTCGTTCAGGTTGATGCAGCTTGCGAAGGTCGATGGTGTAGCGGAGCTCGTGTGGCGACGAATGGCGAGAGGAAGAAGGACAAAGGGGAACGGGGTAAAAGTGAAAAAGAACCCCCTGCCTATTTATAAGGTGAAAAATGAATAGTAATTGGCAGGCGCGGAAATCGAGGAGGCACGGTCATTATCTTAACAACAAGGGCGCCTTGATTCTCGGAATGGATGATTAATGTAAAGATCCATTATGATGTCATGAGGTTTTTTCTAAAATTAATGACGTGACATCATCCCTTTGTTATGGCGGGTTATAGGAGCTTATCAGGTTAAGAGTTGAACAAGTTCAAAAGAGTCGCCAGATTGAAGAATGGGGATTGACATAAACAAGTTCAAATCAATCTGGGGCCTAATGTTGGGGATATAACCCCGTGGTATGACCCGCCCAGGAGGGGCCGGATCATATTACTGGCGACTTAATATTGAAGGCCCGATAAGGCTTAAGAAGACAAGATAAGAAGACCGAGGGCGGCTTACAAGCGGGCTGTTGAAGGCCCACGACCCGGAGGCGACTCAAGGCCCAGGGGTGTAAGCCGCCTGATGGTAGCTTGCCCAACAAGGCGAGGTAGCTAGAGATAGGGTCGGTTATGTTGTATAATTTGACCCAGACTCTTGTAAGCCGCCGGACCTCGACCTGTGTATATAAAGGCGAGACCCGGCGGCGGGTGAACTCAAGAAACAATCGACCGAGAACTAGGTCAAGAGTATTCGCTCCCTTGTAATCGAAACTCAAGCAATACAACTAGAAGCAGGACGTAGGCTTTTACCTCGTTGTGAGGGGCCGAACCTAGGTAAATCCTTTGTGTCCTTTGTCCCGTTCAACCCCTTCAAGCTAACCTACGTGCGATGGCTCCACACCTAAGTCCTTTCACTAGGGCATCTGGCGTGATAAACCCACGACACTGGGTACCAGTGGTATGATGGAGACGTGATACTAGGTATCGGTCGGTGATGATCGGTGGTTCTCTGAAGTAGGGGTTTGAGTGGTGTGGGTCCACGGCCCTAGAGACTCGACCAGGATAGCAGAGGCTCGACGCGGTGATAGCGGTGTGGCGTGCGGTAAGCACGGGACACAGCGATAGGCCAAGGCACTGGTGGTCAGATATGTTGTCAGACAAAGTGTGCAGGGATGCTGAAGCAGTGTTGACGAGTACTAGATTCAAGTTGGTAACTAGGTCTATCGATGACGAGTTGACCATGAAGAATATGAGAAAGTGACGGAAAGTCTGAAATTGTCAAAAGCTGAGAGAGTACATGGCCGTATATTCTGTGGTGTTCAGTGCACATGGCAAAGTGCGGATGACAAGTACAGAAGTAGGCAGAGTGCTATCGCTGTGGGACATGTGAGAGACTATCCGGAAAAGGATGAGACAACTGTGAATTTGACTCAGGGTGGCACAGGGCGACGGTGAAATTCCTTCAAGTTTCAGACAAGCAATCAAGAAGAGAGCGATGATGTTGAGTTCAGGTAACTCTTATATGTAGTGTCCAATAAGTGAGTTGTTCACTTTCACGCAGACAGTGGTCGATGTGTGATGGCGTTGAACGAATACTTTGGATGTTGGGAGCACAAAGTAGAGTAATGAGGAACTTAATTTTGCTCAATTGTTGACTGCAAAGAAGACAAGAAGGGCTGCAATTGCAGGTGGAGTCACATGGAGTCTGGGAGTAGGAGCGGTGCACATGGCGTAACTCAAGTCCAATGTACATGAAGGTTCGACGCATGGATGAATCCAAGGTGGTGAAGAATATTCGCCAAGGTGGAGTTTGTTAGAGTTGTGTCGAATATTCTTGTACAAGGTAGGTTACAGTTGGACCTGAAGTCGTATGGTGTGTAGACAGGATATGGAGTCATGTCCAAGTAGGACACTTGTATCCTAGGCCTCTTATATAATGAGAGGATAGACACACGATATAACCTATGCCAACATAATAGCACAGGCATGCGGGGGAGCCGACGGCGTGTGCCGGCACCCGGGCGGCCAGGGTGCGGTATTGTAACGGTGTTATGGGGAAGAGCGGTCGTAGTCAGGCCCCGGGATGTAGCCATATCGGTGAATCTCGTTAATAAATCTCGGTGTCGTGCTCATATGATTTCTTGGTCCTCGGTAGATCAACGATGGCCTCGGATTAATTCTAACAGGATTTTCTATGTTTGTCAGTCTTGATACAGACGCGGCAACTCACGTCCAAAAGAAGTCTCCCTTGCCATGCCCTTTAAAACATCATTTCGCAGTTAGTGACAATTAAGAAGCTTATTGGCATTCAAGCATGAATGAATACTAGAAATTAGGAAAACCACACGTTTTTGGCAGAGGCATGAACATACCGACATAGCAGCAGAGACTTTCTCAGAATAAGGCCCTCGTTAGGTGGTCAAAATATCAAAGGCATCCTGTCGGACCTTATTGCTAGATTGAAATTTCAATTGCCACGGTTTATCCAGAAACCTACCAGCCTTCCTACTGCACATGCCTGTACCTCAGCACTAGTAGAAAACAGGGCTTTGGTTGAGGCCAGGATAAGGGCATTAATCCCGGTTCACTCACGAACAGCGACCAAAGGGTGCATCAGTCCCGGTTCGTGAGGCCAGGGCGCCGGCCGGGCCTCGGTGGCCATTGGTCCCGGTTCGTTTGACACTTTTGGTCCCGGTTCCAGACACGAACAGGGACCAATGGGCCTCGCTCCTGGCCCAGCACCTTTAGTCCCGGTTGGTGGCTGGAACCGGGACCAAAGGTCTATCTTCTGTCCCGGTTCTAGCCACAAACCGGGACTAAAGAGAAGCCTATATATACCCCTGCCCGCTCACTGCTCTGTTCACTTACTGCTCTGTTTTTTTGGCCTGCCGTGGGAGAGGTGTGTGTTGCTCTAGCTCACCTCCTATGCACATGAGGTGTTCAATGAAATGCCCAAGCCACACTTAAGCTTTCTCCTCTCAAAGCTCCTTGTCCAAGCTCAATTTTCCTCAAGATTTGTCTAGGTTTGCCGGTCCTTCCTGTCCCGTCCCCGTCCTCACCGCCGTTGATCGCCCGCGCCGATCTCGTCGCCGGCACCACCGTGGTGAGACTCTTCTTCTTATCTTCTTTCTAAAAGAAAAAATTCTTACTTGTATGATTTAGATAGATACTTGTATAATTTTCTTAATTTTATTATTGTTTGTTATTATATAGTGCGATGGTTTTGGTATCCGCCCCCATCTGCCCTCGTCCTGTCTATGATTCGGATGTGGTATATTATCTTTTACAACTATTTGTTTCATTTAGTGTTGATGACAATTATGCCGACCAACGTGACATAGATGTTTTTATCTAGGAGGTATGTGAACCGGAAATTCCAACCGACCCTCTTGTTGAGAGGTTAAATTTAGTTGAAAAAGAAAACGATTACTTGAAGGAAAAATTGAAAAGAATTGAGGAGGAGAAGATGGAATTGGAGTTGCATGTTGCGGATGTCGTCGATGATCACAAGATCAAGATGGATAAAATGCGATTGAAGATTAGAAAGATTAAAAAATATGCCATTCATACTGAGGCTTGGTTTCATTATGCCGTTGGATCAATTGTTACCTTAGTTTTGATTATGATCGCATTTGTTGTTGCATTGAAATGGTTTACATAGTTTCAATGTATGTTTTAATTAGATGCTCTAGAGAGCTATATGTTGTTCAATGAGAACTATGTATGAACTTTATGTATTTATTTTCTCAGTAATAACATTTGATCACTACTGTACTTTGGTTTTAATGTGATGATGAACTTCTATTAATTTGGTCACTTCTCTATTCATGATGTTCTGTAATGGTTTTTGACACACTTAACTATATATAATGCACGCAGATGAACCGGCAATGGATGTACGGTGACATAGTTCTTTTAGGGAAAAGAGACATCGTGGGAGTGGAGGGCAAGACAGACATGTCTGAAGATTATGAAAAGTTTCATGAAATTTCTCCCTTCAAAGTGAAGGCTGACCCAAGCACCCTGTTAAACGATGAAGATTATCCATGGTTACGGCGCAATAAGCAAGGGACACACGCGAAGAAAAAGTGAAGACTTTCTCTCCAGAACTATTCTGATGATGGCTTTTATCTAGAATATCACTGTAGTTACATGTCAAGAAATGAAATCCCTTTTGTAACAGATGAGCTTTCATCCAAAACCCTGATACTTCGAAAGAGATTGTCCATTTTATACACGAAGTGCATCCAGTTTTTGCCATAACCCTCTCAACTTTTTAGCACATGCTATGTGGGTGAAATGATGATACCATGCCAACTTTCAACCTTTTCAGAGCTCATTTGTAGTGCTTTTCAATTTCAAGATCATTTAGCTCAAAATAATCAGTAAATGCATGAAAAATACCAACTGAAGTCAGAAAGGGTTGAAAATTGAAGATGTGGCTTTGAATGGTGCATTTTGAACACACAAGAAGTCTGGAGTTCAAATAAGTTCAAAAAAATGAAATCCCTTTGTAACAGATGAGTTTTCGTCCGAAACCCTGATACTTCGAAAGCGATTGTCCATTTTGTACACGAAGTGCATCCAGTTTTTGCCGTAACCCTCTCAACTTTTTAGCACATGCTATGTGGGTGAAATGATGATACCATGCCAAGTTTCAACCTGTTCAGAGTTCATTTGTAGTGCTTTTCAATTTCAAGGTCATTTACCTCAAAGAAAAGATTAAATGCATGAAAAATAGCAAATGAAGTCATAAAGGGTAGAAAATTCATGATGTGACTTTGAATGGTGCATATTGAACGCACAAAAAGTCTGGGGTTCAAATAAGTTTAAAAAATATGAAATGCCTTCGTAACACATGAGTTTTCGTCTGAAACCCTGATACTTCGAAAGAGATTGTCCAGTTTGTACATGAAGTGCATCCAGTTTTTGCCATAACCCTCTCAACATTCTAGCACATGGTATGTGGGTGAAATGATGATACCATGCATTTGTAGTGCTTTTCAATTTCAGGGTCATTTAGCTCAAAGAAAAGATTAAATGCATGAAAAATAGCAAATGAAGTCATAAAGGGTAGAAAATTGATGATGTGGCTTTGAATGGTGCATATTGAATGCACAAAAAGTCTGGAGTTCAAATAAGTTTAAAAAATATGAAATGCCTTCGTAACACATGAGTTTCGTCCGAAACCCTGATACTTCGAAAGAGATTGTCCAGTTTGTACACAAAGTGCATCCAGTTTTTGCCGTAACCCTCTCAACTTTCTACGACATGCTATGTGGGTGAAATGATGATACCATGCCAAGTTTCAACCTGTTCAGAGTTCATTTGTAGTGCTTTTCAATTTCAGGGTCATTTAGCTCAAAGAATGAACTAATAGCAAAAAGAATGAACTAAAAAGCTTTTACAAAACTCTAATAGCAAAAAGAATGAACTAAAAAGAATCAATTAATTTTTTTTATGATCAACTAAAACAAAACTATAATATTCTTCAACAGCAAAAAGAATCAACTAAAAAGCTTTTATAAACCTCTAGTATTTTTTAAACTAAAATTTATGCAACTAAAATTATCAAAGTATTATTTGTTCAAAACATTAATAGGAACAAGAATTTTCATAAAGTATTTTTTGTTAGAAACTTTAATAGCAAACTAAAATAACAAAATCTGTTTTGATTAACACACCCATTTAAAATAACCTAAAAATTATCAAATTGAATATAATGATAAAACACACTAATATTAAATAGCAGGAAAAAGAATCACTCAAAAATCTATTTTTAAAGTAAAGTTATTCACAAACTAGTGATTCACACAAATTTCAAAGAATTCAAATTTAAACTATTCAAATTTGAAAACTAATGGCACTAAGAGAAAGTTTATAATTTTTGTGACCTGAAGCAAAAAGAATCACTCAAAAACTCTAAAAAATTAAATAAGGCAAAAAACAAAACAAAAATACTGGAAAAAATAAAAAAACTGCCGCCTACAGGGCCACCACGGCCTGCACACGACTAGAAACCTAACCCGCTAGTTGGGCCAGGATGCAGGCCCGCAGCAGGCCCAGTAGGCCCACAGGCAGAGAGAGTGTGTTTAGGCCTGTAGGCCTACATTAGAGAGGAGCTCGAGAGGGTTGGCGCAGCCGCGCTGATAAACAACTCTCGACGCCTCTCAGCTAGCGAGGTGGGACTAAACATCCACCCGCCCGACGCCGTGCCAGCCGCAGCCCTTTCGTCCCGGTTGGTGGCACCAACCGGGACCTATGCCACCCTTTCGTCCCGATTGGTGGCACCAACCGGGACCAATGCCAACCTTTCATCCCGGTTCGGGCCACCAACCGGGACCAATGGGCTATGCTTCCCGCCCTTCCGCCTGGCCAAAACTGACCTTTGGTCCCGGTTGGTGTCAATGATCTGCCTATATAAGCGGCACTTAGCAGTTTTCGTCTCAGTTTCTTCGATCTCTCCTCCGACGACGCCGGCAGGCTGCCCCGACGCCGTCGCCGCGCCCCTGCCCCGTCGTCACCGTCGCCGCCCCCGAGCCCGCGCGCTGTCGCTCCTCCCCGAGCCCTTGCTGACGTGCTCTCCTCCCCGTTGCCGCGCGCGTGCCCCCCGAGCCCGCCGTCCTCGTCGCCGGCCTCAAGCCATCGCCGCCCCCCCCCCCCCCCCCCCCCCCACAGTGAGCCCCCTCCTTCCCATGGTCTCCTGCTCCCCGTCGCCGCGTGTCCCCGAGCACCTTGCTCTGCCACTGCTCCATGGTCGCCGGCAGCCCCCGTTGCTATGTTTTTTTAGATAATGCTCCATGGTCACCTTGATGAGATGTATATGTTCATGTGGAGATGAGATAGATAGATAGATAGATAGATAAATTTCGTGCTATGTTTTTTTTGATGAGATGTATGTTCATGTGGAGATGAGATGTATGTTCATGTAAAGATGAGATAGATAGATAAATATGGTGCTCTGTTTTTTTAGATAATGTTCATGTGGAGATGAGATGATATGAGATGTATGAGATGTTTTGTGGAGATGAGATGAGATGTTGTCATGTGGAAAAAAAAATTTGTTCATAGAAAACTCCGATAACTTCGACATGAGGGGGGACGTCGATCAACCCCTCTCGCCCGACCAACTCTCGAGTCCACCCAAACCATAGAAGAAAGAGCGTTGTCGATCTACCCCCTCCTGCATAGCTATTATTTTTTACAAAGTGTCCTCTCCTGAAAGTATAACTCCGATAACTTCGACATGAGGGGGGACGTCGATCAACCCCCTCTCGCCCGACCAATACTCTCGAGTCCACCCAAACCCCTAGAAGAAAGAGCATTGTCGATCTACCCCCTCCTGCATAGCGATTATTTTTTGCAAAGTGTCCTCTCCTGAAAGTATAACCCTGATAACTTCGACATGAGGGGGGACGTCGGACATGCATGAGAGAGGCGGTCCGCAACTAATCCATTGCTCATATATGCATATGATTCCTTGTTGTGATTAACTAGGTCTATGTTTGCCACTAATCCATCTCTCATGTTTGTATATTGCCATGTTGTAATATTTGCAGAAACTATGGAAAGAGACTTAGAACAAGAACAATTGTTGGGGGATATAATCCTCGCCGGAGGTGACCCCTTGTCGTTTCTCAACGACACCGATGGTCAGGAAGGAGAGGATGACGGCTCCGGTGATCCAACAATGGAGGAGGAAGGAGATCATGACGGCTCCGGTGACCGAATGGCGGAGGAAGGAGATCATGATGACGGCTCCGGTGACCGAACGGAGGAGGGAGCCTTAACTGTTGCAAAGTCCGGCGAGGTATATATATATATATATATATATATATATATATATATATATATATATATATATATATTAAGTATAACACCCTGGTTTTCGCTCTTGTTTTTTTTCCTTTGCGGGATTTGACTCCCGTCTTTTTTCTCGGTGTTATCGGATTTCTTTAGCTCTTGGGTATATGAAGATGGTCATCTAACCTTGCCTTCCCTATCCAACCAGAGTTTCTCTCCAGACCAACCTTGCCACCCAAGATCTATTCTCGGGGTTTTGCTGTCGAAACCCTACCTTCCGAGTTGCCGGAAGGGAAACCCTAATCTCTTCCGTTACAAAGGAACCCCAATTTCCTTTGATCTATTGCCTCCCAAACTTCTCCTAGTGAACATCCTTTATCTATAAACCCTAGATATGCAAAAATATTGCCAAGTCATTTGCAATATTTTTCATTTATAATTAATTCTTTTTTCTGCCAGTTAAAGGAATTAAATCCAGGAAAATATCTATCCATCTCCAAAGTTCATGAAAACTTGTGGAGATATTCTTTGTGATCATATTGAGCTCCCATCAAAATATTGGCCATAATTAAATAAGGGAAATTGCATTTACCTATTTAATGCCAATATTGCATTTTGGGCAGTTTCTAAAGGAACTACCAGTTTGGTAGCCAGGAAGAATCCCAAATAAATTGTGGAGCTTATCCTATCCATATATTCACCATTTCCATCAAGAACCCAAGTTCCATAGATCAAATTTTGAGCACAACATCAATTTGCAAATTCTGTCCAGATTTCCAGTTTGCAAAGGAAGTGCTTGAACCCTTGATCTTTTTGAGCTGAAATTTTTCATGGTGGTTAACATTGATAAATCACTCATGGAAACCAAAAACCAGCTCAATCCATCTATCCATTCTTCCCCAGCAATTTTCCTAAGTTTCTGTCCATTTGGAACCTCTGTGAAGCAAGTACCACTTTGGCATTTCCAAATGATATGAAATTTTTCCAGTACCTTCATATGTTCAAATCATTCACGTCCTCCAAATTTCAGCTCAATGCAAGCTAGTATGTGAGTGCCACATCAAAGTTTGTATTGCTGACCAGTGGGGTTCATTCTACAGCAAGTGCCCTCAATTCTTATCCAAATGGCCCCAAAATTTACCAGGGTAGTCACCTTGGTAGATCATTGCTCCATGCCAAGAACCAGCTCATTTTACTCAATGATCTCTCCAGAAATCTCTACAAACACCATCTTGTCAAAACCTGTTCCAGCAAGTTTCCCTCACCCAGAGCATCCTAGATGGTTCCGGCCATATCTCTCATCTATTTGAGTAGCAGGGGACCGTCTGGACAAGGTTCCAGGGTCATTTAATGCCCTGGACATGCGGTGTCGGTGGTGACCATGCAGCGAGCACGGCCAAAACGGCGCTCTGCGCACTATCCACCACGGCCGGCCGCCTCTGGTCAGTCCCCGCCCGTCTGGTCATGTCCATCGTCTCCGCAGCGTCCACATGCCCCTCTCCTGACCCTTCTCCCCTCCAGATTCTTCCTCCTCACGCCACGGCAGTCGCCACCACGGCATTGTGCCGCCCGTGAACGTCGTCGTCTTCCTCCCCGAGACTTTTGGAGCACCCCCGAGACTCCTCCACTCCTTTGCGAAGCTGCTCGACGCCGCAAACGGCCAACCACGTTGCTCTGATGCTCCAGTGCGGTGATGAGATCGCCACCGCGGCCGTCCTCGTCGCCATGCCACGGCCGCCTATATAAGCCGCCACCCCGCGCCCTCCCGAGCACCCACACCACCCCAGCAGCTCCGCCTCATCCCTCTGGTCCTCCTCAACCTCTCACATGAGCTCGGGGAGCACCCATTCATCCTCTCTGGCTGAAACCTCGCCGGTGGCCGCTGCTCGAATTTGAGCTCCGTGGTCTCTCCCCTCTCCACCTAACCACCACCGTAGACCCCCACCACCACTATGACGATATCCCCGCCTTTGCTTTGCCCCGGGGATGCCCGTGCCCTCGGTCCCGATCTCTCCAGCGCCGTCGTCCACCATGGCTGTGGCCTCACTCGGCCCTGCGCTTCCTGGGGAGCATGAGGCACCCAGGCGGGTGCGCCTCATCCTCCCGGTCACTCCGGTGGTCCGAGCTCCACCGGAGGCGGCCGGAGTCGCCCGGGACGACCGCCGGAGCACGCAACCTCCTCTGCTCCGCGGGCTCACGCGAGGAAGGAGACGGCCTTGCCAGCGGGGCCCCTCGTTAGTGCCCTGGCTCCTCCCTCCATTTTTTAAGAGGCATTAGGCGGGTGGGCCGGCCCAACAGCAGCAGTGGCCTGGCTGGCGCATAGTGGCAGCAATAGCCATAGCACTTTCGGCTCGAGGCAGCCCAGTGCAACAGTGCACTTTAATCTTTTCCGGCCTAATTCCAGTTAGGGGCTTGTTTGTGAATACTTTCCTTACAAATAGGTCCCTGGCAGAGAAACCTTTGTAACTTTTCATTCGTGACTCTGATTCAGGTGATTCCAAAGCCCACGTTTTCAGTTCGTCGAGCCCGTTCCGATGGTATCATTTTCATAATGTTTCCACACTATGAAAATGACCATTCCCTTGCCCTCTATCAACCCCTTCGAGGGAGAATCTTTTCTGGCGAATTCTTTCGCAGCTTCACCGCACTTCTTCCCGGAGTATTCATCGACCCCCAGGCAAGCCGACCATCTGATATATGCCCTAAAGCATTGCTCTGTGTTATTCATGCGTGTTTAATTAATGAATATGCTGGTGCTAGAAATAATTAAACTCCTGCTATTTAGATACTGTCTTTTACATTACCTGCTACGGCTCATCATATTATCACGCTAATGACTCATTGTGATGTTATATGGAGATAGGTTGTTATGTTTCCACAGTTGTTACCTCTTACATAGTTACCACCATGTTAAGTTATTCATGATGAATATCCATACTTGCCCAATGATGGCTAAAGCTAAACCTAGTCGGTTGATCCAGAGTCACCTGTCCGGACTTATCCGTGCAACCACATTTGCCGGTATGGGACGGCCTTGACTTGGTCTGATCATGTGCTCTTTTACCGGTACCACCAAACAGGGAAGGTTATGCGTGCGCGCTGCCCTGGCCCGGTAGGCGGCGATAACCTTATGAGCCTAGTTGAGTTATTTGTCGGCGTCCCCGTTTGGGACAGTTTAGTTGGCCACGACGGTGGCAGGTGTCATGAGGTGACACAGGGGCCACCCAGGGTTTGACTCCGGGGGAGGATGATTGCTGGTGGTACGGTGGAGGAATCACGGGTTAGGCAGGTTTCGTTGGAGCAACACTGGTCCACCCGAATGGGATCATGAGGCCAGGTGCTCCATGGTGTGGGTAAAGTGCGCAACCTCTGCAGAGTGTAAAAATCTATTCGAATAGCCGCGTCCACGGTATTGGACAGTCCGTCCAGACCTCACTAGGTGGCCAACCATAACAAAGATAATAATGATGGAAGAACTTGCCTTATGATCGGAGGTACTCAGCGACTCATGAGTATTCCGAGAATTGTGGGACAACCCGTAAGAGAGTAAGTTTATCAGACTTACAAAGGAGATGCATAGACATCGGATGGTGTCAGGAATATGATATGATAGCCATGGAATGGCTATGAAAGAGATGGTCAGATGACCGAAAGAGTTGGATTGGATCCTGAGATTGTTCGGAGTATGGATCACTTACTTGATATGCTTTGCTTTACTATATTTTACTTCAGTAGTTATCTTGCTAGATAACCTTGCTATGCCATGATAATTAATGTTGCTCTAATAACAAATGCATGCTTGAATGCCACGGATTGCTTTGCTTGGTGTATATGTTAGTTGGTTTGCTTGCGAGTACATTCAAAAGTACTCAGCGGCCTTCAATGTGGCCAGGTTCACATAAGGATCCGTCGTCCATCGTCGAGGAGCCGGAGCGTTCGCGGGCTAGAAGAGTAACCCAGTCAGATCCCTATGGATTGGAGCCGCACCAAGACCATGCTGCCTTAGATAGAGCTTTTCCGCAGCCATCACCCCTGTAATATATCATGTAAGACTTATATATTCATTAATAGAAATGCATGTGTTCATGATACTTGTTGTAAACACGCATGCCAGAGTGATTTCCTGGGCTGGTATGCGTGGCGACCGTCTGGCTACAGTGGTAATCAGGCGGGGTGCCACATTAAGCCTGTGCTGACTTGATGCATTAATTGTTTAGGTATGTACATATATTAACGCTTCTTTCTTCTTTTAGCCCTCCGGATCAAGCCAAACTTCAGTAAGGAGACGAGGCCCGAAGAAAAGGTTGCGCCAGGATGAAAGGTTCACGATCACAGAAGTCGCTCGAGATGGCCAACCGATTGCTCCCGAGCGGACCAAGGACGCATTTGTAAATCAATGCGGAGTTGTTGTTAGGGACAGCGTCCCGATCAGCATCATGCAATGGAATAAGAATAAGGACCCTGAAGTTTCTTATGTCCAGGATAGACAGAAAGATGATCTTTGGACCTCGCTGATGACAAATTTCAGCCTACCGCCAGAGGAGGATCCGAATAACCCGGTTATAGAGCGAAAGGTCAAGGCGTTTGCTCTTAAGAAGATGGAAGAACTATTCAGGAACTGGAAGAAAGAGTTGAACACAAAGTTTGTCGATAAAGAGGAGACTCCAGAATTCATCGGTCGATATGAGAAGATAAGAGATCACTGGCCCGCATTTGTGGCCTACAAGAAATCGGAGAAGGGTAAGACAAGGCCACTGACAAACAAGAAAAATGCTGCAAAGAAGTTGTATCATCATCACACGGGGTCAGGTGGCTACTACAAAGCCCGGCCGTTGTGGGACAAAGCTGAGCAAGACCTGCTTGCTAAAGGGGTCCAACCAGCGACATTGCACTGGCCAGATCGTTCAAGGACTTGGTTCTTTGGGGTTGGGGGAACTTTGGACCCAGAAACAGGGGAGTGTGTTTGGACGGACGAGCAACTTGCAATACCCATCACGATGCTTCAGAAATATATCAAGGCAGCGCAGGAAGAGACGTTCATTCCCGACAGAGAGAAGGACGAGCTGACAGAGGCCCTCGGGAATCCTGAGCACCCTGGACGAACACGAGGCACACCAGGCTTCATTCCGTGGGTGCATGGGTTTCCCGACAACGGTGGTTATAGAAGCCGAGAGAAAAAGAGGAAAGAGGAAGCAACCGAAATGCAGAGGATCAATGCAAGATTAGCAAAGCTAGAGGAACTTGAGAGCCAGCGAGCTACCGGCCAACCACCTCAGCGGCACGAAGACCTTGCTTCGACGCTGCCCCAGAAGCTACCCCACCATCTCAGCAGAGAAGCAACGTGGCTTCCACGGAGCTCGTTCAGCCTGATTTCACGGCTCCTCGCTACCCCGTGGATAGTATTATGGAGGCTGAACATTGCGAGCTAATGACGAAATGCCAGAACCTGACCTTGAAGGCGGCGGTCGGCTCTGTTGTACCTCCTTAAGCCGAGGGAACTTTTCATTGCCGTCCGATTCCACATGGCTATGTTGTTGTGACGGTGGATGAAATAATGAAGGGATTTGAGGAGCTGGAGCTTGACTACCCTACAGATGAAGGGAAGATTCATCTGGAAAATGCTTTAAGGAGTACCTGTCTATGGAGAAAGGAGTACATCAAGCTTCCAAACAGGACGCCTCCTCCTCCGGCGAGTCAGGGCACTCCGCCTCCTCCTCCGCCTCGTTAGGGCACTCCGCCTCCTCCGGTGCGTCAGGGCAGTACTCCGCCTCCTCCGGCGTGTCAGCGGACTCTGCCGCGTCAGCAACGGCGGAAGAGAGACGTCGCCACTCCAGCGGCTAGCAGTACAAGAGGCGGGAAGAAATACATATTTGATCCAAGCTTGAAGCCTCTTCCAAAGTTACCATATGAGATGACTGACCAGGAAACCGATGAAATCGTGGAAGCCAAATTGGAGGCCCATTTTGCACGGAAACCTCCACCTTCGAAGCAAACAATAGATCCGATGAAAGCGAAGCGCACTCTGCATGCCCTTAAGCGACCACTACCGCCTCCGCCGGAATCCAACTATAACCGCTGTATTGCACGGACATATGATGAAGCGCGGCGGTCGGGAAGTACTGTCAGTGCTGAAAGATTAGCAAAACGAAGAAGTGGGAAAACAATTCCCCAGTTCGGTGAATAGGAGAAGCAATCGTGCCCCCCGCTCAAGGTGTCTAGCGATATCGTCGCTAATTATCCGGGGCTACTGCTCGGTACCAATTTTGGTGATTACCTGAGCGATGATGTACAGTTTGAAACGTTAGAGACAGTAGAGATCTTTAGATACGAGCACGGGAAGCCTCTCGTCAAACCTGATCATCTTCCTCTAACAACGATGATGCGAAGATTGCATGACTGGTACTTGGCAAGATGCAGGAAGAATGGGACCGATAGTTTGATGTTGAGAATTAAAGAAGAGCACGACCTCATTGGAGTTGAGTTGATGCCTATTGAATTTGTGGAGTTATTTCAGTTATTCAATCAAGCAGCCCTCGACGTACAACTCATGACTTGCTACTGTATGTAAGTATTACTTCTGTAATTAAGTCTCTAGCTCACCTTGTTCATTGCATGTATATATAATTATCCTCACTATATTATGCAGATTGAAGATCATCGAATGCAAAAAAAGAACAAATCTGTGACATTTGGTTCATTAGCCCAAATACCGTAAATGAATGGTCGGTACGAGAAAGAGCCGAACTTACTGAGAAAAACTTGCTAAAATCGTTCCTTCGACATCAAAACAAAGAGACAATACTCTTTTCTTACAACTTCAAGTGAGTGTTACTGTCTTGTGCATATTCGGTTTCGCTTACTCGAGGTTAAGTAATGTAATTGATGAGTTATGCGTGCGCAGCTTACACTTTATTCTGCTATCCATTAAGCTTGACGGGGGAGTAGTAACTGTCTTAGACACGAGACGTAAAGATCCCCAGGATTATGCAGCCATGATTGCAATGCTCCAGAAGTAAGTTCAATCATTATCGCACCATATCGGCAACTTTCATTCATTTCCTGATATCAAGTAATCATTTTCTTTGCCTGGCAGGGTTTGGAAAAAGTTCACCGGAATCGTTGCGGGTCTGCAGAAGGAGCTGCGATTTACACACCCCAAAGTAAGTAGTACTAGCTAGTTCCGCGCATCTCTCATTGATTCTAGTTTCATCAATACCATTTATCATGCTTGATTATCAGTTTGATTGAACTCTATTCTCGTAAAGTGCTACTGGCAGGAAGGCGGGAATGATTTATGTGGATACTATGTTTGCGAGTTCATGCGCAGCTCGACCTTTGAGCGGGGCTACTCTGACAAACAATTTGAAGTACGTAAAGAATATTCACAATTTTATTTTATTACCATCAATTGTGTTGAGTTTCATTCATATATATGTATTGACCCCCTTCTTTAAATTAGATTTGGCAGATGCGGAATGAAATCCTACCACATGACCGCTTACGAGCAATTCAAGAGGAATTGGCGGGATTCTTTCTTGACCACGTCATACATAAAGACGGAGAATACCATATTGAAATTGAAGCTGATTTTCGGTAGATGATGTCAAGGATCGTAAGAGATGTTATATTGTATATATGTAGTAGCGTCGGATAGAAATACGAAAACTTGTTGTTCGACCAATCTCGGAGAAAGATAGGTCACTTCTCTCTGTATATGTTCATGACGATCTTGTGTAATTAATAGTTCCTTTATTTGCTTAGTAGCGTCGAGTTCTCTCTATATGTAGTAGGTAGCGTCGACCAAGCACGGAGAAAGAGAGGTCACTTCTCTCTATATGTAGTAGCTATAGCTAACACAATATGAAACCCCTAATTAAACCATCCAAAACCCCTAATAAACCCCCTCCCCCCTTAAAAAAACAAAAACCCCAGAGCCTGGGAGCTGCTGACGCGTGGCTGCCCTTTCGTCGCGGTTGGTGTTACCAACCGGGACTAAAGGTCCTCCTCCCTGGGCGCCCCAGAGCGGCCACGTGGACCTTCTTTGGTCCCGGTTCGTAAGCAAACCGGGACTAAAGGTTTTGGTCATTAGTCCCGTTTGTTTTGTCCCGATTTCAGAACCGGGACTAAAGGCCCTCTGGAATCAAGACTAGTACCCTGCTTTCTACTAGTGTAGATATCAACTTGGCCTCCTCCGCGATGCACTAATTGGAAACAACAATCGATTTGGAATGGGTGATTAATAATACAGTACTATAAACTGGATGGGCAGTTGCACAGTTTAATAGGATTCGTATTTTGTGGATTGTACCATAAAGCAAGCAGCTGGAACAATGGAATGAACCGTAACATGATCTTTTGGTATGTGCTTGGTCCATGATCTTTTGGTCTAGCATGTCAGAGATTTTAGTCCGTCCACCATGGTCGGCAATGCTTAACTTACACACTGCCTCGATACACTTGGTACCGGTGTTTTAAGATAGTGTGAACAAAACATAGTGAATATTTAGCAGAGCAATTAATCAAATAACACAAAACAACACAGCTTAGATTACTATAAGTAGGGGAACTTACTTCGCCGGCAGCCGCAGCGTTGAGACCTGCAGAACCATCGGCAGTATTCAGTTTGAAGTATCCAAAAACGTCTTTGATATTTTGGTTAAAATACTGCTCAAGGTAACCAAAATAGTCTTCAAAAAGCACATGACCACTCATCCACGGCAACAGCCTGTCCCAGCCCCATGTGGTCTGCGCAAGATCCTTGTAGAGAATGACTCCCAATGGAGGCAATACCTTCACATCTTCGTCTTCAGCGAGCAGCTTAAGAAACCTCTCCATAGATTCATGGCTTCCAGATGGTAAGATGAATCGTTTGCTGACATCCCCAAACAAAGCAAAGTCCATAGTCTTCTTTGGATCTAGGTTACAATCCTTTATTCTTATCTCAAATTCCATCATCTTCTAATCTATGTCAACAGTGGCCGAGCTAGGATTTGGAAACAGGGTAGTCCTCCTTCAGTTTTCTTTACAACATACATGACATGTAACATTCTAACTAATTACCAATACCACATGGAAATATATCAATACGATCTTACAAACATACTCCCTCCATCGGAATTACTTGTCGGAGAAAAGGATGTATCTAGACGTATGTTAGTTCTATATACATCCATTTTTATCGACAAGTAATTTCAGACAGAGGGAGTACTTTCTACTTTGTATCAGTTCATCTACTGATCTACATATGTAGAGCATCTAGTCAAAAACATTCTTCAATAACATGTCTCAACAAAACAGAAGTAATGTTTTCGGTCCTCTTCATTCTTCAAAAATTGGGCAATAGTAATTACTTTTTACTCCCACCAGCCCATAATATAAGAACGTTTTCGACACGGAAGGATGGAGTATCAACTAGAGTAACATAATTGTACAGATTATGTGTATGAGTTCATCAGTTCATCATATGTACTGCATCTAGTCAAATTTGGTGTAAATACATTTAAATCAGAGATTCAGATCATGGAGGGATCAGGGGATGGGGCAGGACCGGGATGGGGGTACCTCTGTCCGGAAGAAGGCGATGGGCTAGCAGGGGTGGCTGCTGGCTAGGTGGCTCCGGCTCGCAGAGGTGGCTGGCTGCGCTGCTGCGCGGACAGCAGCCTGCCGGGCAGTGGGTGAGACAGGTAGGGCACGGGTGTCTTTTTTTTTTTGGGGGTATAGGGAGTTTTTATTGCATGATAGTAGTGTTACAATCAAGAGGCCACAAATCCTCGATACAAGGTGGAGCCGAGTTCACCCACACAGCCGTGGTGAACTCGGTGCGGCTATAATTGGCCAACTGATCTGCAACTCTATTTTGACTACGGTGTATCTTCTGTGGTAAAAACTCCCTATTACACATTAAATCTCTAATTTCTAAAACTAAATGTCCATACGCCGAGCGAGCCACCGTATTGCTTGATAGAACTGAAAGTGCCTTCGAAGAGTCTGACTGGACCACCACCGGGAGTTGTGTATGTTGGATGGCCAAAGCCATCCCTTACATAAGTGCATGCAACTCCGCCTCCAATACATCGTTGCAATGAAATATCACTCTATAAGCTGCAAAGATAATTTGACCCGCACTGTCTCTGAGAACCATGCCAGCCGCCGCTGTCCCATCCGATGCCTTGAAGGAACCGTCCACAGACAGGGCAACCTTATCAGGCCCAGGCGCAGGCCAAGGGGTATTGGAGGAGCGTGTACGCACCAGTGGCTCCTCTACATCAGCCGATACTAGCATTTTTCCTTTCAATATCTCATCCGTAGAATACCGGCCAGCAAGCTTGATGTATTTGTAGTAGCTATCTAAGTAGTCCACTGTGACATCAACAGGTGGTACTTCTTTCCCATGTGATATATCCGAACGAAGCTGCCATACTCGCCAGATTAGCATAATTATCATATCACGCACATCCTCCGAACACTTGCTCAGCAAATGTAGCAGCCATTCCTTTCCGTTTTCCAGCAAGAACTCGTCAGGTGGAAGGGGCCAGCGAGTCCTCATACGAACCCAGATTTGTCTGGCTTGATCACATGAGCGCATGGAAAGTTCCTTCTTCCTCGACGCCACATAGCGGGCAAGTCGCTCGCTTCCACAAATGTCTATACACTTTGCACTTCGCCGTAGGAAGAACTCCAGTAGCCACTTTCCATGCCGAGATTTTCATCTTCTGTGGAACCGAAGACTTCCATATAACATTCCGTATAGACCTTACACCACTTGGCTCTGAACTAGATGCACCCCCGGCGAAGGCAATGTTATGCTCACATGTGGCTAGCTTGTAAACAGTCTTGACCGTAAACTGACCGGTCTTCTCAGGAAACCACGATATGAAGTCAGTTCGTTGCCTCGGGGATGTACGATTTTTCATGATATGCTCAATGTCCATAGGCCAAAAAAACTCTCTCAGCCGGTCAGCCCTCCACACGCCGTGCACGTCCAAAAAATCTGAAACCCGGTTGAGATGGCAATTGCGTTTCGGGGTGATTGGCCGGAAAGAGGACGCCCTTGGGATCCAGGGATCCCTCCATGTGCGTATTAGTGCACCATCCCCCACTGTCCAAATGATACCCTTCTTCAGCAGTTCGAGACCATGTAAAATTCCTCTCCAGACTGCCAATCCATTGCTTGAAAACACTGTATCCAATAAATTACCGGAGGGGTAATATTTTGCTTTCAATAACCTTGCGCATAAACTTTGTGGTGTGTCCAGCAGCCGCCATGCCTGCTTCACAAGGAGGGACTGGTTGAACGCCCTCATATCGCGGAATCCCATACCTCCCATAGACTTTGGGAGCCTCATTTTATCCCAGCTCATCCAGGCCATTTTATTCTTTCCTTTCTCAACTCCCCACCAGTACTGGCGCATCATGCGGGTTAATTCATCACATACTGAAACAGGGAGTTTAAAGACACTCATAACATATGCAGGTATAGCCTGAGCCACTGACTTAATTAAGATCTCCTTATTCCCTGAGGAAGAATATTGCTCACTCCAATCAATCAAACGTTTTCGCAACCTTTCCTGGACAGTTTCAAATTTACCTTTATGCATCCTACCTTCCGGCACTGGCAGGTATTTTGGTTCAAACACCTCTTGAATTATCTCCAACACACTCTTTATACCTGAAGCCACCGTAGGCAAGCAGTGGTCTGAAAAAAGGATGGAACACTTGGATGGATTAACTAACTAGCCGTAGCCACTTCGTAAGTGTTCAACAAACCCTTCACAATGACCGCCTGCTATTCTGTAGCTTGGAAAAACAAGAGTGAATCATCCGCAAATAAGAGATGAGAGATTTCCGGAGCACCTCTACAAATTCTTTCCACCTTCAGACCTTCTTCCTCCATGGATTTTTTAAACAGAGCCGACAGAGCGTCAACTACAAACAAAAAGAGAAAGGGGGACAATGGGTCACCTTGACGTAAGCCCCTTGATGGGATGAAGGGCTCAAGTAACTTCCCATTAAACTTAACCGAGTACTTCACACTAGACACGCATGCCATTACCCGGGAAATCCAATGCTGAGAGAAAACCCACTTCAGAAGAGCCCTCTCCAGAAACACCCAATCAACACGATCATAAGCCTTGGATAAATCTAGCTTGTAAGCACAAAACGCTGATGAGTTCTCCTTTAGAGACTGTATATGGTGGATACATTCAAACGCAATAATAGAGTTATCCGAGATGAGCCTTCCTGGGATGAATGCGCTCAGAAATAAGCTCATGAAGTAATGGGCGTAACCTGTTCACCATGCATTTGGATACAATTTTGTATATCACGTTACAAAGACTGATGGGTCGAAAATCCTTCAACTCCTTCCGGTGGGGAACCTTAGGAATCAATACAATGGTTGTCTCATTAACTCCATCAGGCATAACTCCTGTCATAAAAAACTCCTGGACTGCAGCAATTATCTCTGTCTTTAAAACTCCCCAGTTCCGTTGGTAGAACCGGGCAGGAAACCCATCAGTACCTGGCGCCTTCAAAGGGCCAATCTGAAACAATGCGTCCGAAATTTCCTCCTCCGAATAAGGTTGACACAATTGTTCGTTCATCTCCATAGTAACCTTGGTAGGTATACAATCCAGAACCACATCAGGAGCTAGAGTGGGATCCTTGGTGTATACCTCCTTGAAATATGATGTGGCCATCCTTTCCATATCGCTTGGTGTATGGCACCAAGTCCCATCTATCTTTCTGAGCCGTTGGATATAATTTCTACGAGCTCTCCAAACTGCTCGGCGATGTAAATATGTCGTGTTGCGTTCCCCTTCTTTCAGCCACGTAATACACGAACGCTGCAGCCACATCATCTCCTCTCTGTACAGAAGCTCGTCTAGCTGATTCATCTTGCTGTGTATGTGTGTACGATCGGCCCGGCGAGCTGTAACTTAGCTAGCTGCTCCCGTAGTGTTTCTATTTCCTTCAGAACGTTACCAAATTTCTCTTTACTCCATGCTTTCAGATTTTTCATGAGTTCTTTCAACGCAACAGTCACTGACCCTAATTCACCATTAGGTTTATTTTTAGCCCAAGAACTTGCCACAACTTCCGGAAGCGCTGGATGACGCTCCCACATGATCTCATATCGGGGTAAGGATACCCGGTTTTTGTGAGGCTGAACATCCCCGAGCTGCACCAAGAGTGGGCAATGATCAGAATACGGCGACGCCAAGTGGAGTACTCTGGTCGCCGGGAACAACTCATGCCATCCTTCGTCTGCACATGCCCGATCAAGACGGACTTGTACGTTCCGATCTCCCATCTGACCATTATTTTATGTATAAGGGATTCCAGTAAACCCCAAGTCTTCCAACTCACATAGCAAGAGGCAGTCCCTAAAGGCTTCCATTTGTGATTCCGAACGTGTGGTTCTGGATAGATGCTCGTGCTGCCACATCGCCTCGTTATAATCTCCACACACAAACCACGTAGCCTGCGAGATAGCACGGAGTCGAGTCATGTGATCCCACATAATATGTCTATTCTCTACCCGCGGTTCACCATAAATAAATGTGCCTCTCCATGAATTTCCTGCTCCCACATCTTCTATCTGAACATCAATGTACCGGTTACAAGCATCCAGTACATTCACTATTAGAGACTCGTCCCAAAACAGAGCCAAGCCGCCACTTTTTCCATCACTACTGACGCCACAGAAACCTTTCAGACCTAATCTCCATTTGATTTTCTCAATTTTATCTGACGATTGTCTAGTCTCACACAAGAAGACTAGCTTGGGGTTATTGGCTTTTGAGAAGGCCAAAACCTCACGAACTGTCCGGCGGTCCCCCCCCCCCCCCCCCCCCCCGGCAGTTCCAAGACAAGATATTCATTGCGTCCAGCGGTCCTCCCTGCGGGAGGCCGCCGATATCTCATTTGTATCACCACTTTTCACAATCCTTGCCCTTTTGCTGCTGCTACTACTAGAGGGCGAAACTCCCTCCTTTTGATCAGCGCCACTGCCATCTGTGATGGCCAACAGACCGACAGTATGGTTTGGACCAGCAGACTTGACTACCTCGGCAGCATCCATATTTAGCCGCTTTCTCGGGTCCTTATCCACCTCCATCCGTCCCCCAGGACATTTAACTGGACTTGAGGCCATGTCAGCTAGCTCTGTATCATCTCCATCATGATCCTTCTCTGTACCTCCTTCTTTGGTCTGCTGTATGTCTTGCTTTCCTCTAGTTCTCGCATCACTATTTTTCCAAGGAGGAACATCAACACGAGTTTTATTTGGCCCCTCGGCATACAGCCAGTCCCCAAACTTCATCTTTGTTTCATCATGAATACCCAAGCCACACTCCTTGAACTCATGCCTTATCAGCCCACATATTTTACAAAACCTTGCTAACTTTTCATACTTGACCAGATAGACTTGGCGTTCCTTGCCGCAAACAATGCTAACATACTTTGTGAGCGGCCGGTCGACATCATGCTTAACCCGCACCCTCACATAATCACCGCGAGTATTACCATTCAGACGCATATCCAGGGCGCGGGTGTCAGGGCAGTCTGTTCGTGGCTACGGGCTGCCGGGCGGGATCGGCTAGGCTACAGCGAGGCAAACGGCGAGACTGGCGGCAGATCGAAATCGGAGCAGGTCGTTCGACGGATAAATCATCCCATAAACTCTGTCAAACCAGATCAATTTTCCCCTAAGTGGTTCTGCTATGGATTCTAGGCGTTTTTGGTTCAATTTTATCTCTCTCAAAATAGGCTCTCGCTCTACACGGTCGAACAATACAAGGTAGAGAGGTAGACCTCTTACAAAACAGATTCTGGGATAATCGGATCACCCAGAACACACACGACTATGCTACCGAAGGAGAACACATAAAGATTGGACACAACGCGACGCTACACCCTAGCACACCTAAGCTCCACGACAACGCCCGACGCTACACCCTAGCACACCTAAGCTCCATGACAACGCCCTCAGGGGGGAAGACGGCGTGAAGCTTTGTAGTTGCGAGTCCAAAGAGGACATGAGTTTTCACCCGAAACCATCACACGAAGAGGAGAACCACAATGACATCTTTAAGAAAAGAGTGGCACCCGTGAGCGTCGTCGTTATCGACGCCCAAGCGCAGAGCTTTCGCTCGGTAGCCCGTCCGTGTCACCACGAGGTGTTTAGAACAACCTCGACGAACCCAAACTCCCAGATCCAAAATCAGGGCGTCGCCACTGCCAGCGACGAGAGGACGAGCCCAAGCCACCCGACGCTATCCCCTTGCAGCCCACACGACCAAGGGGACGCCACCATCGCTGCCACAGCGCCCACCAGAGAGCGGACCATGCATCCCACCTTCCGAGGCGGCCCTCGCGACATCCAAGGCCCGAAATACCGCCATACGCCCACTTCATAGCACACCCACAAAACAATGATAGGAAGAGCAGACGCCTCCATCCACTCTTAGCCCGGCATAAGCCATCGATTCTGGGTTAGTGCCTCCACCGTAGGAAGTGCCCACACCTGCATCCCTAGCCAGCCCCCGTGGACCAGGGGGACACGAACCAATGACTGCTACCGGCAGCCGGCGAGCAAGCCTCTACACTAGCCCTCTATCCTTGGCCCAGACGAGCACGCACAACGCTATGTCCGTCGCCTCTGATGCTGATCCGACGGCCAGGGCAGCGATGTCATGACCAGCACCAACTCCCACCGCACCCGCGAGAAGAGGACACCGCTTGTGCATGCACCCCGGGTCGAGCCCAACCACTCCTACCTGAAGCACTAGCTTTGATGGCCGGAGATCCAATGCCATGTTCAATTTTATCTCTCCCTACTGTTCACGTGAGATAGAGATTTTCTTTTGCGCCCGTTATTTATCTCCTCCTCGCGTCCTGTTGACCGGCGAACAATGCGGCGAGTGCGTGCCTCATGGTGGCCATGGCCACGTTAGGCAATTATATGCTTGTGATTAAACGCGTAGACATTCAAGTTGATCAAATGCCTGCTGCGGTCAACCTTAATTTTTTTGCTTAAGACTTCGCCTCACCTTAAAAAGAATCATCCTCCACCACTATGCCGTCTAGCACCTGTCCTTGAAGGCAAGCTAGAGGCAGAATATATTGCGCAAAGGGGTCTAACACTTTCAGGGATTTTGATCATGCCCAAGACTTCTAGGTTAACCGCCAGAAAATAACTGATGGCAACTCTCCTCATCCATGTAATTTTGATTATTGTTACGTACCCTCTTTGTGATAAAGGAAGAGTTATGTACCCTTTTTTGCGATAAAGGAACAGTTGCGTACCATTAGGAAAGAAGATAGAGAAAGTTTGGACCAAGGACTCTGCTCGAGTCCAGAATTCCGGATGCTGACATTTGCCCACGGACCGATTACATCTAAAAATGAAGACGCGTGAAAAAAAACTTGTAGCCAAGGGCACATTAGATGTAATCGATCCATGGGAAAATCTCAACAATTGGTAGCTGGGGAAGGTTGAAAATTTGAAGCCACACTTGCCCCGGGGTGGCGACCCTACTAGTGCCTCAGTGAGCAATAGTTGTTCGACAGAGCAACATAAGAGAGGAGGATCGGGCGATCGTTATTCGGCGCGGCAACAAGGAGGAAGATGGTATGCTGTCGTCAGCAAGATGGTGAATAGATCGTTGATGGAAGCGTGGGTGCTGAGATACGGTGCCGGAAAATTTCATCAAGATTGTTGTCCACGAGAGATAGATGAGTCAAGGAGTCGTGTGGGTCTGCAAGATTAGTCATCATTGTGTTTGTGAATCGTCATCCTCTCCAAGTCATCATCTTTGTGAGTGGTCATTGAAGTTGAAGCGCGTCACAGCCAAAGAGTTTTCCAGTATGGTGCGTCACTGGAGCAAGGTATCGACGTATGCAAAATCGTGGCATTGACGGCCATCTGTGTTGTCGCGGAGTAGATCAAGATCGACGTGTAGTGGGACAATGACCAGTTTAGACGAGTTCCTATGTAAGACTAATGATTTGTCTAGTTTTGCACGTAGCAAGCTAGATATGGCAGCGTGTGCTGGTAGTCCGAATCATACGTTTGAGTTAAATCGTCAGGTCATAAATCTACAACGAGCCAAGATCACGAGGAGGAGGAGCGCAAGAAGATGACAAGTTTAGATTAAGGGGAGATTTTTGAAAATAATCAAAATTTGCTGAAGTCATGAAGGCAAGCTTGGTATATTTTCATTTTGTGTTAGCAACGTATAAGTGCTACATAACCGTGCGTGAGTATGTGTCCAAGTACGCGTAGGTTTCTTACTAGTTGAGAGTTGGTGAAGTACTGGTAATTGTGATCATGGTAGCCCGTGATTAGGAGAATAGTACTTGCCCGGTTAGGATTCGTATATTGGTGCGTGCCCTCGTGTCGGAGTAGGATTGGGATGCCAAGCCGTTCGTTCGTGTTCATATATACACGGCGGTATATGAGTTTCGTAAAATGTATAGTGGAAAAAGAGAAAAATAATACGAGGCCAAAGTTTTTCGAGCGTGATTGCTAAGCTCGATCCCTACATCTCGTTCGAACCACGCGCTTTCACAGAATCTATTGATACCACGCCGGGGCGTCGCAGTCCGGCCGCGGCCGCCTCAAGCAGCATGATGGCCAGGCTCGCGCCACGTGCCTGCCCCTGGGCTGATCTCCCACCGGAGCTGCTCGGCGACGTCTCTAGCCGCCTGTGTGATGCCGCCGACTTCGTCCGGTTCCCCGCCGTCTGCAGGCCGTGGCGTGACGCCCTGTTGTCCAATGCAACGCGCGCCATGTTCCTGCCATGGATCCTTGCGCCGCACGACAAGACAATCTTGCACTCCGTCATCAACTTCGCGCCATCCAGCTACCGCCATCGCAGCCGCAACAACTTTGTCCTCGCAGAGCCACCAGGCGCATCATCGACGGCCGGGGAGAGAAACTGGGTAGCTAGGGCCGATGGCACGGCTGCATGTCTCTTCACATGGATCCCCGAGCCTGGACTCATAGATCTTCTCACTGGAGCCATCACACGGCTGCATGGCTTTCCGGATGACGATGAGACCAAGCGGTCAATGGACAACCCACGCGGCATCGTCTACGACGATGGCACTATCTTTCTGTATGCCTTTACTTATGATTATACATTGGAGAACGGGGTCGGTCAATATTTAACAGTGGCCATCTGGCGTCCCGGTGATGCGGAATGGACGTTCATGGTACGGAGGGTACCTGTGTTGGGAGGCTACCATCTGGGATATCACGGCGGCAAGGTCCTGGTAACGCATGCACGCGCGAGCTACCGGTGCGTCCTGATGCCGGACTTTGAAGCGAACGACGACATGTTCGTCGAGGCATGGAATCATACAATTGATGAGACAAAATACACGCTGGATTACAGCTACGTCCTGGAGTCCCGTGGTGAACGGATGTGCGCGTCCGTTCTAGTCGATCGCAAGTTTTATCATTCCGCTGGTGACAACCCCACGTCCCATGCTTTCACGGTGAAAGTGCACGCATTGGAAGGGGTGGATGGAGGCGGCGAAATGGGATGGGTGGAGAGGGACAATCTCAGCTTGGGCGACCGTGTCTTCTTCCTCGGGTGCCCAGCGAGCTTCGCTGCGGATGCTGCGAAGCTGAACATGGGCGGCGGGTGCGTCTTCTTCACCTTTGGGCGCAGTGCGTTCAGGTACAGCCTCCTTGATGGCGATGCCCAGCTCCTGATGCGGCAGCGTCCTGGATGGAGCCTCGACAAGACGTGTGTGTGGCTTCAGCCCCAACTCACCATTGCTCCAATCCAGCAAATCAGAGAAAGGCTAGCTAGACGCAAAATTCAAAGAGAAAGAAAAATAACATTTAGAGCGTCTATAACCGGAGGATTTTGATACGTTTACTTCGGTAGTTTTATTTGTAGAATTTGAATTCTATAGGAAATTACTAATATTCCTTTGAAGAATATTTCAAGGAAATTTGTGTTGTATCCACCTAAACCTGTTGAAAGAATATTAATTTCAAGGAAATTTGAAGAGGCACAATTCAAGCTTAAGAACAACCGTTGGCTTCGTTTGTGAGGGCTTCGGCGAGGCGACTCTGGTCATCAACTCATCATCATCCTGCATTTGTAGTGCTCAGCGTCAAAGTCCTTCCTTTCTTCGCGGGAGGAGCCAGTAGTTAGGAGAGGAAGGAGACCCACGACGGCCGGTAACCCTTGTGGTGGAGGCAACGGGTTCGACAAAGTCGATATATAACGATTTGTATCTCTATATATGATGTGAAATTTTTCTAGGTTGTACATCTGTGGAACCCTGAGGTCCTAGGTTTGAACCCCTTTTTGTTCACGTATCTCCCCCAAGACGCTGACAAGTGGGACCCGCATGTCTCTGTGAGATAAACCGACATTCATTTCTCTTGTATGCTGACAAGGAGGAATACGCACCATATAGGCAGAGTTGGCGGGAATACGCGGATATGGTCTAATGACAATCTAAATTAAGGTCCAACGGCAGTGTGACTGATTGAGATGATATTTTGATGTAAATAGACAAGCCAACAAAAAATTATAATATTTTCGGCCAACATGTAAAAAGAGAAGAAAAACAATGATTGCTACTGCATGTGATTGCAGTGGAATGTTGCAATTTTGAACCTGTGATAAAAAATGCCAAAAGATAATTAACATGGTTCTCAACTTGCATTTATAATTGTTTAAATTTTTATTTGCTTATTTGTTAAGATGATTCTTGGAAGAGTTGCCGATTGCCATGTGTGTGAGACTATGGCAGGACATTCATAAAACTACTTTGAGTCTGTGGATGGACAAAATTTACCAATTTAAAAGCTAAAGAATGTGCGGAGAATGTCAAGAGAGGTCGGGGGTAGACCAAATTTGACATGGGAGAAGTCCGTAAAGAGAGATCTGAAGGATTGGAGTATCACCAAAGAACTAGCTATGAACAGAAGTGCGTGGAAGCTTGCTATTCATGTGCCTGAACCACGAGTTGGCCGTGAGATTTTATGGGTTTCGCCTCTAACCTACCCCAACTTGTTTGGGACTAAAGCTTTGCTGTTGTTGTTGTCGTTGTTGTTGTAAAAGCTAAAGAATTAGATTTTGTAGTATATATTCAATGGAATAGATGATTGAATTTATAGTGGAAAATAACGGTATCAAGCCAATGGTAGAGCTTCTATTTGTCGTGGCTTAGCCAGTGAACTTATGGATTTTGATGAACCTCATATTCCTTAGGGCATTAAGGGTGTGGCTCACTTGTGCTTTCAATAACCTTCCTATTGGCGAGTCCATGGCCAATTGTGCATCTTTTATATACTTACTCTCTAGGTATATAATTCTTTAAGATTCTGAGGTACTATTATAGTGCGGACTTGGCAAAGTGAAGCAAATCACAGTGTATGCATGTCGCGTCCTGGTTGAAAGCATTGTCTTGAACAAAAATGCAATGTAAATTTTTTTGACGAAAATGATATAAAGAGAACATTCTCTGAGAACAGTATTCTGAGTGAAAGCTCTCTCGGGCGTCCAAACCCGCGCATGAATCTCAACATGGTGACAATGTGGTAATTCCCATGGGCGCACCGTTCGCTCCCATCCACCCTTCCAAGCGAACGGTGCAACGTTCACTCCTTCCAAGCAAATGACCCCATGAGGTAGAACCTCTCAGAGCGCATGATTGTTCGCTCCAGGTACTAGAGAGGGGACACCTTCCCTCTGTATTAGCGTCGTTTTAGATAAGAAAAAATATGGCCTTCTGGATTTCGTTCAACAAAATAGCATTTGCTAAGTTCAGATTTTCTAAAACTAATAGAATCAGCATTGGCGCTTACACGTACAACGCGTTTGGCAATATTTGGGAAGGGGAATGGGAGTTTAGTATAGGGAGTTGTATTGAGATTAGACATGAGATGAGTCGTTTTATTCCCAATCCTCTGTTTGGCGCATGATATGAATTATGTGTGAGAATTTGAGGAGAATTTGTATTTACTTGTTTGGTTCATGGGAATTGACGAGCGACTAAACCAGAGAAATGATTATGATGAAGGGTTAAGATTGACTCGCTAAAACAATTCCCTCCTAACTCCCACCCCTCCCCACTTAATAAAATTATGGGAGTTGGAGACTCAACTCCCATGCCTATTCCTTTATAAATTCCTAATCCCCCTAACCAAACAATAGATTGGAAGTCCCATGCCCCTTTAATTCCCATTCCCTAACTCTAATTACCCCAAAACAACAATTCCCGGGCCGTGATGTCAACAAATCCACACAATCAGTAAGTAGATTGTAAAAGAGATCTGCCAGTACAGGCTTGGTAACAAACAAACCAAAATACGTACGTGATCTCTTCCCCTCATATTACGATCGGCGTCTTCCCCTCTGATTCGATTAATTCCATGGAGCCCATCACCGCCGTGGAGGCATCGCAGCCCGGCAGCACATCCGCAGCCCGGCCGTGGTCCGATCTCCCGCCGGACCTACTTCTGGATGTCTCCGGCCGCCTGCACGACGCCGCCGACTTCATCCGCTTCCACGCCGTCTGCACATCCTGGCGGGACGGAGACCACTCCCCGTCAACGCGTCCCAAGTTTCTGCCATGGCTCCTCTTGCAGCGCGACGGACAGATCCTGCACTCCCCCGTGATCTACTCCAGGTCCAGGTGCGCCGACGTAGTCCTCCCATCCGCAGCAGCATCCACCGGCGACGTCGACATGAACTGGGTGACAAGGGCGGATGGCTCGGACCTCTGGCTCTTCACCGGGAGTCCTAGCTAAGCCAAGACTCTTTGACCCAGTCACTGGAACGACCGCCAGGCCCCTGCCTCCCTTCCCTGATGACGTCGACGACGACGTGATCCTCCGCCGGATGAGGAATCCCCACGGTGTCGTCTGCAATGACGGTACTATCTTTCTGTACAACTATTTCTCTAGTGTATCCAGAAACTTGAGTGGAAACGTGACCTTCATGGCGGCCGTCCTGCGTCCCGGCGATACGGCATGGGCCATCGTGGAAAAAAAGCTCAATCTGCCAGCAGGTCATTATTCCTGCGCCGCGTATCATGACGGCCGGCAAGGTCCTGGTGTGGGCAAGCATCTACTGGTGGTGTGTTCTGACACCAGACTTCCAAGCCCATTACAACCACGAGCCCACCACAGGAGAGCTCAGGTCATCATTTGATAGACTTGAGGATGAGCATTACATGCGCGATCGCTGCTATGTACTCGAGTCTCGCGGCGACCAACTGTGGGTATCCGTTCTAGTCAAGCGTGACTGGTTCCATCGTAACAGCTGTTACATCAGCTATGACGATTTGTCGTCGGCGCTATCAGTGACGATTTACATGTTGGAAGAAGGTGTGGGCAAAGGGGTGCAATGCTTCACGAGGGACGGTTGGAGCTTCATTGACCGTGTCCTCTTCCTTGGTTCCCAGGCCAGCTTTGCCACTGATGCCACACAGCTAGGAGTTGGCGGCGGATACGCCTACTTCGTCCTCCGGGGTCGTGTGTTCAAGTGTAGTCTCGTCGTCAATGGGGAAGCTGAGTTCTTGAAGCGGCTAAGTCCAGGATGTAACCCAACGGGGTGCACACATGGCTTCAGCCCCAACCTGTTGTTGCTCCAACCCAAGAAATTCGTAGAAAGGCCGTTTTGGCAAATTAAGTCGCTGAAGGATTGGATGTATTGGCAAAATTCAATGCACCTTTTTGTTGTCTGGTTTATTTTGGGAGAGTATGAACCTAAGTCTTTAGGCCAGATGGTTCTTAGGTCGACTTTGATATAGTTATTTCAAGTCTTCTACAAGGCAGTCGTCTTAAAGCAACTCTAGCAAATTCCCTAAAAAGAGAGCCTTTAAAATCGTTTTGGAATTCACTTTAAAAGAATTTAGAGGCTCCAGGCTGTAACACCATATTCAGGTTCCCTTGACTGAGAATGTAAATTTATTCTTCCACGTGGGACCTACTTGTCAATGTCTCGGCATACAGTCTATCTTCTACAAAGTCGCCTTTCCTCCACTTCGACATTGCCGCAATAAGGCATCCCCTTGCTAGTGTGCATCCGGGTTGTCAATTCGTGATCCCACACACCAACACGAAGAGCCAGCTCTTTTGGACGACTTAAAAAATAAGTTGGCTCTCCCCCAGCTTAAAAAATAAACCGCCCTCTAAATTTGTTGAGACTTCTAAATTAGTTATCCCATAACTAGTTTAAAAGTCCCAATGTATAAGAGAGGCAGCTTATGGAAAAAGCTAGGGAGGAGGTGGCTTATTTTTTAAGCTGCCAAAAAAACCGGCCCTAAATATGAGGCTGTCACAGGAGTCACCCCTTTCCTCCACTTCCTTGTTTCTATTATTTGAGTTAAATAAACGTAACTAAACAAAGAAATACATAAGTATTATATTTATTGTGAAAACCTTTCCATGTTAGTTTCCTACTAAATAAATATAAGGTTCTTCATGGTGTATGATTATGAGTCATTAATTATTGTGTGACGTTTTTTTCAAAAGCCATGGATTGCTTAGATTTTGTTAGCTCTATTGCTTAGATTTTGTGCAAGTAGTAAGTACAGCGGCAGATACATTTTTTTTTTCAAAAGCTTCAACATTTGTTGATAAAAATGTAAAGAAATTTCCTTTAAAATGTGAATAATGTTTGAAAATCATGAATAAACTTTGATCTAAAAAAAACCTTCTAAAACATCAACAATTTTTGAAAAGTGAACAAAAAAAGGGAAAATGTGTACAAAGTTTAGAAATTTTGAACAATTATTGACTTTTTTTATGTACGATGAACAATTTTTAAATGTACAAAGTTTCATTTTTTTTTCTTTTACTGTTTTTTGGGGTTTTAGTTTGTGTCATTTTTTCTGTTTCTTTTTTGAATTTTTTGTTTCTTTTCCATTTTTTGTCCCTTTTCAAGTTTCACTACTAGGAAAAGGGCTATACCTAATATGGACATTAATGGCGCACCACATATGTGGTGCGCCACATGTGTAGGTGTGCCATTAGTGTCCATATCACTAATGGCGCACCACACCCACGGTGCGCCACTACTAACAATTTTTTTTTCCAAAACTAGTAATGGCACACCAGGGCATAGTGCGCCATTACTAGTTTTAACTACTCCCTCCGTCCCGGTGTACAAGTCATTCGCGTAGTTCTAGGTCGATAATTTAACTATCTAAATATGTATTATATTTGACAAAAAATATATATTTAGAAACTACATCCGTGTAGAAATCTAGTGGTATACTTTTCATGACATATAACACATATTTAATTCATCAAATCGATGACCTAGAACTACGCGAATGACTTATACACCGGGACGGAGGTAGTAGTAATGACGCACCACACACTCAGTGCGTCACTACTAACAAATTTTTTTTTACTTTTTTTTTTAAAACTAGTAATGGCGCACCCGGGTATAGTGCGCCATTACTAGTTCAAACTAGTAATGGCGCACCACAACCACGGTGCGCCACTACTAACAATTATTTTTTTTATTTTTTTTGCAAAACTAGTAATGGCGCACCACGTAACAGGTGCGCCATTAGTAACCAGGGTTACTAATGGCGCATTGTTAGGTGGTGCGCCATTGGTAACCTGAGAGCAGCTAGATAGTTTGGACAGCCACCTACCACACTCACTTTCCCCACTTCATTCTCTCCACCTCCTCCTCCAAGCTTGTCTCGGCTGCCTTCTCCTCCTCACCTCATTTGCACCATAGATTCACCAAAATTAAGTGGTTAAATTTCCTTTTTTTGATAGGTAAGTAAGGGGAAAGCTTTCTTTATGTTGTAGATCTACTTTTTTCTCCCTCCAACAACGTGCACATGCACTTTTTATGGCCTAGATCTATGTATGTTTGTGGTGTTGCATATGTTTGTGGTGTTGCATATGTTTGTGTTTGCAGGTACCGGTATTTGAAATGCGATAGTTGCCAATATTTTGCCGGAATGTTGATTCATTTCCGTTTCGGCGAGAATTTGGTACTATGCATTCTTTTTGGTCCTATTTTTAGGCAAAGTCATGCCAAAAAAAATTTTGGTTCTAAAATATCGTTTTGCTCTACCCCGCAGGCGACCATGGTCCGCACGATGACCGAAGGCATCGTGAATAGGTTTTTGAGCTCCGCGAAGGCCGAGATGCTTCAAATGAACGAGACGGAGATAAGATGTCCGTGTCGAAGATGCAAGCTGAAGAGCCTTATGGACCTGGATTCCGTACAGGTGTGGGACCACCTGCTCTTGCGTGGTTTCATGGATGGCTATCGGTGGCAAGGTGATGAAGATGATTATGAAGTCGTCCATGGGGGCCGGGCAAGAAATGAGAAAGGGCAGCAAGACAACCGCGGCGAGGGCGGGCGAGAAGACGAAGAATCTCCAGGACATGATCACGAAGTAGATGCAGTACACAGTCATCATGTAGAAGATGCCGGACATGATGATGAGGAAGATCAAGACGAAGGGCGTGATCATGAAGATGAAGATGCTGGAGCAGACGATGATGGACCATCGATGGTCTGGGTGCAGGACCCTCATATTCAAGAGCTGCTTCTCAAGCAGACGGATAACGCAAGAGCTGCCGCCCGAGAGAAAGCCAAGCTGGATCAACTGGAGATAGACGCGGTTACTCCATTGTATGAAGGATGCAGGCCCGAGGATACCCGCCTGAAAGTAACGCTCATGGCTCTGGAGATGAAGGTAAAACACAAAATGACCGATGCATGCTTCGACAAGAACATGTCATTCTGCCACGAACGTCTTCCCAAGGGGAACAAGTGCCCGACCAGTTTCGAGGAGGCGAAGAAAATCGTGTGTCCTCTGGATTTACCGCACGTGAAATACCATGTGTGCATGAACAATTGCATCATTTATCGGGACGAGCACGCGGAGTCTACCATATGTCCGGTGTGCGGCGTCACTCGATACAAGAAGAGGAAGAAAGCTCCTCGAAAAGTGGTGTGGTACTTTCCGATCACTCCTCGTCTGCAGCGGTATTTCGCGGACCCTAAGGTAGCAAAGCTCCTGCGTTGGCACGCGGATAGGGAGGAGAAGAAGCGAGAAGATGACGGAAATGATCCGGAGATAAATAAAAAAGACAAGATGCTGAGTCACCCTAAGGATGCGAGCCAGTGGCAAGCGTTGAACTTCGAACACCCAGAATTTGGGAACGATCCAAGGAACATCGTGCTGGGCGCGAGCACCGATGGAGTCAATCCGTTTGGCAGCCAGAGAAGCACACATAGCACCTGGCCTGTGTTTGTGTGGATGTACAACCTTCCCCCCTGGTTGTGCATGAAGAGGAAGTACATTCACATGAGTATGCTAATTGAAGGGCCGAAACAACCAGGGAACGACATTAATCTGTATCTGGGGCTGCTGAAAGAGGAGCTAGACACGCTGTGGAAAACGCCAGCCAATACGTGGGACGCCGCAGAGAAAGAATATTTCCCTATGAGAGCCGCACTGCTCACGACGGTGCACGACTATCTCGGTTATGGATATGTCGCGGGGCAGGTGGTCCACGGATTTTCTGAATGCGTCAGGTGCATGGATGACACAACGTATCGTCAGCTAGATAGAGATCCCGGGTCTTCGAAAACCGTGTTCATGGGACATCGAAGGTGGCTTCGCGACGATGACTCATGGAGAAAACGCAAGGATCTGTTCGATGGTGAAACCGAACCCCGAAGACGCCCGCGTACGAGGAGCGGCGAGGAAATAGACGAGCTGTTGAAAAATTGGAAAGAGTGCCCACCGCCGGGAAAGAAGCGAAAGGCGCCAGAGCCGGGAAAGAAGCGAAAGGCATCAGAGCCGCTGCTGAAGGTATGGAAAACGAGGTCTGTTTTCTGGGACTTGCCGTACTGGAAGATCCTCCGTGTGCCTCACAGCCTTGATGTCATGCATATCACGAAGAACGTGTGCGAGAGTCTGCTTGGTACCCTGCTCAACATGCCAGAGAGGACCAAAGATGGGCCGAAAGCAAGGGCAGACTTGAAATCAATGGGCATCAGGGAGGAGCTTCACGCTAATGATGATGATGATGATGATGATGATGATGAGGCGAAGGACACGGAAAGTCGTCGCAAAGGCAAAAAGGCCAAGAAGATCGGAAATGACTGCCCTCCCGCGTGCTTCACTCTAAGTCAGGAGGAGATCGAGCAGTTTTTCACATGCCTAGTAGGAGTAAAACTTCCTTACGGTTACGCGGGGAAGATAAGCAGATACCTAGACTCAGCGAAGCAGAAGTTCAGCGGGATGAAGTCTCACGACTGCCATGTGCTGATGACGCAGATACTTCCAGTTGCAATCCGTGGGATCATGGACGCGCACGTCCGTGAAACGCTATTTGGCCTATGCAACTTTTTCGACGTCATCTCTCGGAAGTCGGTTGGCGTGAGGCAACTCAGAAGGCTACAGGAAGAAATCGTGGTGATACTATGCGAGCTTGAGATGTACTTCCCGCCCGCATTCTTCGACGTTATGGTGCATCTGCTGGTCCATATCGTGGAGGATATCATCCAACTCGGGCCGACGTTCCTGCACAGCATGATGCCGTTCGAAAGGATAAATGGTGTCATCAAAGGATACGTTCGCAACATGTCACGTCCAGAGGGAAGCATAGCCAGGGGCTTTCTGACCGAAGAGTGCATCTCCTACTGCACGAATTATCTAGGCATCGAGAACCCCGTTGGTCTGCCCGTCAACAGGCACCTCGGCAGGCTCGCTGGACGGGGGTCACCGCGAGGGTCGCCGCGAAATGCATGTCGACTTCGAGGGTCGACTCGCCGACTTTGAAAGAGCAAACCTAGTCGCGCTACAACACATAGACGTGGTCGATCCTTGGGTGGTAGAGCACAAAACCTTTATTGAGAAGACGTACAATGACCGAGGCCAACAGAGGACGGGCGGAGATATAATCAAAGAGCACAACTCATGTTTCACGCGTTGGTTCAAGGAGAAGCTTCTGTCGTAACCTTTACATGAGGATTCTTCCGCGGAAGAAAAACTCATATTCGCCTTGTCACAGGGCGCCGAGCACAACCTGATGACCTATGAGGCGTACGATATCAACGGCTACACATTCTACACCGAGGAAAAGGACATGAAGAGCGATGGTTATCAGAACTCCGGGGTAACGATGGAATCCTACACCGGTAACGACAAGGACATATACTACGGAAGGATCGAGGAGATCTGGGAGCTGAGCTACGCTGGAGAGAAGGTCCCGATGTTCCGTGTCAGATGGGCCAAGAGCGTCCTAAAAGAAGACCGGTATTTCACCACCATGGTTATACCCGAAGCCAAATCCAAGACCGCGGGCGCAAACGTCACCGCAAAAAAGGAGCCATGGGTACTGGCTTCCCAGGTGGACCAATGCTTCTTCATTACCGACCCGTCAAAGCCCAGTCGTGTTGTCGTGAGGAGAGGCAAAAGGAAGATCATCGGAATGGATGGAGTCGCCAATGAGCAAGACTTCGACAAGTACGGCGACCCGAAGATGGAACATGACGACGACGATGAAGTGCCATACACCACAAGAAGAAGCAGGACCACCCTACCTAAAGGACGTCCGTTCAAGAGAAGAACTCCATTTGCGAAAAAGAAGGGCAAGAAGATTGTGAAAAGATAGCTAGCTAAGATCGATTGTATTTAAATTGTAGTCTTCATTTCTCGATTGTATTTCGACGTATGGAAATGACATTTCTTCTGTTCTAGTCCTCATGAATATTTATTTATGTTTATTCTGGTATTGAATTTCTAACTCACAAAAAGTATTGAATTTGTTAATATTTTTTCAAATTTGATGATATTTTTTCATATTCATAAATGTTTTACCAATTCACAAATGAATGCAACTAAAAATCCAAAAAAAAAAGTTACTAATGGCGCACCAGGGGAAGGCGCGCCATTGCTATCACTGTGTTTATGGCGCACCCCCAGATGGTGCGCCATTGCTAACCTTCCCCCCTCTGTATGTATGTGTGTGTTGTCCATCTCGCCAGCCGTTCGTCCTTCTCCCAATCTCACATCTCTCTCAGCCGGAGCAGCGCCCGACCCACTGCGCCGCCGCCCTCGCCCGTGGGACGCGTCCGCTTCCAATCCGCGCCCCCGCCGCCTCCCTCTCCCCATCCTCCCCTTCCTCCCCCTCCGACCCCACCCCGCTCACTCGCTCGCGCGCCGGGACGACGACGACGACCTCGCCTCCGCGTGCCTATGCTCGCGAACGGCCGACCAGATCGAGCGCGCCAGCCTGATTGCTCCATCGCGCCGTCGTCGAGGTATGCACTCTCTCGCCCAATCTTCTCCTCTTCCCTTCCCTTCCCTTCCCTTCCCTTCCCTCCCCTCATGCCCTTGGTTTGCTTCCTCAGGCAGGTGCACTCACGCGTCCAGCGGCGAACCCTAGCCGTACCTCGGAGCGGAGACGGCGCCTTCCCCAACACCTCTGTCTGGCACAAGCCCCTCTGGTAAAACTGCATCTTTGCCACTTAGTGATGCTCTGTGTGCTTATTTTCTCGATCCAAATGGGTTACCAAGTTGGAAGTTATTGCTGCTAGTGTTCCTCCAACTCATCATTGTGCAGGCGGCCCAACAGTCTGTAAGCAAGCCTCTTAAGTGCATGACTTCATACAAATTATGTGAAATGTAGACATGTATAGTTTCACCGGTCAGTCAACTCACCTTGCTAGATATTATTCAACTTGCTATTTTTCAAGCTATCATTGAACCGGAATCCTTATAGATTTTTGAGGCAATGATTATGTTGTCTTGATGCGATGCTTTGAGTCAATAAAACTCCATTTATTGAGAAAACTACTCATGAAGCTCAAGTAACCAAACTTGCCATTTTGAACTGTTTGCTAATCTCGAAGTTGAAGATCCATACCAGTCAAAATGTATGGTGGTATATGCGCACGTCTGTGGACACTCCTACTCATTTCATCTAGAAAGAAACAATGATTTAGAAATCTTATAATTGGTAGTTTTTTTAATGGAATTAGATTTGGGTGATTCTGAACTTTAATGATACCTTGTAACCAAGTTTAGACTGTGTGATTCAGTTCTGACCCTACATAGGCATACTCAAGATCCTATTTCAACTGACGTCTTAAATTTGTGAATTGGTAAAACATTTATGAATATGACGTTCCCCTGCGTCATTAGAAGGGTGAACACGTGCTTGAAATTTGTGAATGTTGTGGTACTGACGTTCCCCTGCGTCTTAAATTCACAAATGAATGCAACTAATAAATGTCTTTCCCCTGCGTCACAAGCATTTCCCTGCGTCTTTTTTCAACATCCTATTTCAACTGACGTCTTAAATTTGTGAATTGGTAAAACATCTATGAATATGACGTTCCCCTGCTTGAAATTAGTGCTTGAAGATGACATTGTGGGTGAACACGTGCTTGAAATTTCCTTCACAACATTCATTTGTGACAATAAATGTTTTACCCATAAATTGTGGGTCAGATGAGCTGCTCCAGTTGTACTGGTTTTAGAAGTATTGCTTGTTTTCCAATTTATGCTGTTTTTTGATCTTTTATGCCAATTAAGTGTATTACTTGTGATGATGATGCTGCTGTTGTACTACTTGTGATGCTGCTGCTGCTGTACTACTTATGATGCTGCTGCTACTTGTGATTTTGTCAAGTGATGCTGCTGCTACTTGTGATCTTCTGAAATGACCCCTTTCTCCTGAAATGTTGATTAATTTCCGTTTCGGTTGAGAATGGGGCACTCCTAGGTCAAGAAAATTAGCAAAGGTCATGCCCAATTTTCTTGACCTAGAAGGTGCCCGATTCTCAACCGAAACAAAAATTAATCAGCATGTATCTTGACATCAACCAACTTTCTGGACACATCCCTCGACAACTAGGTTATCTTGAGAACTTAGAGGAGTTGTGGCTTTGGAAAGAGGCCTTGGAAAGCTACTCCTACTAGCTAGATGGAGATCTGTGCTCTGCTGTGGCACACACTAGTTAATTAATTAACCAAAACTAATCTCTGGTCAAAATGATGGGCTAATCATGATTAAATGATAGGAGAGGGATGCATGGCAGTGGCACCCATTGGAGCCATACATATATACAAAGCTATAAAAATATTATACAATAGTAGTGATCTAGTGCTTTAGTGGTTGGATTAGTTTAGTATTTTTTCACACACTCAGACACCCTTGCTTGCCATGTGTGTGAGAGAGATAGTGAGAGGAGACAAGAAGAAGGGGGTTAGGAATAACTCTAGTAGCACCCTCTACAAGATGCTACTGCTTCCAAATAACCTAACAGCCATCGAAATCTAGTTTGAATCAGAAAAATGTGAGAAAACCCATCGATTGAGGCAGACAACTAGTTGTAGATGAGGAAGGGCATTTGAGGCCCCATCGAGTCTATGAAGATGTGATGGGTCCTGATATATTGACTTGTGGATTTATTTTTTCCTAGACTGCATTTAAGAAATAACTCTAGTAGCCTTTTTTCCTATTTAGAGCGAACATGGCCCACAACGATGAGGCCGGCGGTTCGGGCGGCAAGGCATTCTGGGAGCTGTCCCAGGAGATGGAGGAAGAACCTCAGTGCTATGAGGACGCCGCGGAAGACACCGATCCTGACTACACAACCCCTAGTGGCGTCGGGGATGACACCACTGATGGTGCCGCCGAGGATGCCACCACTGATGATGGCAGCGCACGCACAGATGGCAGCCAACCAAAGAGGCAACGGAAGGACCGGTGCCCGAACGTGCTCGGCACCGTCAAGGAGGAATTTACTGAAGTGTCCTCCGGTGGGCATCCAACGGCGCCCAAAGAATTAGTCAAGGGGTACGCGGGACAGCTCGGGTGCATTCTCCGGAGCACCGTCTCGATCAACACCGAGAACCTAAGGCATCGTGACCGAGGGAATTTGCGCAACCTCCTCTTCACGAAGCTGCACGAACGATACAAGTTCCCCGGTGACTGCGCAAACACACGCCTCTCAGGGAATAAAGTGAACAGTGCCGCCCTCACGAAGATGAGCACGGCCCTGGCTACTTGGAGAGCCGCGGTGAAGAGTAGGATTCTAAGAGGTGATAGTTATGAGAAGATCAAGGAGAAAAATCCTTCGATCAGCGAAGCTGACTACCTGGAGTTCAAGATCAAGTGCGAGAGCAACGCATCCGAGGAATCAAGTCAGTGGGGGAAAGATATGCGGGACTTGAACTTAGGGGTCCACACACTCGGTCCCGGCGGTTACAGAGTGGCGGAACCTATATGGGACAAGGAGGACGCGGAGCCTGCCGAGCAAGGCCTACCGCCCCACTTCGATAAATACCGTGACAAGCAGACCAGGAACTATGTCAGGGCCCGGTACAAGGTGGACCCGGTAACAAAGGAGCTTACCACGGATGCGAAGACCAAGGCGCTTGAGCTTGTTCTGGTAAGGAATACACCCCCGCGTAATTAGCTCCATATGGTTGCATTCTAATTAATGAAGCCAAATTTCTAAATGGTTCACGTTCCTTCCGCAGGAAACTGAAAGCAGTAGCGCGGGGTCGTCTAAGAGCTCCCCTTGGGACACCACTTTAAATAGGGCGTTGAACGTAATGAAACACAAGGATAAGCTCAGTAAGCCGTCGTCAGCTGGTCGTGTGGCCGGCAAAGGCTTGTCCACGAAATGGTCGGATTACTATACCGCTGGGCGAAAGGAGAGAAAGACCAGCTCGGAAAGCCAGGAGCGCGAGGTTCAAGAACTCAAGGCACAAGTGGCGCAGATTCCGGAGATAGTCGAAGAGCAAGTGCGAGACCAACTGGAAGCGACGATCACCGCCATTGTGCCTACCTTGATTGAGGGGCTGCAGGCGTGGATTGCGGGCGGCCAACAGGGGCCGCCCCCGATTACCAGCTTCACGGGCAGCAACTCGCACAACGCGCCGGCGGCGCCATTGGTGTCTCCGGCGGAGGCGGCATTGGTGTCTCCGGCGGAGGCGTCGGCATTGGAGCTTAATGCACCCGGGTGTGGGAAGAATACGCCGGCCGGCACCTCGGCAGCAAGCGGCCCCTCCGTCACTTGCACGCCCACCGTTGGCGGTGCCTCGACATTAGCCGAGCTCGACGCCATCACGGTAACTAATTAAGCCTCTCGGCCAATGACTTCATCTCCTTGCCTTTGACTGGGCATCCCTGACGCCCTACATGTTTTCGCAGGGCGCCGCCGACGTTCCATGCACTCTCCTGCACTTCGTGGACGGCCAGTTGATCGATGTCGCCAAGGCCAGAATCGTTCAACCGGGCAGCTGCGTGTTCCACGGTAATCCGATGCCACCCACCGTGTATAGGGTTCAACTGGTTCGGGTGCTGCCGGGCTGCGACGACTTGTTACCTCCGTTTCGACCCCCTGGGGCCGACGAAGATGATGTGATGACCCTCAGCGCCTGCTTAAGCTGGCCCCTGCTTTGGCCGAAGAGCCAGATTTGTTTGGGGGCGGGGGACACCACCCCACAGACAACACCGCCAGTCGTGCCGGCGCCAAGCCATGGCAAGACCGCCGCAACGCTACCGGACATGCCGGACATGCATATGGCACAGGATCCAGACATGCATATGGCACAGGATCCGGACAACGACGATGACGACGGTACATTTACCAACGTCGATAAGTACTTCAACGAACATGGGTACGGTGACGAATTCTTGGGGCCTCCTTCTCAAGAACCCAACCCTGCAAAAGACGATCGCGATCTAGCTGGTACCGCGGAGAAACCCAATTGCAACAGGCGTCGTCTGGCGTTCAGTTCCCAGGAGACGCCTCCAGCTGCCGCCTTCACCGAGCCTCAGATAGCCGAGGTGCGAAATATTATCAGCCCCAACACACTCAAGAAGGCGGTCTCTGAGCAGAACTCGATCCCATTACAGTAGAAGAAGAAGGGACAGAAAAGAAAGAATAACAAGCAGGGTGCGAGCCAGCCGGCACCGAGTACGATCCGTGCTTAGGACGGGCCACCTTCACCTAAGGATATCTCGAGGAGGGTGCATGTGGCGGGTAGGCCGATGCTACCGACTAATCTGCTCAATGCTGCAACCGGTGCTATGCGGAGTCTGCATGACAGTGTTCTTTCTTTGGAGAAGCGGCGTCTCTCCGAGAATGATGTGGCATACCCGGTTTTCGTGGCCAAGGTGCCAGAGGGCAAGGGCTTTGTCGATAGCACCATCGGGGGTATGATCATCCTGCGGTTTGATGACATCTTCGCTATGTTTAACCTTCATCCGCTGCACTACACCTTCATTCGGCTATTTTTGCTGAGTATGAAGATGCGGATCATTAGAGACAAGACCTCGGACATCGTGATAGTCGACCCCTTCTACATGCGTGCCAAGATCTTGGGCAGCGCTGGGGACCGGCAAGTCACGAGTTCATACCTCGAAGGCGTCATTCTGGCAAACCCAGATAAGGATAACTTCCTCGTGCCTTACTTTCCCGAGTAAGTCATCCCCTCACCGCCCCGTAACATATGATTTCTTAGATTTCGATCGTTCTTTTTTTTTCTAACATTCCGTGTTTTGTGCAGTGACACACATTGCACACTCATCCTCTTAAGCCCGAAATATTCCACGGCCACGTATTTCGACTCGGACCGTCAGTCGAAGAAAGACTACACAAATATCAAGAAAGTTCTTGATGAAGCTCTTCCCGGCTACGCCAGATCTGGAGGCACCTTCAGCAGGCCAATTCGTAGGTACGGCAAGCACGTGTTCACCCACAATACGACGTTCCCCTGCGTCAAGCAGCCGCCTGGCGGTCAGAAGGATGCCTACTACGCCCTCCATCACATGCGGGCGATCGTACGAGACCATAATCACCTTCTGCTACCAAATAATCTCAAAGATTGGGCCGCACGCTTGTCGGCAATCCAGGACGCGGACATCAGACAAGAATTCTTTCGCATCCAGTCGGAGTTTGCGGAAATCATCCATCAAGATGTCCTTCGTACCTCGGGGCAGTTCTACCTCAGATATCAACCGTCCAACAGTGAGATAGAAACAACGCTACAAATGCAGGCTGACAACGCCCGTGATTTCATGACCATCATGAAAGACGGCGGCTTCATCCACGCTCCGGTCCCTGAGTCGAGTCGAAAGTAGTGATGCTATGTAGTTCTGAAATATCGATTAGCTCATGTTGTAATTAAACTTTAATGAACTTGTATGTCTCTTTAGTTTGGACAGTCGTTCAACTTATATGTAATCGATGCTATTTATTAGTAGGACCATGAATCGTGCTATTAATGTGTTGCTTTTCTCTTCCGATCATTTTGTTGCATACTTATATATTGCTTATGTATTGTCTGTGAATTGCTACTAACGTTTTGTTTGTCTAGTGCATAGAGATGCCGTCGTATGTCGTGTACAAGGGTAAGGTTCCCGAGTCTACGACGACTGGGAGGAGTGTCAGAGACAGGTTCACCGTTTCAGCGGTAACAGTTACAAAGGGTACACCACTAGGGCGGAGGCGGAAGCTAGATACGCGCGCTATCTAGCGGGAGAGAGGAGGAAGCGGAGGAGGAACCGGATGAAGACCAGTTTCATCGCGATGATGCTCATCGTGACCGCAGCTCTCTTCTATGTGATGGTAGTTTAGATGATCGATATCGACTTGTAATGTGAAGACAAACTCGCTACTCGCGGTCTCGAGACTTGTAATGTTCTAAGTTTGTTCGGTATTTTGAATTCGAAGACTAATATGATGAATTGTATTCGGAGACTAATCTTCTATTGTATTCGATAAATCTGCTGTTTATATGTTGTGTTGTCTATATTCTGTGCAGTAATATATTTTGTAACCTGTGCAAATATCAGAAAAGAAAAAAAATTCCTAATATTCATACTAGTGGCACACCATACTGCACTTTAGTGGCGCACTGCAATAAACACACTAGTGGCGCATTATCTAGAAGTGCGCCATTAGTAACCCAGAGCACAAGATAAATATGGCCCCCTAGGAGGCATAGTAATGACGCACCGTTTGACATATTAATGGCGCACTGCCTGGTACGTCACTATTGTCTGGTATACTAATGGCGCACCAGGGGTGCGCCATTAGTATTTGTTACTAGTGGCGTGATGATAGTGGCGCACCTATAGTGCGCCATTAATGGCCAAAACAGGTGCGCCACTAATTAGCCTTTTCCTAGTAGTGTTTATTTTTTGTTTTCAAAAAATGTTTGAAAAAGTAAAAAAAAAACTGTTCTGGCTTCAAATAAAATCAAAATTCCAAAATAGTTCTTTTTAAAATGGTTGCTGATAAATTCAGCAAACTTTCATTTTTTTCAAAAGTTGTCCCCGTTTTCAAATATTTCTCAAAAACTGAAAAAATGTTCAACCTTTTTAAAATTTGTGCAAAATTTGATAAAATGTTTCCGTTATCTAATTTGTTCATGAAATAAAAAATGTTTATATTTTTGAAAAAATGTTTGAGAATTTCAAAATATACGCGTGTTCTAAAGAGTGTTCATGTTTTCACGAAAGTTTTTTTTTGGAAAATGTTCTAGTTTTCTATAAGTTGTTCAAAAATTCAGAAAATGTTCGGAATTTCAATTTGTTTTGTTCAAGTTTTCAAAATTTGTTCCTAATTTGACAAAGTTTTAATGTTTTTAAAAGTATTTGTGTTTTCAAAAAATATTCAGAATTTTCAAAAAGTGTTCACACTGTAAGAACTATTCAGGGATTTCAAACATTGTTCACGTCATAAAACATGATTGGAATTCCAATATTTTATGATATTTTCTATTTGTCGTAATTTTACAAATTATTAGTGTTTCTACAAATATTCTGCATTTAAAAATTGTTCATAAATTTCAATAAATGTTTTGATATTTTCAAAAAACATTTTCTAATCTCGATGCCATAGTGTTCTTAAGACATTTGCGCTTAGTAATCAACTCAAGACCATTAGTTCTACTGGTTAGCAGCAGTTGGTTGTGATGACGAGGTTGTGAGATTGATTCCAAAAATGCCCACTTATTTTGTATTTTTATGTCCCGACAGGGCCAAGTATGGGCGGTACGTACACAGGGCGTGAGCGACGTATTTGTAAGAAAGACCATCATACCCATGAAGGGGTATGGAGTTATGGAGTGATCTCATCCGTTGATGTGTTTAGGGGGTTGTACCGAAGCAAAAGTAACAACAAACACCCATCCAGGTGATGTACACAAAGTCAAGGATGACTCGGGGGACACCCCTTTGGGTGTGCCACTGCGGTAGGTACACAGGACACGGGCGACGTATTTGTAAGAAAGACCAACATATCCTTTATTATGAAGGGGTATGAAGTGATCTCGTCCGTTGATGTGTTTAGGGTGGTTGTACCGAAGCAGAAGTATTTTGAAAAACAACAAACACCAATCCAGATGATGTAAACAAAGTCAAGGATGTAGCTAAAACGATGGTCGTGGCGAGTAATCAACGTTTCAGGCTTCTGGCGGAGATCGGCTGACCTTGTATTTCCTTTCTTTTTTTTTCGAGAAAACTTCCGATCTATTAATCAACTGTTAAGATAGTATAAAGAACACCAATTATAAAAATATACATCCAGGTCCATAGGCCACCTAACGACGGCTACAAGCACTGGAGCGAGCCGAAGGCGCGCCACCATCTTCGTCCCACTCTCATCGAAGCCGGACAAACCTTGTTGTAGTAGACAGTTGGGAAGTCATCGTGGTAAAACCCCATAGGACCAGCGCACCAGAACAACAACCGCCGCCGATGAAGAAAAGCGTAGATCAGAAGGATCCAACCTGTAGATACACGAACAAAGACGAACGAAGACGGGATCTAGGTGGATCCACCAAAGACAAACGCCGACCGAATCTCGTGAGATCCACCGGAGACAAAGCTCCACACGTCCTCCGACAATTCTAGAAACACCACCAGGATGGGGACCAGGCGGGCAGAATCTTATTCCATCTTCAGAGAGCCGTCGCCGCCTCGCCTCTCTGAGCAGGACACAAACCCTAACAAAACTAAAAAAAAATATGAAAAAACGAAGCCCTCCCACCGGCAAGGGCCGTGATCCACCGCGCCTTCATGGCCCTAAGAGCACAGGAGATAAGGTAGACCAGCGCCGGCACCGGTGGGAGGCACGAGAAACCCTAGCCAAAGGTCCCCTTTCTTCCAGTGGAAGAAAGAAAACGATCGTGCCTTTTCCTTTTTCATTTGGTGATGTTAGCAATTTTTGGACATCGGCGCTTTGACCATTGTTGCTGCTTTTAGTTCCTTCGTTTGGCTCCTGTTTTTGTAACTGGTGGATGTAATGCTCCCTTGCATGGTTCATTTTTGTGTTCATATTTTTGTAATAGCTTATGGCTAGAAACATGGTCATTGATGCACTTGAAAGACCATGCCAATATCCATTCTTGGGTGGTATATCAGCTTTCTACAAACAATGAGCATTAATAGAAAATAATCAGCCAAAGCTTGATGAGTCAAGAGTCGATACCAACAAGAGAAATACATTTTGATAGGGAAGTGAAGATTATGGGACATGACAGGTGTAAGTGGTCGTGGGTATTGGGTGAGATCCACTGATTATGTGTTGCCCTTTTTACTAACATATATTACTCCCTCCGTCCCAAAATAAGTATCTCAACTATGTATTAACTTTGAGACACTTATTTTGGGACGGAGGGAGTATATAACAAGAAAAGAAAAGTCTAGGCCATCGTGCTTTGTAGGCATGTCCGCACCCTGGGCCGACCTACCGTCGGACCTGCTTCTCGACGTCTCGAGCGGCCTACATGACCCCGTCGACTTCGTTCGCTTCCATGCGGTGTGCATGCCGTGGCGCGACACAGCGCTACTGAACTCCCCGGCGGCGCGTCCTAGGTTCCCTCCCCGTCTCCTCAGGCCGCATAAGGGCACGATCTTGCACTCAGTCGTCAGCTCAACGTCGGAACACCGCCATGACCAGAGGCGGATTTGGGCCTGGGGCAACTGGGGCTGTAGCCCCAGGCGTGGCCCAACTAGCACCTATACGTGTAATAGCAAAAATTTCAGAATTTGAGATACAAAGAAGCTCAGCCCCAGGCTTTAGCCCATTGACGTAGAAGGCTACAAATATGGCAGCCCATTAGCCCAACTATAAGCCCTCCACGACCGTGCAGTTCAATCGATCAGAACTGAAAACGAATCATGCAGTTGACCGCTCGGTCTTCTCTCGCCCGATCGTTCCTAAAAAAAATCTCTCGCCCGATTCAAACGGAGAAACCCTCTCCTCGCCGCGCCGCCGCCCTAGTCAACCTGCTGTGCGTACCGTCCGGCGTCCTGACCATCCGCCTTGTGTTCTTCCCGTTCTTCTTCAAGTCTCCAACTCCTGCGAAATTATAGTGCGCGCACACCCGGTTCAACATGTAATTTCTATTTTGTATCATGTAAATTTGTGTTTGCTACTTCCTCTATATAACTATATCAGTTCAATTCGCTGAGTTGGTGATTTTAAATTTACTCCTTTTACGTAGTTAATTTTATTTCATTATCAACACGGAATCAGAAATCCAAGATGAATCGATGAATTTAGATCGTACAGTGCTATCAAAAATGAGTAAAGCAAAAAAAATTGATATATTATGCTTTTGTTTTGTACAATTAACTTGGGTATGTCCAGTGTCTTGATTTTAAATACTTGATTTTATGTTTATAACTAAAGGTCCTTCTACTATTGCGGGTGAAGAAACGATGGCCTCAAATTGAGCAACTCTTCATTAATTTGGTACGAACGCTTGCCTGATGCTCTTTGTTAAAACTATATTTTTTATTGAATTTCCTCTCATGGTAACATTGAATTCATATTTCATTTTAAATATGAATCTGTAGCATACTTCTAACATGCTTTGGTATGTGTAGTATTTGACATTATTTTTAGTGACTTAACTTTAGCCCTAGGCTTTGAGAAATCCTGGCTCCGCCTCTGGCCATGACTGCGAAGACATTTTCCTCACGGAGCCACCCGGCGCATCATCCATCGATGGCAGAAACTGGGTGGCAAGCACGGATGGCACGGCCGCTTGGCTCTTCACCTGGAGTACCCAGCCAAGACTCGTCAATCTTCTCACAGGTGATATCACCCCGCTGCCTAGACCCCCAGAGGAGATTGAGGATACGGTGAAGGAGCTTTTGAAGAACCCCGTTGGTATTGTCTATGGTGATGGCACCGTTTTTCTGTACAACCGTCTTCGAGACCGGGACATGTCAATCGTAATGGTGGCCATCTTGCATCCCGGTGTTGTCGCGTGGAGGATCTAGCAAAAGAGTGTGGATGTGCCACGTAGCAGACATTTGGTTGTAGCGTATCACAACTGCATGGTTTCTCTATGCGCAGGCAATTGGTTCGTGATCACAATTTATGGAAGAGAGTATGCCCGCGATGATAACTACCTTGTGGAATCATGTGGCGAGCTTATATGGACATCCATCCTGCGTCAGCACGGCTGGCAGGTCTGTGGTGACCCGCCATTGGGCGCTCTCTTGGTTAAGATGAAAACGCAGGAAGGAACGAGCGGGGATAGCAAACAGCGATGGGTGGATAAAGAAGTACAAAGCTTGGGCAACCGCGTCTTCTTCCTTGGTTCCCCTGCCAGCTTCGCCGTGGATGCCACGGAGATAGGCATGGCCGGCGGGTGTGCCTACTTCGTGTTTGTCAGCGACCTGTACAGGTATAACCTCTTGAATGGTGAGGCCAAGCTTGTGAAGGAGCTGGACCCCGAACCCGAATGGGGCAGCGTAGTTCATCTATGGCTCCAGCCCCAGCCTACCATTGTTCCGATTCAAGAAATTAGAGCAAGGCTTGAAGCTTCAAACAAAAGGATAAAAGAAAACCATTTTAGTAACTAGGATGCATTGTGGGATTTGAAGATCTTAATTCGGATGTGGTGTCTTGAAATATGTGGTCTAATTAATATGCTATTGCAATGAGTTCAAAATTTGCGGTTTTAATTAATTTAGTGTCGCAGTGGGTTGCTTTAGTCTTTTCTGTGTAATACAATTGTACTCTTTAAAGTTGTGCAGTTCCAATGTGAACTGAGTGTAACTCACATGTTCAAGTCCTATATTTGGCATGGGTGCTTATAATTTTCTGGATTATTTCAGTATTTAATGGCTTTATATTTTCATTGGTAAGACTGAATGTTATATATGGAGTTAATTATTTTTAAATAAAAATATATAATGAGGGAATTGAATTTGGGTTTGATGTGGAACCAAGAATCAGAATCGTGAAATGCCACGAAATGTAAAAAAAAAAGACTCAGAATCGTGGAATGTCGACCAACTTATGAATAGACAAGGGAAAAACATTAGCAAACACCCAATCGATGAACATTCAAACCAAAAGCTCAAATTTTGTAGAACCCATTGGAAAAATTGATAACCAAAAAATATTTAGCATGATTTTAAATTGATTATCTACCCTGAATTGGAGGTGAGCTGATAGCTGTAAAAATTATGGGGTGTCAACTTAATAGTATGTGTGAATTGCCAAGCTCACAATAGTTACGATTGGATGCTGTTTGGCCACCAAATTTTGCAATCACCTACAAAATTTGGTCATAATCACAGCCACAAAGTTTCGTAATTTCTGGAAAATATTTGCCCTTTTTTTATTTCACTGTTCATGTTGGGTGCAGTATTCCTGGTTGTGACCACAACTTTCCTAGAAGACAATTGTTTAGGGATTCTTTGAATCCGAGGATTTTTGTACGAAATTTAGAGGATCGGAATCCTAGAAATTCTTTTGCGTGGGTTGTTCCGTTTGCAGGATTGAATGTCATCGCAAGTTTACTATGGATTCCTTTGCATAATTAAGCTTCAAAAACACGTTTCTATCTAGTTGAATCTCTCACAAGTAGTCATTAGTTTATGCCACGGTGCAATCAATAGAACATGGACGTGTGCATCACTCGACGCAGAGGTCGAGGGCGTTTCCCTCTTCAGAAAAAAAAATACCATGCTGCAAAGCAAACAAACTTGGTAGGTATTCAATTTGAGTAGACCCTAGATGCGACGGAGCTTGAACATGTGTAGAGATGGCCATGTTGGCCGGAACATAGGGTGATTTGCCGGGAAAACAGCCCGCAGATGGCACGGAGGAGACAAAAGTCGACGGTGTATCGCCCGGACTTGCTCTCGGCGATGGAGCAAAAATGTCTAGAGACCTGAGTTGCAGATGAAACACCCAACCCTCGCATCACATATAGGCACGCTAGAGTCCCTGTAGCATCAAGACCAGGGAGTCCGTATTGCAATGCTTGATGTGAAGCATGCGACCATATAGAAATACGTATTCAACCAGGAGCACACGAAGAATTTGTATCCTTTTTCAGTATCAGTCGAGCACGAATCTCAGGGCAACACACCCATATGGGGGCTTAAACATATGTAGTATGTCAGACAAAACTTTTGAATTGCATCGACAGATTGAGAACGTGGAAGCAACATGCAGATATAGCAAAAGAGAAAAACACTGGAGAGAGGAGACGTGGCACAAGGACGGATGGGAGGGTGATGGGGGGTCTAAGCCGGTATCGGGCGTGCTATCGTGTCTCTTACGCAGCAATCTTGCCGTAGTCCACCCCCAAATACACCTTCATTAGAACCTCCGTGGTGGCCGCTCCTCTGCGACGTTCACCCTTAGGGCACGACCCTCCAAGCTCTGCAGAATTCAGATAGCAATGTGGGACTTGATGCGGCATTGGTTATCTCGGAAAAACGTGGTTTGTTTCGTGCAGTTATCATGGTATATGTAAAAGGTGACAGGGGAATCAAATCGTTACTGAACTAACCTGTCCATCGAGGGCAGCAATGGCATCATCAAGTTCCTCCTGCGACGCCATAGTCACAAAACCAAATCCCCGTGAGCGCCCAGTGTCTCTGTCGTAGACGACCCTGGCATCGACCACTTTGCCGTGCTCGCTGAACAGCTCGACCAGCCTAGAGTCGTCCACTTGCCATGGCAGGTTGCCCACGTAGATCCTGAATGAAGACCCGGAATCACGGGGAGGCCTTTCCACCCGGGCGCCTCTAGGAGCTGCCTTGTTTACAGTCAACAGCCTCCCATTCACATCCTGCTCACGGTAAGGTCAGTCAGCAAAGCAAATGTTTGTACATTCTTTAGCACGACTTTGAACTTGGAGAGTAACAAATCAATTAAAATGGGACCTAAAACAGGAAACATATGCAAATGCAAACCAGGAGCAGCCATTATATACAGGTTCCATTAACTGAAATCAGAATATTTAAGCAGAACAGTCCCATCATCAAGTTCACTCACGTAGCGATGGAACATCTCCACAGCCTTCTCAGCCTCCTCAATGGTACTCATGGTGACAAACCCGAATCCACGGCTCTGGTCGGTTTCTCTGTTGTAGATGACCTGCACATCCACAAAACAGAAACTACATTTTAGGACAAAGCGTAAAGGCATACAGCCTCCAAGCATCTACTGTCTAACTGCCCTCCAAAAATAGTGATAAAGCCAATACCATGCTAGGCGTGAATCAACGGTAACAAGGTCGCAAAACAGTACATTTTTCTGTACAAATGCATTTAAATCCTCAGCACGGAACTTCTTATTAGAAGCCACATCAGAGTAGGACGGACTTTCTTTTATTATTTCACAGTTTCTGGAAAAGGTGCACAAGTGTGCCTAACAAGGTGACAGAGAATCCAAGACAAAATTACGAGCAAAAACTTGTAATTCCTAGCACCTACACACAGCATTGGTCGAATGATGCATCCTTAGAAAGCTTGAAAAGCTGCCAAGAAGAATCTAGCAGCCCCTCCTAGTGAGCTCCAACAGGGTAGCCACCGCATTCAACTAGGCATTGTATAGAACTGAATGTGCCAATTATCAGTTTCCTGTAACAGCATAATTTCAGAGTTTGTGGCATTTTATTCACCAACGGACTGGGTTATCACCGAGCCGGTATTTCAGATATTCTGTTCAGCAAACAAGCGTGCGTGTGTATGCATACCCACGGACGAGCTGACAAAGGAGCGACCGCAGCAGCAGCAGCAGCAGCGAAGAGTTAGCTAGGTAAGAAGAAGAGCTGCTCACCTCGGAGACCTCGACGACGCCGGCCTGCTCGAAGAGCTGCGCGAGGCGCTCGCTGTCGACGTCGTAGGGCAGGTTGCCGACGTACACCTTGGCCTCCTCCGGCGGCTCCACGTACTCCCCGACCTCCTCCACCACCTCCGCCGCCGCCGCCACGTCCTCCTCCTCCTCCGCCACGGCAGGCTCCTCCTCCGCGACGTCCTCGTCCTCCGGCTCGGCGACGTCCACGGCTGCGGAGGTTTCGAAGAAGGATTCGGAGGCGGCGAGCGGGGCGAGCGGGCCGCGCGGGCGGGCGGCGCAGAGGCCGAGGCCGAGGCGGCGCGGGGGCGCCGGGGAGAGCAGCACGAGGAACGGCTTCGGTAGCGGGGCCGGGGAGGCGCCGGCGAGCGCGCGGAGGGAGGCCGCGGCGACGGAGGCGGTGGTGGAGGACGCCATCGCCATGGACGGTCGAGGAGCAGCGGGGAGAGGGGATAAGGGATTTTCTGGGTTTGGGGAGGAGAAGAAAGGAAGGAAAGAGAGTGAGGATTTTGCGGGATTTTGTTTTATATTTTCCTTCTTCCCTCCTGCCTCTGGGCTGGGCCGGGCCGGGCCGGGCCAGGCTGCTTTTCTCCATTTGGTTTATATACGAATACAGTTCAAAGTTGATTTTTTTAAACTAAAAGTTCAAAGTTGATAGTGACACTAAGAAAAGTTCAAAGCTGATTGTAAGTTTTTTTATTTTCTATATAACCTTACATCCGGGCTTCACTGTCATCGTGATAACGCAACAAAGCATAGCATAGTTTTACAATTTTGTGCCCCATTCATTCAAATTTATGTGACGCCTATGTACTTTAAGTTTCAAGTTGTCTCGTCTGAAGTTGAGGGACGAGACCCGCATTTCTCGATTAGTTGAGGGACAAAAATGGACTTCTCACATGGAAAGACAAGAGATTTCTACCATCTGCCCAGAATTCCACACTACTGTTCATTCCACATCTCCAATCATATCTAGAATGAAAATGGAATAGATGAAAAATATGTTGATCTCATGTGTATTATAGCGATGATCACCGAGACATTAAAAGTGATGTCATCCTCTATAACACTATGCTCCCTAGTTTAAAAATCCCACATTCAATTGAGGTCTTCAATTGTAATTGGATCACGTGATTTTGACCGGGTCAACGATTTCTCAAAACTCTCTCATTCAATTCTTTTATACTATACACTATGCTTACTAATTTTTAAGGCCTCGCAATTAATTAAGGTCTTCAATTTAGAATTAAGTCACCCGATTTTGACCGGGTCAAGAATTTATGAAGGAGCTCTCCCATTTAATTCTTTTAATTTCATATGTTCCCTAATTTGAAACTTTTTCATTCAATTGAGGTATTTAATTTTGAATTTGGTTTATGATTTTGACCGGGTCAACGATTTTTTAAATCAATCAGCAGCAACTGCTCTATAAAAACGTATCAATCCCACACACACTCCCACCACCTAGAAAAAAGAAGCGCCATGATATGATATTGTAGCACCAATATAGTACATGCAACCACTGACGCTGAAATTTACCCACATAAATATACATTGGCTAGCGGATAACACAAAACCACACCACAAAAGGCCATCAGTTCCATCATCTCCCCCACCCGCCAAACTAAATATTAAATCAGTTCCAGAATATAATGGGTATTAGTTTTTTGGAAAGTCAAATTTCTTTAACTTTGATCAAGTCCAGAGCAAAAAAATATCGACGTCCACAATATTAAACAAAAAAGTACGAAAATTCATTTCATGATGAATCTAATCATACCGGTTTGATATTATGGATTTTGATATATTTCTCTACAAATTTGATCAAAATTAAACTTTTCAAAAAAGTAACGCACTTTATATTTTGAAACAGAGTGGATATTTTTTTAAGACACCCAACAACATCAATGGTGCAGCAAAGCGCGCCCAACTCTTGTAGTCTTAGATGGAGACCCAATCACTTTGACCAACTAAAAACTTTCAAGGACAAAAATGATTAAAAAAGTGACAACTGAAAAATGAGCAAACAATGAGCGGTGCCAACTGCCTTGGGCAAGACAAGAAATCAAGAACAAACTTGTTGACACCTACACTCTGGAATCTTCTTTTAGTTGCAACTGAACTAGACAATCCTATTATAAAAAACTATATTATGGTATTTTGTATATTCGTGCATTGCATAATCTCTATCAAGAAATTTAAATATACTAAAATAGAAACAAACATTATGAAGTACATCTAAGTGGTACAAACTATTTTAGTAGAGGAGTGTTACATCATCTTCTTTGCTGATATTTAACGTGGCTAAGTTTTAAGAAAAATAACTTAATTCCTATGGGAAAAGGGTTTTATACATTTTGTATTTGTAACTATGAGAGTTTGAAGTGTAAAACATACAATGCGTTTTTATAAATTTTTGTTGTTACTATTATTAGATCTAACACAATCATAGTTAAAATTGCATGTTAGTAATTATGTCACCAAAAATAATTAGTCAATATTTTTGTATTATAATGATTTATAAAAATGTAAAAACTATTAGTATAAATAGGTAACGACATGTTTATCGGTTCATATTCCGTGGTTGTTGTAATTTTACTAAATGTAATCCTGCACAAGTACCCAATGAATGCGATGAGTCTATTCAGTTTTACTAAATGTGAAATAATACGTCAAAGCTCTGATTGGATTGATAAGCTCTGTTCAGTGCCCACCACTATACTCTGTTCGGTCAGCCCCAGACATCGAGGTGACCAAAGTTGTTGCTGGCGCGTGCATGCCAAAAAATTATTGAATTGTGTAAAGCAATGTGGAAACATGGCCACTCTATATAGGTGTAGTAACTGCAACCTGTCATTCATACTTTACCATGCGACCAAAGGTCAAATCTTATGTTCCACTCATGTTGTCATTCACTTCATTTAAATTTGCTTCCAATCGAATCTATTTTTTTGTTTGATATCCTCAATATGTTTCACGCTTCGAACTGCTTAGAGCAACTACAGCCAGACTCCACATACTGACTGGGCGGGCGGCCTGGTCAGTGACCGGTCACTTTTCCCTGACCCTACCGAGCTCATCAAATGACCCATGTATGCCCGGGCTGGCCGGCACCTAGATATGGGGAGGCCCGAACACGTCCGGCCGTAGCACGGCTAACCCTGATCCCCACGGACCCCACTCCCTCCGTCGATTCCTCCTCCCCTCTGTCCAAATGTCGAGCACCATACCGGCAGCGGTGGCGCCGGATCTGGTAGCGAGGACGATTGGGACGCCTTCATCCGCGAGGCGAATGCGTGCGACGACGAGGAGCTGGCCCTCCTCATCGCGCAACACCTGTAGCGGGTTGACACGGTCGGCAGCTGAGGCTCCGCTCCACCCCATGTGACCTGGCGCGCAACGCGGACACCGGCATTGGTCTATCCCGCACTGCACTCAACTCCATGCACTCGACCTGTTCTGCTCTAGTGGCTTGACGCCAACCACCTCCCCATTCTACGGCTACTCCCCACGGGCATCGCTGGTTGCTCATGCCTGCGCCGCCGGCGTCGTCGACGCGGACACCAGAATTGGAGGCTCCCGCCGCGAGAAGCAGTGGACTTGGGAGAAGGCGGCAGTTTAGAGGCCGTTGCATCTTCCGCCCGCCGCTGACGCGGATTGCTGGAGCCCGATGCGTTGGAGAAACTCCTTGCGGCTGTTCTCTACCTCTCGCTGACAACGGTAGAGACAAATGGCCATTGGCTCCGTTGGAAGAAGGACAAGGTGCGCCGGATGGGTATGGAGCAATCGGAGCACGAGGCCGCGGAGAGGGCGGCAGCGGCAGCGAAAGCTAGCGAAGCAGTAGAACCGCGTCATCCGGAGGATGGTTGTCTACATAGACCCCTCCTCAAACGACCCTTCCTCGCGCGTCCTATGCCTACACGGAGGGCTACATCGGCTCTGGTGACCGAAAGGGCAAAGGACCGTCGATGAAGTGGTGAAGATGCTCGGCCCTCTCCATCTATGTTTGCACTTTGTAGTAATTGTAGTTTATATATCTGTTCATTCGCCGGCTGGACTATGATGTTAAACTCTGTCTTTCGGTCTGGACTAGGTGTGATGTTTATGTGGTTTGTTCTATGTTCCAGAATTTCGCCCATCATCTACGTAGTTTCGTCTTTCATGTAACATGCATAGTATGAATTTAGGGTACCGGATATGAGGTGCACAACTATGGATGCGGCAATTTGAGGATTGGTCGGTCACTATGCACGGCGGCGGTTGGATCCTACTGATCTATGCTTCTCTTCATCGGCGGCGGTTGCTGTTCCGGTGCGTTGGTCCTCTGGGGCCTTAGCACGACGAATTTCCGGTTGTCTACTACAACAAGGTTTGCCCAGCTCCGGTGGGGAGGAGGGGTGGGCGATAATGGTGACGTGCCTTTGGCTCGCTCCAGTGCTTGTAGTCGTCGCTAGGTGGTCTACGAACCTGTATGTATTTTTTTTTTTACTTCTGTTCTAGTGTTCTTTGTACTACCTTGACAGTTGATGAATAGATCGAAAGTTTTTTCAAGAAAAAATTGCAATGTGAAATTCCAAAAAAAACTAACGCAATCTCTATCTATCTCTACTACTTAAAAAGAACGTAAGGTTCCCATTTCACCTTTCCTCCCACCACTTCTTCGTCCAACCTTCCATGTATACGATACTCAATCACCTTAATTTACTTACCTTCTGAACCAATTTCACTTTAATTTACTTACTAAATTTCTAATCAAAATATAAGGTAATTCACGATCAGAATTTAATGAACATTTATTTACACAATCGCATTATTATTGACACGAAAATCACAAGCTAACGTACTAGAATATTTATATCCCGTTGCAACGCACGGGCATTGTTCTAGTACTACTTAAATAGAACGTAAGGTTCCCATTTCACTTTTCTTCCCACCATTTCTTCGTCCAACCTTCCATGTATATGACAATCAATCACCTTAATTTACTTACCTTCTGAAACAATTCCACTTTAATTTACTTACCAAACTTCTAATCAAAATATAAGGTAATTCACGGTCAGAATTTGATGAACATTTATTTACACAATTGCATTATTATTGACAGGTAAATCACAAGTTAACGTACTAGAATATTTATATCCCGTTGCAACGCACGGGCATTGTTCTAGTGTACATAAAGAAATGACAGAGGACGACGTACATGAAAAGGGAGGTGAGAGGTGAAGGAAATATGCCCTAGAGGCAATAATAAAGTTGTTATTTTATATTTCCTTATTCATGATAAAGGTTTATTATTCATGCTAGAATTGTATTGATCGGAAACCTAAATACATGTGTGAATACATAAACAAACACCGTGTCCCTAGTGAGCCTCTACTTGACTAGCTCGTTATGGTTATGGTTTCCTAACCATGGACATGAGTTGTCATTTGATAACGGGATCACATCATTAGGAGAATGATGAGATGGACAAGACTCATCCGTTAGCTTAGCATAATGATCGTTCAGTTTTATTGCTATTGCTTTCTTCATGTCAAATACATATTCCTTCGACTATGAGATTATGCAACTCCCGGATACCGGAGGAATGCCTTGTGTGCTATCAAACATCACAACGTAACTGGGTGATTGTAAAGATGCTCTACAGGTATCTCCGAAGGTATTTGTTGAGTTGGCATAGATCGAGATTAGGATTTGTCACTCCGAGTATCGGAGATATATCTCTGGGCCCTCTTGGTAATACACATCATAAGCTTGCAAGCAAACGACTAAGGAGTTAGTCACGAGGTGATGTATTACGGAATGAGTAAAGAGACTTGCCGGTAACGAGATTGAACTAGGTATGAAGATACCGACGATCGAATCTCGGGCAAGTAACATATCGATGGACAAAGGGAATTACGTATGTTATCATAACAGTTCGACCGATAAAGATCTTCGTAGAATATGTAGGAGCCAATATGGGCATTCAGGTTCCACTATTGGTTATTGACCGGAGAGGTGTCTCGGTCATGTCTACATAGTTGTCGAACCTGTAGGGTCCGCACGCTTAACGTTCGTTGACGATATAGTATTATATGAGTTATGTGATTTGGTGACCGAATGTTGTTTGGAGTCCCGGATGAGATCACGGACATGACGAGGACTCTTGAAATGGTCGAGAGGTAAAGATTGATATATAGGACGATGGTATTCGGACACCAAAAGTGTTTCGGGGGGTACTGGGTACTTATCGGGTCGCCGGAAGGGGTTCCGGGCACCCCCGGCAAAAGATATGGGCCTTATGGGCCAAGAGGGGAAACACAACAGCCACAAGGGGCTGGTGCGCCCCCCATATGGGCCGGCCTAAGGAGGAGAAGGAAAGGGGAGAAGGGAAAGGAAAGTGTGGATTGGGATTCCCACTTCCTTCTCTCTTCCCCCCTCTTTCCTTCCCCCTTGGGAAAACATGGCAGGGGGCGCAGGTCAAGGCAGGGCCCCTAGGGGGCCGGCGGCCAGCCCTAGGGCGCGCCCTGGCCTCTCCCCTCCCCCTCCCACCTATATATATGTGGGAGGGGGGCGCCTAGCACACCCCAGACAATTGCCTAGCCGTGTGCGGCGCCCCCCTCCATCGTTTACACCCCCGGTCATATTTTCGTAGTGCTTAGGCGAAGCCCTGCGAAGATCACTTCACCATCACCGTCACCATGCCATCATGCTGACGGAACTCATCTACTACCTCGACGTCTTGCTGGATCAAGAAGGCGAGGGACGTCACCGAGCTGAACGTGTGCAGAAGGCGGAGGTGCCGTGCATTCGGTACTTGATCGGTTGAAGCGCGAAGAAGTTCGACTACATCAACCGCGTTGTGAAATGCTTCCGCTTACGGTCTACGAGGGTACGTAGACACACTCTCCCCTTCGTTGCTATGCATCTCCATGGATAGATCATTGCGTGTGCGTAGAAAATTTTTGTTTTCCATGCAACGATTCCCAACAGTGGCATCTGAGCCAGGTCTATGCGTAGATGATATGCACGAGTAGAACACAAAGAAGTTGTGGGCGGTGATGTTCATACTGCTTACCACCAATGTCTTATTTTGATTCGGCGACATTGTGGGATGAAGCGGCCCGGACCAACCTTACATGTCCATGTACATGAGACCGGTTCCACCGACTAACATGCAACTTGTTTTGCATAAAGGTGGCTGGCGGGTGTCTGTTTCTCCTACTTTAGTTGAATCGAATTTAACTGCGGCCGGTCCTTGAAAAAGGTTAAAACAGCAAACTTGATAATTCACCGTTGTGGTTTTGCCGTAGGTAAGAACGGTTCTTGCTAGAAGCCCGTAGCAGCCACGTAAAACTTGCAACAACAAAGTAGAGGACGTCTAACTTGTTTTTGCAGGGCATGTTGTGATGTTATATGGTTAAGACATGATGTGATATACGTTATTGTATGAGATGATCATGTTTTGTAAGTTATCGGCAACCGGTAGGAGCCTTATGGTTGTCTCTTTATTGTATGAAATGCAAACGCCATGTAATTGCTTTAGTTTATCGCTATGCGTTAGCAATAGTTGTAGAAGCAATAGTTGGCGAGACGACCACGACGCAACGATGGAGATCAAGGTGTCGAGCCGGTGACGATGGAGATCATGACGATGCTTTGGAGATGGAGATCAAAAGCACAAGATGATGATGGCCACATCATGTAACATATTTTGATTGCATGTGATGTTTATCTTTTATGCATCTTATTTTGCTTAGAACGACGGTAGCATTATAAGATGATCCCTTCACTAAATTTCAAGGTAAAAGAGTTCTCCCTGAGTATGCACCGTTGCTATAGTTCGTCGTGTTGAGACACCACGTGATGATCGGGTGTGATAGACTCTACGTTCACATACAACGGGTGTAAGACAGTTTTACACATGCAGAATACTTGGGTTAAACTTGACGAGCCTAGCATGTACAGACATGGCCTCGGAACACTGGAGATCGAAAGATCGAACATGAATCATATAGTAGATATGATCAACATAGAGATGTTCACCATTGATGACTACCCCATCTCACGTGATGATCGGACATGGGTTAGTTGATTTGGATCACGTATCACTTAGATGACTTGAGGGATGTCTATTTAAGTGGGAGTTCTTAAGTAATTTGATTAATTGAACTTAATTTATCATGAACTTAGTCCTGATAGTATTTGCATATCTATGTTGTAGATCAATGGCCCGTGCTACCGTTCCCTTGAATTTTAATGCGTTCCTAGAGAAAGCTAAGTTGAAAGATGATGGTAGCAACTACACGGACTGGGTCCGTAACTTGAGGATTATCCTCATTGCTGCACAGAAGAATTACGTCCTTGATGCACCGCTAGGTGAAAGGCCTGCTGCAGGAGCAGAAGCTGATGTTTTGAATGTCTGGCAAGCTCGATCTGATGACTACTCGATAGTTCAGTGTGCCATGCTTTACGGCTTAGAACCGGGACTTCAAAGACGTTTTGAATGTCATGGAGCATATGAGATGTTCCAAGAGTTGAAGTTAATATTTCAAGCAAATGCCCGGGTTGAGAAATATGAAATCTCCAACAAGTTCTATAGCTGCAAGATGGAGGAGAACAGTTCTGTCAGTGAACACATACTCAAAATGTCTGGGTATTATAATCACTTGACTCAGCTGGGAGTTGATCTTCCAGTTGATTGTGTTATTGACAGAGTTCTTCAATCACTGCCACCAAGCTACAAAGGCTTCGTGATGAACTATAATATGCAAGGGATGAAAAAAAATTCTGAGCTCTTCGCAATGCTTAAGGCCGCGGAGGTAGAAATCAAGAAGGAGCATCAAGTGTTGATGGTTAACAAGACCACTAGTTCCAAGAAAAAGGGCAAGGGAAAGAAAGGGACTTCAAGAAGAATGGCAAGCAAGTTGCCACTCCCGGGAAGAAGCCCAAAGCTGGACCCAAGCCTGAAACTGAGTGCTTCTACTGCAAAGGAACTGGTCACTGGAAGCGGAATTGCCCCAAGTATTTGGCGGATAAGAAGGATGGCAAAGTGAACAAACGTATATTTGATATACATGTTATTCATGTGTACCTTACTAATACTCGTAGTAGCGCCCGGGTATTTGATACTGGTTCGGTTGCTCATATTTGTAACTCGAAACAAGAGCTACGGATTAAACAAAGATTGGCTAAGGACGAGGTGACGATGCGCGTCGGGAATGGTTCCAAGGTCGATGTGATCGCCGTCGGCACGCTACCTCTACATCTACCTTCGGGATTAGTTTTAGACCTGAATAATTGTTATTTGGTGCCAGCGTTGAGCATGAACATTATATCTGGATCTTGTTTAGTGCGAAACGGTTATTCATTTAAATCAGAGAATAATGGTTGTTCTATTTATATGAGTAATATCTTTTATGGTCATGCACCCTTGAAGAGTGGTCTATTTTTTGTTGAATCTCGATTGTAGTGATACACATATTCATAATATTGATGCCAAAAGATGCAAAGTTGATAATGATAATGCAACATATTTGTGGCACTGCCGTTTAGGTCATATTGGTGTAAAGCGCATAAAGAAACTCCATGCAGATGGGCTTTTGGAATCACTTGATTATGAATCATTTGATACTTGCGAACCATGCCTCATGGGCAAGATGACTAAAACTCCGTTCTCCGGAACAATGGAGCGAGCTAATGAATTATTGGAAATAATACATACTGATGTATGCGGTCCGATGAGTGTTGAGGCGCGCGGCGGGTATCGTTATTTTCTGACCTTCACAGATGATTTGAGCAGATATGGGTATATCTACTTAATGAAACACAAATCTGAAACATTTGAAAAGTTCAAAGAATTTCAGAGTGAAGTGGAGAATCATCGTAACAAGAAAATAAAGTTTCTACGATCTGATCGCGGAGGCGAATATTTGAGTTACGAGTTTGGCCTTCATTTAAAACAATGTGGAATAGTTTCACAACTCACGCCACCTGGAACACCACTGCGTAATGGTGTGTCCGAACGTCGTAACCGTACTTTATTAGATATGGTGCGATCTATGATGTCTCTTACCGATTTACCACTATCGTTTTCGGGTTATGCATTAGAGACAGCTGCATTCACGTTAAATAGGGCACCGTCTAAATCCGTTGAGACGACACCGTATGAACTATGGTTTGGCAAGAAACCTAAGCTGTCATTTCTTAAAGTTTGGGGTTGCGACACTTATGTCAAAAGGCTTCGGCCTGATAAGCTCGAACCCAAATCGAAGAAGTGCGTCTTCATAGGATACCCTAAGGAAACAATTGGGTACACCTTCTACCACAAATCTAAAGGCAAGATCTTTGTTGCCAAGAATGGAACCTTTCTAGAGAAGGAGTTTCTCTCGAAAGAAGTGAGTGGGAGGAAAGTAGAACATGATGAGGTAATTGTACCTTCTCTCGAATTGGAAAGTAGCACAGCAGAGAAAACCGTTCCCATGATGCCTACACCAACTAGAGAGGAAACTAATGATGATGATCATGAAACTTCGGATCAAGATACTACAGAACCTTGTAGGTCAACCAGAACACGATCCGCACCAGAGTAGTATGGGAATCTGTTGGGTAACGTAGTAGTAAATCAAAAAAAATTCCTACGTATCACCAAGATCAATCTAGGAGAAGCTTGCAACGAGAGAGAAGGGAGTGCATCTTCATACCCTTGAAGATCGCGATGCGGAAGCGTTGCAAGAACGCGGTTGGAGGAGTCGTACACGCAGCGATTCAGGTCGCGGTCGATTCCGATCTAAGCGCCGAACAACGGCGCCTCCGCGTTCAACACACGTGCAGCCCGGTGACGTCTCCCGCGCCTTGATCCAGCAAGGAGGAGGGAGAGGTTGGGGAAGACAACTCCGGCAGCACGACGGCGTGGTGGTGGAGCTTGCAGTTCTCCGGCAGGGCTTCGCCAAGCTCAACGGAGGAGGAGGGGGTGTTGGAGAGGGGGAGGGCTGCGCCTTGGATGAGGTGCGGCTGCCCTCCCTCCTCCCCTCTATTTATAGGGCGAAGGGGAAAGGGGGCCGGCCCCTCTAGATGAGATCTAGAGGGGGGGCGGCGACCAAGGGGAGGGGGCTTGCCCCCCAAGCCAAGGGGGCGCCCCTTTTAGGGTTCCCCCCCCCCAACCCTAGGCGCATGGGCCATAAGGGGGATGGCGCCCAGCCCACTTAGGGGCTGGTTCCCTTCCACATACAGCCCATAGGGCCCTCCGGGGCAGGTGGACCCCCAGTAACCCCTTCGGTGGTCCCGGTACAATACCGGCAAACCCCCGAATACTTCCGGTGACCGTATGATGACTTCCCATATATAAATCTTCACCTCCGGACCATTCCGGAACTCCTCGTGACATCCGGGATCTCATCCGGGACTCTGAACAACATTCGGTAACCACATACTATTTCCCATAACGACTCTAGCGTCACCGAACCTTAAGTGTGTAGACCCTACGGGTTCGGGAACCATGCAGACATGACCGAGACATCTCTCCGGCCAATAACCAACAGCGGGATCTGGATACCCATGTTGGCTCCCACATGTTCCACGATGATCTCATCGGATGAACCACGATGTCGAGGATTCAATCAATCCCGTATACAATTCCCTTTGTCCATCGGTATGTTACTTGCCCGAGATTCGATCGTCGGTATCCCCATACCTCGTTCAATCTCGTTACCGGCAAGTCTCTTTACTCGTTCCGTAACGCATGATCCCGTGGCTAACTCTTTAGTCACATTGAGCTCATTATGATGATGCATTACCGAGTGGGCCCAGAGATACCTCTCCGTCATACGGAGTGACAAATCCCAGTCTCGATTCGTGCCAACCCAACAGACACCTTCGGAGATACCTGTAGTGCACCTTTATGGTCACCCAGTTACGTTGTGACGTTTGATACACCCAAAGCATTCCTATGGTATCCGGGAGCTGCACAATCTCATGGTCTAAGGAAATGATACTTGACATTAGAAAAGCTCTAGCAAACGAACTACACGATCTTGTGCTATGCTTAGGATTGGGTCTTGTCCATCACATCATTCTCCTAATGATGTGATCCCGTTATCAATGACATTTAATGTCCATGGTTAGGAAACCATAACCATCTATTGATCAACGAGCTAGTCAACTAGAGGCTTACTAGGGACATGTTGTGATCTATGTATTCACACATGTATTACGGTTTCCGGTTAATACAATTATAGCATGAACAATAGACAATTATCTTGAACAAGGAAATATAATAATAACCATTTTATTATTGCCTCTAGAGCATATTTCCAACAGTCTCCCACTTGCACTAGAGTCAATAATCTAGTTACATTGTGATGAATCGAACACCCATAGAGTTCTGGTGCTGATCATGTTTTGCTCGTGGAAGAGGTTTAGTCAATGGATTTGCAACATTCAGATCCGTATGCACTTTACAAATATCTATGTCTCCATCTTGAACATGTTCACGAATGGAGTTGAAGCGACGCTTGATATGCCTGGTCTTCTTGTGAAACCTGGGCTCCTTGGCAAGGGCAATAGCTCCAGTGTTGTCACAGAAGAGAGTCATTGGGCCCGACGCATTGGGAATAACTCCTAGGTCGGTGATGAACTCCTTCATCCAGACTGCTTCCTGTGCTGCCTCCGAGGCTGCTATGTACTCCGTTTCACATGTAGATCCCGCCACGACACTTTGCTTGCAACTGCACCAGCTGACTGCCCCACCATTCAAAATATACACGTATCCGGTTTGTGACTTGGAGTCATCCAGATCTGTGTCAAAGCTAGCATCGATGTAACCCTTTACGACAAGCTCTTCGTCACCTCCATAAACGAGAAACATATCCTTAGTCCTTTTCAGGTACTTCAGGATGTTCTTGACCGCTGTCCAGTGTTCCATGCCGGGATTACTTTGGTACCTCCCTACCAAACTTACGGCGAGGTTCACATCAGGTCTGGTACACAGCATGGCATACATAATAGACCCTATGGCTGAGGCATAGGGGATGACACTCATCTTTTCTCTATCTTCTGCCGAGGTCGGGCATTGAGCCGTGCTCAATCTCACACCTTGCAATACAGGCAAGAACCCCTTCTTGGACTGATCCATATTGAACTTCTTCAATATCTTGTCAAGGTATGTGCTTTGCGAAAGACCAATGAGGCGTCTCAATCTATCTCTATAGATCTTGATGCCTAATATGTAAGCAGCTTCTCCAAGGTCCTTCATTGAAAAACACTTATTCAAGTAGGCCTTTATGCTTTCCAAGAATTCTATATCATTTCCCATTAATAGTATGTCATCCACATATAATATGAGAAATACTACAGAGCTCCCACTCACTTTCTTGTAAACACAGGCTTCTCCATAAGTCTGTGTAAACCCAAACGCTTTGATCATCTCATCAAAGCGAATGTTCCAACTCCGAGATGCTTGCACCAGCCCATAGATTGAGCGCTGGAGCTTGCATACCTTGTCAGCATTCTTAGGATCGACAAAACCTTCCGGATGCATCATATACAATTCTTCCTTAAGGAAGCCATTAAGGAATGCCGTTTTGACGTCCATTTGCCATATCTCATAATCATAGAATGCGGCAATTGCTAACATGATTCGGACGGACTTCAGCTTCGCTACGGGTGAGAAGGTCTCATCGTAGTCAACCCCTTGAACTTGTCGATAACCCTTAGCGACAAGTCGAGCCTTATAGATGGTCACATTACCATCCGCGTATGTCTTCTTCTTAAAGATCCATTTGTTCTCTATGGCTTGCCGATCATCGGGCAAGTCTGTCAAAGTCCATACTTCGTTTTCATACAAGGATCCTATCTCGGATTTCATGGCTTCAAACCATTTGTTGGAATCCGGACCCGCCATCGCTTCTTCATAGTTCGAAGGTTCACCGTTGTCTAACAACATGATTTCTAGGACAGGGTTGCCGTACCACTCTTGTGCGGAACGTGTCCTCGTGGACCTACGAATTTCCGTAGCAACTTGATCCGAAGTTTCATGATCATCATCATTAACTTCCTCTCTAGTCGGTGCAGGCACCACAGAAACATCTTCCTGAGCTGCGCTACTCTCCGGTTCAAGAGGGATTACCTCATCAAGTTCTACTTTCCTCCCACTTACTTCTTTCGAGAGAAACTCTTTCTCGAGAAAGGATCCATTCTTGGCAACAAAGATCTTGCCTTCGGATCTGAGGTAGAAGGTATACCCAATAGTTTCCTTAGGGTATCCTATGAAGACGCATTTTTCCGATTTGGGTTCGAGCTTTTCAGGTTGAAGTTTCTTGACATAAGCATCGCATCCCCAAACTTTCAGAAACGACAGCTTAGGTTTCTTTCCAAACCATAATTCATACGGTGTCGTCTCAACGGATTTCGACGGAGCCCTATTTAAAGTGAATGCGGTAGTCTCTAAAGCATAACCCCAAAATGATAGCGGTAGATCGGTAAGAGACATCATAGATCGCACCATATCTAATAGAGTGCGATTATGACGTTCGGACACACCATTACGCTGAGGTGTTCCAGGCGGCGTGAGTTGTGAAACAATTCCACATTTCCTTAAGTGCGTGCCAAACTCGTGACTCAAATATTCTGCTCCACGATCTGATCGTAAGAACTTTATTTTCCTGTCACGTTGATTCTCTACCTCACTCTGAAATTCCTTGAACTTTTCAAAGGTCTCAGACTTGTGTTTCATTAAGTAGACATACCCATATCTACTTAAGTAATCAGTGAGGGTGAGAACATAACGATAGCCACCGCGAGCCTCAACACTCATTGGACCGCATACATCAGTATGTATTATTTCCAATAAGTTGGTTGCTCGCTCCATTGCTCCGGAGAATGGAGTCTTGGTCATTTTGCCCATAAGGCATGGTTCGCACGTGTCAAATGATTCATAGTCAAGAGACTCCAAAAGTCCATCTGCATGGAGTTTCTTCATGCGCTTAACACCAATGTGACCAAGACGGCAGTGCCACAAGTATGTGGGACTATCATTATCAACCTTACATTTCTTGGCATTCACACTATGAATATGTGTAACATCATGTTCGAGATTCAATAAAAATAAACCATTGACCAGCGGGGCATGACCATAAAACATATCTCTCATATAAATAGAACAACCATTATTTTCGGATTTAAATGAGTAGCCATCTCGCATCAAACGAGATCCTGATACAATGTTCATGCTCAAAGCTGGTACTAAATAACAATTATTGAGGTTTAAAACTAATACCGAAGGTAGATGTAGAGGTAGCGTGCTGACGGCGATCACATCGACCTTGGAACCATTCCCGGCGCGCATCATCACCTCGTCCTTCGCCAGTCTCCGCTTATTCCGCAGCTCCTGTTTTGAGTTACAAATATGAGCAATCGCACCGGTATCAAATACCCAGGAGCTACTACGAGCGCTGGTAAGGTACACATCAATAACATGTATATCATATATACCTTTGGTATTGCCGGCCTTCTTATCCGCTAAGTACTTGGGGCAGTTCCGCTTCCAGTGACCATTTCCCTTGCAATAAAAGCACTCAGTCTCAGGCTTGGGTCCATTCTTTGGCTTCTTCCCGGCAGCTTGCTTACTGGGCGCGACAACTCCCTTGCCGTCCTTCTTGAAGTTCCTTTTACCCTTGCCTTTCTTGAACTTAGTGGTTTTATTCACCATCAACACTTGATGTTCCTTTTTTATCTCCACCTCCGCTGATTTCAGCATTGAATATACCTCAGGAATGGTTTTTTCCATCCCCTGCATATTGAAGTTCATCACAAAGCTCTTGTAGCTAGGTGGAAGCGACTGAAGGATTCTGTCAACGACCGCGTCATCCGGGAGATTAACTCCCAGCTGAGACAAGCGGTTGTGCAACCCAGACATTTTGAGTATGTGCTCGCTGACAGAACTATTCTTCTCCATCTTACAACTGTAGAACTTGTCGGAGACTTCATATCTCTCGACTCGGGCATGAGCTTGGAAAACCATTTTCAACTCTTGGAACATCTCATATGCTCCGTGTTGCTCAAAACGCTTTTGGAGCCCCGGTTCTAAGCTGTAAAGCATGCCGCACTGAACCAGGGAGTAATCATCACTACGTGACTACCAAGCGTTCATAACGTCTTGAGTTGCCGGGAAAACAGGTGCGTCACCTAGCGGTGCTTCAAGGACATACGCTTTCTTGGCAGCTATGAGGATGATCCTCAAGTTATGGACCCAGTCCGTATAGTTGCTACCATCGTCTTTCAGCTTGGTTTTCTCTAGGAACGCGTTGAAGTTGAAGGCAACATTAGCGTGGGCCATTTGATCTACAGGATAGATTGTAAAGACAATTTTTAGACTAAGTTCATGATAATCAAGTTCATCTAATCAAATTATTTAATGAACTCCCACTCAGATAGACATCCCTCTAGTCATCCAAGTGATACATGATCCGAATCGACTAGGCCGTGTCCGATCATCACGTGAGACGGACTAGTCATCAACGGTGAACATCTCCATGTTGATCGCATCTACTATACGACTCATGTTCGACCTTTCGGTCTCTCGTGTTCCGAGGCCATGTCTGTACATGCTAGGCTCGTCAAGTCAACCTAAGTGTTTCGCATGTGTAAATCTGGCTTACACCCGTTGTATGCGAACGTTAGAATCTATCACACCCGATCATCACGTGGTGCTTCGAAACAACGAACCTTCGCAACGGTGCACAGTTAGGGGGAACACATTTCTTGAAATTTTAGTGAGGGATCATCTTATTTATGCTACCGTCGTTCTAAGCAAATAAGATGTAAACATGACAAACATCACATGCAAATCATAAAGTGACATGATATGGCCAATATCATCTTGCGCCTTTGATCTCCATCTTCGAGGCGCGGCATGGTCACCATCGTCACCGGCATGACACCATGATCTCCATCATCGTGTCTTCATGAAGTTGTCTCGCCAACTATTACTTCTACTACTATGGCTAACGGTTAGCAATAAAGTAAAGTAATTACATGGCCTTTACATTGACACGTAGGTCATACAATAAATTGAGACAACTCCTATGGCTCCTGCCGGTTGTCATATTCACCGACATGCAAGTCGTGATTCCTATTACAAGAACATGATCAATCTCATACATCACATATATAATTCATCACATCCTTTTTGGCCATATCACATCACATAGCATACCCTGCAAAAACAAGTTAGACGTCCTCTAATTGTTGTTGCAAATTTTTACGTGGCTGCTATAGGTTTCTAGCAAGAACGTTTCTTACCTACGCCAAAACCACAACGTGATATGCCAATTTCTATTTACCCTTCATAAGGACCCTTTTCATCGAATCCGATCCGACTAAAGTGGGAGAGACAGACACCCGCTAGCCACCTTATGCAACTAGTGCATGTCAGTCGGTGGAACTTGTCTCACGTAAGCGTATGTGTAAGGTCGGTCCGGGCCGCTTCATCCCACGATGCCGCCGAATCAAGATAAGACTAGTAACGGCAAGTAAATTGACAAAATCGATGCCCACAACAACTTGTGTTCTACTCGTGCATAGAAACTACGCATAGACCTAGCTCATGATGCCACTATTGGGTAACGTAGTAGTAAATCAAAAAAAATCCTACGTATCACCAAGATCAATCTAGGAGAAGCTTGCAACGAGAGAGAAGGGAGTGCATCTTCATACCCTTGAAGATCGCGATGCGGAAGCGTTGCAAGAACGCGGTTGGAGGAGTCGTACACGCAGCGATTCAGATCGCGGTCGATTCCGATCTAAGCGCCGAACAACGGCGCCTCCGCGTTCAACACACATGCAGCCCGGTGACATCTCCCGCACCTTGATCCAGCAAGGAGGAGGGAGAGGTTGGGGAAGACAACTCCGGCAGCACGACGGCGTGGTGGTGGAGCTTGCAGTTCTCCGGCAGGGCTTCGCCAAGCTCAACGGAGGAGGAGGGGGTGTTGGAGAGGGGGAGGGCTGCGCCTTGGATGAGGTGCTGCTGCCCTCCCTCCTCCCCTCTATTTATAGGGCGAAGGGGAAAGGGGGCCAGCCCCTCTAGATGAGATCTAGAGGGGGGCGGCAGCCAAGGGGAGGGGGCTTGCCTCCCAAGCCAAGGGGGCACCCCTTTTAGGGTTCCCCCCCCCCCCCAACCCTAGGCGCATGGGCCCTAAGGGGGATGGCACCCAGCCCACTTAGGGGCTGGTTCCCTTCCACACACAGCCCATAGGGCCCTCCAGGGCAGGTGGACCCTCCCGGTGGACCCCCGGAACCCCTTCGGTGGTCCCAGTACAATACTGGCAAACCCCCGAATACTTCCGGTGACCGTATGATGACTTCCCATTTATAAATCTTCACCTCCGGACCATTCCGGAACTCCTCATGACGTCCGGGATCTCATCCGGGACTCCGAACAACATTCGGTAACCACATACTATTTCCCATAACGACTCTAGCGTCACCGAACCTTAAGTGTGTAGACCCTACGGGTTCGGGAACCATGCAGACATGACCGAGACATCTCTCCGGCCAATAACCAACAGCGGGATCTGGATACCCATGTTGGCTCCCACATGTTCCACGATGATCTCATCGGATGAACCACGATGTCGAGGATTCAATCAATCCCGTATACAATTCCCTTTGTCCATCGGTATGTTACTTGCCCGAGATTCGATCGTCGGTATCCCCATACCTCGTTCAATCTCGTTACCGGCAAGTCTCTTTACTCGTTCCGTAACGCATGATCCCATGGCTAAATCTTTAGTCACATTGAGCTCATTATGATGATGCATTACCGAGTGGGCCCAGAGATACCTCTCCGTCATACGGAGTGACAAATCCCAGTCTCGATTCGTGCCAACCCAACAGACACCTTCGGAGATACCTGTAGTGCACCTTTATGGTCACCCAGTTACGTTGTGATGTTTGATACACCCAAAGCATTCCTATGGTATCCGGGAGCTGCACAATCTCATGGTCTAAGGAAATGATACTTGACATTAGAAAAGCTCTAGCAAACGAACTACACGATCTTGTGCTATGCTTAGGATTGGGTCTTGTCCATCACATCATTCTCCTAATGATGTGATCCCGTTATCAATGACATCTAATGTCCATGGTTAGGAAACCATAACCATCTATTGATCAACGAGCTAGTCAACTAGAGGCTTACTAGGGACATGCTGTGATCTATGTATTCACACATGTATTACGGTTTCCGGTTAATACAATTATAGCATGAACAATAGACAATTATCTTGAACAAGGAAATATAATAATAACCATTTTATTATTGCCTCTAGAGCATATTTCCAATAGAATCCTGTACTGGAAGTCATGTTACTAGACCAAGGCGAACCTACGAACTATGAAGAAGCTATGATGAGCCCAGATTCCGACAGATGGCTTGAGGCCATGAAATCTGAGATAGGATCCATGTATGAGAACAAAGTATGGACTTTGGTGGATTTGCCCGATGATCGGAAAGCTATAGAGAATAAATGGATCTTCAAGAAGAAGACTCACACTGATGGTAATGTTACTGTCTACAAAGCTCGACTTATCGCAAAAGGTTTTCGACAAGTTCAAGGGGTTGACTACGATGAGACTTTCTCACCCGTAGCGATGCTTAAGTCCGTCCGAATCATGTTAGCAATTGCCGCATTTTATGATTATGAAATCTGGCAAATGGACGTCAAAACTGCATTCCTTAATGAATATCTTAAAGAAGAGTTGTATATGATGCAACCGGAAGGTTTTGTCGATCCTAAAGGTGCAAACAAAGTGTGCAAGCTCCAGCGATCCATCTATGGACTGGTGCAAGCACCTCAGAGTTGGAATATACGCTTTGATGAGGTGATCAAAGTATATGGTTTTATACAGACTTTCGGTGAAGCCTGTATTTACAAAAAAGTGAGTGGGAGCTCTGTAACATTTCTGATATTATATGTGGATGACATATTATTGATTGGAAATGATATAGAATTTCTGGATAGCATAAAAGGATACTTAAATAAGAATTTTTCAATGAAAGACCTCGATGAAGCTGCTTATATATTGGGCATCAAGATCTATAGGGATAGATCAAGATGCTTAATAGGACTTTCACAAAGCACATACCTTGATAAAGTTTTGAAGAAGTTCAAAATGGATCAGTCAAAGAAAGGGTTCTTGCCTGTGTTGCAAGGTGTGAAGTTGAGTAAGACTCAATGCCCGACCACTGCAGAAGATAGAAACACTACTAGGAAAAGGGCTATAGATGATATGGCCACTAATGGCGCACCAGACATGAGGTGCGCCACTACTATATAGCAGTGGCGCACCATGTGTTGGTGCGCCATTAGTGTGAAAGACACTAATGGCGCACCAGACCAATGGTGCGCCACTAGTAATAAATTTTATTTTTTTTATTTTTCTAAAAATACTAATGGCGCACCATGCGAGAGTGCGCCATTACTAGTTTTAACTAGTAATGGCGCACCAGCCACAGAGTGCGCCACTAGTAACAAATTTTTATTATTATTATTTTTTCAAAAATACTAATGGCGCACCAGCCACACAGTGCGCCACTACTGTATTTTTTTTTAATTATTTTTTTTTGCAAAACTACTAATGGCGCACCACCAGCTGGTGCGCCATTAGTATTACTAATGGCGCATTTGTAGGTGGTGCGCCATTAGTAACCTGGGACCAGCTAGATATTTTGGACAGCCACACCTACACACTCACTTTCCCCACTTCATTCTCTCCACCTTCTCCTCCAAGCTTGTGTCGGCTGCCTCCTCCTTCTCACCTCATTTGCACCATAGATTCATCAAAATTAAGTGGTTAAATTACCTTTTTTTGATAGGTAAGTAAGGGGAAAGCTATCTTTATGTTGTAGATCTACTTTTTTTCTCCCTCTAACAACGTGCACATGCACTTTTTATGGCCTAGCTAGATCTATGTATGTTTGTGGTGTTGCATATGTTTGTGATGTTGCATATGTTTGTGGTGTTGCATATATGTTTGTGTTTGCAGGTACCGGTATTTGAAATGCGATAGTTGCCAATATTTTGCCGGAATGTTGATTCATTTCCGTTTCGGCGATAATTTTGGCACTATGCATTCTTTTTGGTCCTATTTTTAGGCAAAGTCATGCCAAATTTTTTCTTGGTTCTAAAATATCGTTTTGCTCTACCCCGCAGGCGACCATGGTCCGCACGATGACCGAAGGCATCGTGAATAGGTTTTTGAGCTCCGCGAAGGCCGAGATGCTTCAAAAGAACGAGACGGAGATAAGATGTCCGTGTCGAAGATGCAAGCTGAAGAGCCTTATTGCGGACCCGGATTCCGGGCAGGTGCGGGACCACCTGCTCTTGCGTGGTTTCATGGATGGCTATCGGTGGCAAGGTGATGAAGATGACTATGAAGTCGTCCATGGGGGCCGGGCAAGAAATGAGGAAGGGCAGCAAGACAACCATCGCGGCGAGGGCGGGCGAGAAGACGAAGAATCTCCAGGACATGATCACGACGGTGATGCTGTACACAGTCATCATGTAGAAGATGCCAGACATGATGATGAGGAAGATCAAGACGAAGGGCATAATCATGAAGATGAAGATGCCGGAGCAGACGACGATGGACCATCGATGGGCTGGGTGCAGGACCCTCATATTCAAGAGCTGCTTCTCAAGCAGACGGATAACGCAAGAACTGCCGCCCGAGAGAAAGCCAAGCTGGATCAACTGGAGATAGACGCGGTTACTCCATTGTATGAAGGATGCAGGCCCGAGGATACCCGCCTGAAAGTAACGCTCATGGCTCTGGAGATGAAGGTAAAACACAAAATGACCGACGCATGCTTCGACGAGAACATGTCATTCTGGCACGAACGTCTTCCCAAGGGGAACAAGTGCCCGACCAGTTTCGAGGAGGCGAAGAAAATCGTGTGTCCTCTGGATTTACCGCACGTGAAATACCATGTGTGCATGAACAATTGCATCATTTATCGGGACGAGCACGCAGAGTCTACCATATGTCCGGTGTGCGGCGTCACTCGATACAAGAAGAGGAAGAAAGCTCCTCGAAAAGTGGTGTGGTACTTTCCGATCACTCCTCGTCTGCAGCGGTATTTCGCGGACCCTAAGGTAGCAAAGCTCCTGTGTTGGCACGCGGATAGGGAGAAGAAGAAGCGAGAAGATGACAGAAATGATCCGGAGATAAATAAAAAAGACAAGATGCTGAGTCACCCTAAGGATGCGAGCTAGTGGCAAGCGTTGAACTTCGAACACCCAGAATTTGGGGACGATCCAAGGAACAACGTGCTAGGCGCGAGCACCGATGGAGTCAATCTGTTTGGCAGCCAGAGAAGCGCACATAGCACCTGGCCTGTGTTTGTGTGGATGTACAACCTTCCCCCCTGGAAGTGCATGAAGAGGAAGTACATTCACATGAGTATGCTAATTGAAGGGCCGAAACAACCAGGGAACGACATCAATCTGTATTTGGGGCTGCTGAAAGAGGAGCTAGACACGCTGTGGAAAACGCCAGCCAATACGTGGGACGCCGCAGAGAAAGATTATTTCCCTATGAGAGCCGCACTGCTCACGACGGTGCACGACTATCTCGGTTACGGATATCTCGCGGGGCAGGTGGTCCACGGATTTTCTGGATGCGTCAGGTGCATGGATGACACAACGTATCGCCAGCTAGATAGAGATCCCGGGTCTTGCGCTTTGCCTTCTTTGGAGTTGGGGGCTCCTCCTGCGGCTGCTCTTCGGCTGAGTCCTCACCTGATGAGCTCTCAGCAGCTGCGCCGCTCTGTTCCCCGGCAGCCTCATCCTCCCCGGCAGGTTTCTCCTCCAGTACGACTTTTGCATCGCTGGTTTCCCATTCCGTGAAGCCAACGTTGCCGGCCTCCGCGGCAAGATTCGCCTCTTCCACTCTAGTGGCAATATACGCCACTTCTTCATCAGTGGTGGCGCGGATGAGGTTTGTCTCTTCCCGGACGGCTCTCTCTGACAAGTTGTCGAAGAACTTTTGTGCCTCCTCCGCAGATGGCTCGACCCAGGTCGCGTCAAGGCTGTGGGCATTGAACATCGGCATTGCGGCGATGATTGACCCCAGGGCGGAGTTGTTGCACAAGGAAACAATTCTTGCTGGCAATTTATGCTTGTCTTCGCGCTGAAACAGCCTGTGGCAGATAGCGCCAAGCTGCATAATCGTCAGGTTGTTGTTCAGTCCGGGGCGCAGCCTCATGATATATGCCGCATTCCGGAACTCCCAGGCTGGTCTCCCCTTATTCTGCAGAGGAGCGATGCGCCGGCGAAGAAAATCAGAGCCTATCATCTCTATTGTGAGCCCGGCGGCTTTCAAACGAAGGATTCTGGTCGTGGCGATTGTGAGCCTGTCATCTTGAGCATCAAGATCGCTCCAGTCCTCGCCGTGGACCGCCTTCTGCCATCGGGGCGAACAGAAGGGATGGGGGTCTGCTTCCTTAATCCAGCACCACTCGGACCGCCATTCTTCCCACTTCTCGCGGTAAACCCTGTCTGGATATATCTCCTTGTTCCATGCCCTTGGGATCCAGGCGATAGAACCGGCAAGGGCTTCCCCTTTTTGGACGCGAGGAATGAAGTAATGGCGGAAGAGGGCGGTGTTGGGAACTACTCCGGCAAAGTTTTCGCAAAGATGGGCGAAGATAGCCATGCATGTTACGGCATTCGGCGTGAAATCCAAGAGATGGAAGCCGCATGTATACATGATATCGTTGAAGAAATCAGAGAATGGAGGGCAGAGCCCACAGTAAAAATAAGCGGCGAAGAAGGGATATCTATCAGGGCCGCCTTTGGAAGAAGAACCTGGGGCCATGCGAGTCGCGGGGTGAGCCTTCGTCTCCCTCGCCCACATGCACTGGTATCAGTTCCTCAAGGCTTCCGCGTCGAGCGTCGGAGCGAAGACGACGTACTTCTTCCGCATCTTCACCAACTCGCTCTCCGGGACATCGGCCTTCGTCTCCTTGCCCTTACTCTTGCTAGCCTTGGGCGGCATGGTGGTTGCGAAGGCGGAAGCCGAGGATGGAGTGGGTACGGAGGCGATGGGCGGATGAGGAGAAGTTCTGCTCTGGGCTCGGGAGAGAGAAGGTAATGGCGGATTTCAGATTGAAAAGAAGAAGGGGTAAAAGGGCAGCGCCTTTGCGGATTCCTTTTTATGGGGAAAGGAGCGAGGCCGCCTCTTTTAGTGCCCAATATGAACACGCTTATACGAGCGCGCTGCGGCCATGGCCATTCGGTGCACGCTTCCCACGTCGCGCATTCAACGCGCGTAGTGGGGAAGCGCAGTAAGCGGAATGATTACAAGCAGTTAACCCCTGCCACGTGTGCCCGTGCACTGTTTGGGCCTAGCCCAACAACGCCTCGCACCCATGTGTGGCCTAGGCCCGGGGGCTCCTGTCGGTGTACTAAATATTGGGCCTTTAGTACCCCATACTTGTGCACGGGCAGTTGTAGCCATACCTGCGGCAAGGCTTGTCGGGGGGAACAGCTGAAGATCGATCCAAGGTTATCAAGAGACATCCACGCCAAGGATCAGAAGATAAGGAGAACTGAAGGCTAAGGGCTCGGCTCCCGGTAAAATCTTGCCGGGGTAGCCCGCCAAGCCCGGCAAGATTTGCACCCGACAAGGTTCCTCCACTGTGCCACCGCTCCAGTACAGCAACCGGCCTGGCATTCTAGCCCCACCTCTGGATGCGTGGCAAGGCACTAGTGGAGGCGAGCTTAAGCGGTGCTGATGGGATGGCCCATTTTTCCATCCCCAAGAAAGTAGGGACACCTAAACGGACACCTCACGATGCATTAAATGCATTTGTCCAAAATCGTCAGTGGTTAGGTATGATAACCATGTAGCTACTTTACACCTCGCATATGAACAGTTTGCCACTGTGGTGACCCCTTTGATCATATGAAAGGAGGCCCAAGGCAACTGTACAAGGGAGGAGGACTCTCAGCCCATTCTGCATGTGTAGCTGCTGCTTGAACGTACTGTTCATCGCAAGTGCTCCAAGAACTGGGACGAATCACTAGTAATAAACTAAAGCAAGAGTAGGGTTTTACGCTGATCAGCAGCCCGAACCTGGGTAAAAATTCCCTCGCGTTGATCATCGGTTCTGCTCTTTGTGCATACCTCTCTCCCTGCCGAACCGTAAAGGGGTCCCTCGGATCCCATAGGTGTCGTACGCCGACATCCTCGCCTTCAACCTCCGCGTGGGCGCCATCCCCGCGGAGCTCCTCTCCTCGCGCCGTCTCCGGACGATCGACCTCAACACCAACGCGCTCACCGGGGAGATCCCCGTCGCTCCCTCCGGCTCCTCGCTCCTCGTGTACCTCGACCTCAGCGCCAACTCACTCTCCGGCGCCATTCCACCGGAGCTCGCCGTGCTCCCGGAGCTCACCTACCTGGACCTGAGCATCAACAACCTGTCCAGCCCAGTGCCGGAGTTCTCGGCTCTGTGCGGGCTCCTCTACCCCAGCCTCTTCTCCAACCATGCCCCAGCACTGACGCGAGTTGCAGCAGCAGCACCACCAGGCCCGCGCGGCCGCGGCCATGGAAGGAGAGGTGGGAGTGCGACGCGGCGGTGGATGGTGGAGGCACGGCTCCGGCGTGGAGCACGGCGGAGGCGGCTCTTTTCTGAAAAAGGGAGGGAGCTTTTGCTAAATATATATCTGTAACGACGTCTAGTGTGAACAGTTACGCCACGTCATCATTTATGGGACCCACCTGTCATAATCGTCATCGAAACGACCAAAGCCGTCAATTAGTGTTTTTTGCAAAAAATTAGACAAAAAATTAGTGATTTTGGGCACAATTCCGTAGACTTGTGGTTCCTGCAAACCTAGCTTTCAATGTCGATATTTTCTGCAATTCACTCTGTGTCGGACATTGTGCCCAAAATACCACATGAACTTGTGTCGGACATTTTCCTGTGTGATATCACATCTTCCGTCCGTAATGATTGTTTAGCAAGCCTCCATAAGAACATGCGTATTTTGCCAGGTACCTCTGTCTTCCATAGGCATTTTCATGATTCAGCATCACGATCAATGCTAGAAGACCCCAACGTCCCATCAAGCCAAGCTTCTCTTCTTAACTTTGTGTTTACCAACATTCTATATGCGGACCGAATTGTGAAGTTGCCGCTTTTCTCAAAATTCCACACCCAACTCATTGGGGACGTCTGTGGTGCACAAAGGAATCTGGAGGATCATTGGTATATCAATTGGCAAGCAGAACTCTTCAAGCCTATTCATATCCCATGCAGCCATAGTATGATCAATAAAGGCCGAGACCAGCCGTGGTGGATTATTCATGCAGCTACCATAAGGTCTCACCATTTCCCCTCTGGGAATCCAGTTATCAGTCCATATGTTTGTGTTCTGACCATTGCCAATCCTCCTTATCTGGCTTCCAAATCTGGCTTGGATGGTTGCCTAGTTCTGCATCCAAAATAGAACAGTTTGGGAAGTAAACACCCTTCAAAATTTTAGCACTCAAAGAATTAGGATTCTGGAGTATTCTCCATGACTGTTTTGCCAAGAGTGCCAAGTTAAATAGCTCGAAGTCCTTGAACCCCAATCCACTCATGCTCTTCGGTTGTGTCATAGCTTTCCAAGAGACGCAGCTTGGCTTACCTTGACCATCCTTACTTCCCCACCAAAATTTCCTGACACTGTTTCTGCTGGTAAAAGTCGCTGCCCTTTGGTTGGGCTCAAAGTGGGTGGGCTGCACGTCTGAAGCCTCAATTCGTCTGTCATTCAGCGGCCCATAGTTACGCTCATCACCGACCCAAACAAGCAAGACGCACAAAAAAAAAAAAAAGCAAGACGCCATCATATCTCTCGGCGATTTCTCTCTCAAGATGGCATCTGGAAGCCGCGCCGACATGGACAGGAGGCGATGGTCGGACCTCCCGGCGGACGTGCTCCGCGAGATATCCGGCAGCGTGCGCGTCGCCGCCGACTTCGTCAGCTTCCACGCCGTCTGCAAGCAATGGCGCGGCTCGCGCGACCCGCTGTACCGGGCGAGGGCAACCAGGACCCAATTCCTGCCATGGCTCCTCGCGCCGCCGGACGAAGAACCCGGCCACCTGAAGTTCAGGTGCGTCTCCTCCAAGGCCAGCTACTGCGTGGTGCCCCCTTCGCCCGTGCCCCGGCGAAACTGGGTGTGCAGCACGGACGGCGCCGGCGTACGTTATCTGGCCGTCGACGAACGCCTCCGCCCCAGCCTCCACGACCCTCTCACCGGAGCCGTCGCCCACCTGCCCACCTTCCCGTGGGAGGAGTTTAACCCCTGCGGCGTCATCTACGATGACGGCACCACTTTCCTGTACAGCATCGAAAGTGGACGGTTCAGGGCGGCTCTCCTGCGTGCCGGTGATGCCGAGTGGACGGCCGTCCAGAGGACCCTTGAAGCACCTTCGATTTGGTACCGTGAGTTCTGCGCCACGTACCACGGTGGCAAGATCATGGTGACCGCCGATGCTAGCCTGTGGCACGTAGTCACGCCTGATGGTGGTGACGACGACGTATTGGTACCAAGGCCGCCATGTTTGCAGTGGGAGGAAGAGCCCTGCTCGCGCCACTACAGCCATGTCCTCGAGTCTTGCGGCGAGCTTTTGTGGGTGGTTGTCCAGGTCCAATTGCGCAGTTACACTCCTACGAGTGGCCTCAGACCTGTGCTCTCGGTGCTTGTGCACACGCTAGGGGAGGAGACAACGTCACCGGAGAAGAATACACCACGGTGGGTGAGGAAAGATGGCCATAGCCTGACCGACCGCGTGCTGTTCCTCGGGTGGCCCAACAGCTTCGCCATGGATGCCTCGCGGCTGGGAGGTAGGGACGACGGCGGGTGTGTCTACTTCGTCTACCGTGAAAATATGGACTTGCCACGTGAACGTGAAGAGATCGGCGTGTTCAGGTACAACCTCGTCGATGACAAGATCAAGTATTGGTACTACGGTCGTCAAAACAATCTTGAGATCATCGAGCGACTGCCTCAAGGATCGGACGAGGGGAGGTGCACGTGGCTACTACCCCAACCTGCTATTGCTCCAATTCAGGTAATATGCTTGACAAATAATATCGGTTCCAATTATCGCCAGGTCAAGAGCTTAACTTTAATAACCTCGAGACTCTTCATAAGCATCTCAAATTGATTAATTTATATATTCATTTTCCTACATCAGGAACTCAATGAGAGGGCGTTGAAGGCTCAAGAGCTGAAGCAGCAGCCGATCTAGTTACTAGGCCAACCCATCTTGCTCACACCGAGAGACATTACCAGCCTAGTTTTAGGGTGCTCGTGCGTAATTTGCCTCTCACTGTGAAGAACTCATAACTACAACTCTTCTTTAGCAACGATGGCAATGTGTCTAGTGCCGAGGTGATCTAGTGCAAAAAGACCAAGCGCTCACAAGGCACCGGCTTCTTAACATTATCGACGGCACATGCCAATAAGGAAGATGCTTTAGATGCTCTGACCACATTGTTTTTGGATGGATGTAGACTTGAGGTAAGCTCGGTGGGGCGGCGGTGACAGCAGCCATCTTCCAGCAAAGCAGCGTAGCTACATATACACTATGTAGCTTGATCCTCTTTGTTCGTAAAATGACAATGATATGTGTTGTTGGTACACATCTCGAAATTCATTATGTGTACTGACTCAACTGGCGAAAAACAGGAACTTTGAACTTTATTTTCATGTTTTGGGAATTGGCTGAGAAGTTTTGACAAATAAAAAATAGAAACCTATGGTGACAGTTGCGATTTCTTCAATATTTTGGGCCATATAGAGATGTTGAAATGAAAAAACTGGATTAATCCTTGATTTTGGACGCTCGACCGAATAGTAAGTGAGATCTACAAGGGATCGCAAGGTTGGCGGCGTGTAATGTTACAGATGACGAGTGGTTGATTTTGGCTGCACCAAGGCAGCTCCTTAATATGGCACTGTTAAACTGAACCCCTTTGGAACCGTTGGTAGAGCGTCATTTTTTAGTTGTTTCTATGTATTTTTCTTGAGCACGGTATAGTTGTCGTGTATGCATACATTTTTTCGTCTCATGAAAAAGAAATTGTGAAAGAAGCGAGTGGTATGGGTGCAGAAGACAATACAGATTACAGAAGCATAGCATTCATTGTTGTTGTAAACAGTGAACAAGTTTAATTTGTTTTCCCCAAAACGTGTCACAAATTCATCATGAACTTGATCAAGTGATCCTTGGCAAATCTAGACGATGGAATTGCCTTCGCCCATATATTCCACCACTTCCTTCTCGTTGGGCAGTGTAGTAATTCAGTTTTTTCCACATCAGCGACCACCGAGACAAAACAACCTAATATTTTGTTACCAAGAAAATAATAATCTACTCTACTAAATTCTCGAAAGGAAAATGTTTCATCCATACAACGGATTTTCTAGTAAACACCACATTTTTACTTTATTGATTTATTCCCTTACACTGTATCGACTGAGTGACATGCCTTTGCCTGTGGAAACATCCATTCTATATCACGTCTTGGACAAAAATCACCAAAACAGATCGTTTCATCGGGAGACGTTTCCTTCGAGGAAGCGCCATGCTGGTGACATGGAGACTAAGCGATGACCAATTAATTCTTCACGAGTTCCTTGTCTCCTTTGCCCAGTCAGCGCCCTGGTCCTGGCCAAGAGCAATTGTGCATCTTGTTCCATGTTCAAGTCGTCATGTCAAGAGGCAAGGACGAACTGAAAACTCTGTCCTTTGCCTTGAGAGCCTACAGAGGAGAAATGGAAGGTGATGAGCCACACACTACAAGAATTCGAGACACCGAGAAGCCGACCAATGGAACAAAGCGTATGCGTGGCAGAGGTTTTGGTTTGATTTGCTTTGCCTACCTCTTTGTCCCAGTTGGTGCGCATGGTGATGGCCAGCAGCAGCAGCATCTGCACGATTAATCCGCAGATTATTCCGAACCACAGCCCCTGAAGTTCAGGCCCATAGGTTAGTTTTGAGAGGTTTCTTCAGATGAGAAATACAAGTGAAACTGCAACTTTCTGTATGGTATGGTATGGTGTGGGTGGTGAAATCATTACCATTCCGCCAAGATGGTAGACAAAGGCAAAACATAGCGCCGCTGGAATGCCGACGAGGTAGTATGCGCTGAGATTGACACAAGCACCAATTCTTTGGAGGCCACAGCCCCTAATAATACCTGGAATATATCAAGTATATACCCCACGTTGCAATCAGTATCTTGAGAGTAATGTTCGCCGAAATGCTACATATCTTTCATCGAAATGATACAAGACAAGATAGACTAAAGTGCATCTCAAGAAAAGAAAAAAGACAAACTAGAGTTGAAATTCAGGAAATAGGCTGCAAGTACTTGGAATTGGCCTTATTTGGTGCATCGTCTATATTTACCTGAAAGAACGCATTGCAGATCGTCGAAAATGATCGACACGGAAAGAAGCGGCATCATTCTCGCAATGTATTCCACCACCTCCTTGTCGTTGCTGTATGCATACCCCCATAGATTGCGCACCGAGAGCAGAATAAGTCCTAACGACACACCCGTCACGAGACCCAGAACCATGGTCACACGAGTAGCCAGACGGGCAGCTTCAGGTCGCCCAGCACCAAGCTCGTTTGAAACACGGGTGCTACAATGACAAGATATATATACACGGTTTCATTGCCACAATGACTGTACGATAAAGTTGTAGTACAGGCATGGCAAAAGGTTACGAGTCTTGAGTTGTTCGATTCGGTCGTACCTTATGGCTGCCCCAAGCCCGAAGGGGATCATGAATGTTAACGCAGCTGTGTTTAAGCTGCAAGCAGTTCCACATTTCCCATCAGAATTCAGAACAGGGCATGCAGAATGTGAAATACTCCATGAAAAACTGCAACTCACCAAATGGACAACACCGATGCCTCGAGCTTAGGATTTGCGAGAAGTCCGGAGAGAAGTACCAGCAGCTCAAACGACCACCACTCTAGGCTGTGTACATGTAGGATCAGGCTCAGTCGAAGATGGAACGCGAAAAAAGAAACTCACCAAACCATGAGCGCAGATGGCAGGGCAAGCTTCATGAAGCTGACGATGTCGTGAAACGCCTCCTTTGAGAGCCCTGTCCAGGTGCTCCTGCAGGATGGAGAGACCCTGATGTAGAGAGCCAAGATTGAGACGTTGGCCAGGTACGAGACGGCATTGGCCAGGGCAGCGCCCTTGTTGCCCAGCCCAAGCTTGTACACCAGCAACCAGCACACAAGCACGTGGGTCAGCGCCGTCACGCCTGCGCTCGCCATCACCGGGAGCACGATGCTTTGCGTCTGGAGGAATCGGACGTGGCACTGCAGCAGTCCGTAAGCGAACAGTGCCGGAATCATCCACCGGATGTAGCTCCCTGCCCCCATGGCAATCTCTGGGTCCTGGCCGAAGAGCAGGAGGATCTGGCCGGTGTACGCCCAGAGCACCGCAACCACGACGCTCACGAGAGTGAGCACCAGGATCGCCCTCTGCTTGTAGATGCCGAGCAGATGGTACCGTTTTGCCCCGAAGGCTTGCCCGCACAGTGTGTCCAAGCTGCTCGCCATGCCAGACTGAGATGATCATGGACAGACACAAAGAAAAAGACATTCAGGCTGATGCCAGGTGTTGATTCGTGAGGATCAAAACATGCAGGAGATGAATTGACATACCATCAAGCTGAAGCCGGTGACATTCGCAAAGGAGGTGGCGATTGAGGCACTCGAGAGGGCGAGCTCGCCGAGATGGCCGACGAACATGACCGATATCATCTGCACGACGTTCTGCAGCAGGCATCCGGCGATGAGAGGCCCGGCGAGGTGCAGCTGCTTCTTCACCTCAATCACCACCAAGCTCTCCTTTGGCCCTCCTGTCCCCCCAACAAGAGGCTCCTCCATGGCTGGCAACATACTTGAAACTTGAAAGCTCACGCTCTGGCTCTGAAGATGGTGGGTGAGGTGGGGGTGTATTTATCACGTCTACTAATCAACCTCATCAATGCTGTGTAGGCCCGCCACTGGAGGACTAATTCAGGAAGGCAGCCAAGCTGAGCCGAGCGCGCCCCTGAACCAGCCATTTTCAGCGTGCCTGGGTCAAGTGGAGTAAAGAATCTCATGTGAGGCAAACGCGGCAGCTTGGCAGCCAAGTTGAAGATATCTGACGAGCAAGATTGAATGGGACAGTTAACAGCACATGCTCGATTATGGCCGGAGCCGGAGCCTATTATAGTCAAAAGTTGGAAAGCTACAACAAGCGTAGATGATTGCACTGTTATAGTCAAAAGTTGGAAGCTCTCGTCGTCATGTGTCATATCTGGCACTTTTTTTTTTTTTTTGAACGGGAAAGGCCCCGAAGGGCCTCGAAGCATGTACGTATTACTTCAGCGGTGAGATTACAATTACAGGAGGGATCCTAAGGATTAAAGAAATTACAAACTGGTCCTCGCACTTTGCAAACAAGCCCTCGAAAAGATAAACAGAAAAGCAATCAAGGGCTTCGTCTTCACCGCTCCTCGCCAACGACCTCAAGGCCTGGGCGCCAGCAACAGCTCCGGGGACGAAACCACTTGGAGTGAAGCCAGCGTTGATCCCCACACCGAGATCCAAGATCTTCCAGTGAAGGAAGAAGCAGCCCGGGCTGGACAAGCAGCCGAGCGCGGAGGGCCTCCCTTGGCCATGGATAGCATCGGCAAACAAGGGCCTCTGCTGATGCACTCCGCCACATAATCCGGCTTCAGAAGCACAGGTGAGGACCTGTGCTCCAACTTCCCTCAGAGCAGCAGCCTCGAGCTTCACCGAAACGAAGAATTCGTCCCCTTCCCTCCCGCCTCCATGACGACAGGGAGAAGAACGCATAGCCCCTCGATCCAGCCGAAGCCCTGCTCCACCGGCTGAAACCTCCAGATCTGGAGGATTCACTTCGAGCTTATTTAAAGGGTAGGACAGAAAGGACCCTCCCCCCCCCCCCCCCCCCATCTTCATCTCCGACCACCGGAGCAGCACGAAGAGGAGAACAATCCCCACCAGCCACCAGATGCAGCTCGGGTGCATCGGCGACCAACTCCCCATCGGCATCACGCCATTCTCCACGTAGGAAAAACAACAACTACACCTACCTCTGTCAACAGAGAGGGGCCGGCCTCCCCTCCCCCATCCACTCCGGCCGGCGAGGCCGCCGGAGGGAAGAGGGAGAGGAGCCGGGGCGGCGTGGGTGACTCTCAAAAGAACGAGGGGAGAGAGGAGGAGAAAGAGAAAATATCTGGCACTTCATGAGCCATACATAAAAGGGAATTTCTTAAGATGCTGCTACATCAATGGAAGAATGTCATATATAAAATGCACAAAAAGTACAACAAATAATGATCTAAGATGGGGAGCAAACGTACAGAAGTCCAAATCTGAAACGTAATGCAAGAGAAGAAGAAATAAAGACTTGACAGAATGGGCCAGAGGAACTTCTGAAGTCTAAAGTCTAGATCTGAAATCTGAAGTCGTAAGTATTTCTCCATGCACCATAAGAAAGTTGGATCCATGTCTAAAAAAAAGCTGGATCCATGTCTCAAATTTATGATCTGCTAACACTTCCACAAGGCTTAACTGGAATTTAGAAACTAAATGGGAACGACCCAAACAGTTGAATGCCAATATACAAAAGTATGTAGCAGAAGCAAAGGCGAAAGTCGCTACTCTCATTCTGAATCAATTGGATGCATTTTAATTGATAAAAGCACACACCAGCAAGAAATGTGTTAGCATAACAATATTCAGCTATTGATCCCGCTTTCCACTGCATCAACAACAAATGGAATCAGAAAATATACATCGTTGTAGTGGAAAAAAAACACTGCGGTCTAGCATCTCAAGGAAAAAGAAGCAACATTTAAGGATACATGCAAATATGCTGGAGCAGAAAGAATATAAGGAATCAGTTGATACACTTGAGGAAACAAAGGCTATAAGAATCAAAAAAAAATCTAGCTTCAAGATTGTAAGGCTATTTACAACCTAAGTCACATCAACGTGATATGTCCAGATATAAAGAGTCTGTCTTGAATAACAGTGTACAAAGTATGCAGTTCATAATTCTTATGGAATTTAAAGATTAAGTAAATTTGAATTAGCAAGTCAGGATCAAATTCCAAATTAACTGCTCTATCAACCATACAGTTCAAGCCCCCCACCCCCCCCCCCCCGGCCCCCGCGTCGCTCCGCTTGGGGTGACTCGGGTGGCGACGAACCCTAGCCGCCGAACCTTCCCTCCCGCCTCCCTCCCTCCCCCACCTCGCCGCCGCCCGAGAAGACCTCCGGCGCCGTCCGCGGGGTCGTCAAGGACGGCGGTGGCGAGGATCTGCTGCTCCCGACCGGAGGGCTCCGGACGCCGAGGCGGCGGCCTCGGGTGGCAAGGCGGCGCTGTCTTCTGCTGCAAGCGGCGTCGCAGGTGGTGGCCCTCCACTTCCTCGGCCGCGAGGGTGGCGAGGGACGGCGGGAGCTGTCGCCGGTCGCAGCGAGTGTTGCGCCCTCCTCGCTCGCGTCTGGATCTGAAGGCGGCCTCCCTCCCCCCACGCATCACTTTGTCCCGCTGGATCTGGTCGTCGGTGGCCTCTGGTCGCCGGATCCGTTGTTTGGCTGCCTGGAGGTGCGGACCGAATCGGGAGAAATCCTTGGCTGGTGTTCTCTAGCCACGACGGCGGCGACACCGGTCGGTGCCGTTCCCCTCCTCGGAAGCGTCGTCGAGGTTTGTGCCCTCTCCCTCCCGCTTCATGCCCGGGAGAAATCCCTTGTCTTGCTGAGACAGGTCGGCAACGGCGCGTCGTGCGCCGCCTCCTTCTTGAAGGTGCCGGCTTGGGCAAGGTGGGAGAGTGCTGTAGTGCTGTGCGGTGGTGGCTGGGTTTGCTGCGTCTTCGGCGAGGGATTTGGAGCATGGTTCTTTGTCTCTGAATTAGTGTTGGTCCGTTGTCCTCTTGATTTGGCCGTTGGCCGATCTGTGCTTGCTTGCTCAACATCTTTGCCTTGGGCAGGGAGGGGACAGGGATCCTCTCCTTTTTGTTGGCAGCAACCAGATGCGGTAGCAAGGTCACGGAGCTGATTCCTGCGGGCTGATCTGATTCCAGTTATGGATGCTCCATTTTCTCCTCTCTGTTTGTTTGTTCAGTGACAGCTCCCTTGTGCAGTTTTTCCTCTTCGTGCTTGTATCAGTAGGCCGCGGTGTGGACTTTCGTCTGGTATCCTTCGTGCAGCGGCGTGTCGAGCTGAGTATCTCCCTTGGTGCCCAGAATCATGTCCATTCCTTGCTCTAGGGGGGGCAATTCCATCTTCCGGCGGTCCGGCGCCTTTCGAGCCAAGGCGAGGGGCAGGGGTCCCCTCCGGATTTGGAGAGGAGCGGCATGTTTTTCGATGTGCACCTTCCAGGGTAGATGAGGGCACGGTTCATCGACGTTGGGCATTGGCTCCGCCCGAAGTTCCTCTCTGTTTGCCCTACTGGTTTAAGTTCACTCGGAGGACTCCGTCGACTACAAGCTAGTGCTTATTCTGTTTACTCCTATAGGGCATGTAGTCTTTGGTGCTTGTAAGCTGCTTCGGCATCACCGTGTATCTGCAGTTTGTTTTTCTGTTATGTTTCCAGTTGGTTGTAATGGTGGCCTTGTGTAATCCCTGGCCGGTTGATGGCTTTGTTAACTCAAAGTCAGGCTCTTCTTGAGCCTTCGTTCTAAAAAAAAAAACTATACAGTTCAATACTGAACTAGTATTTGCTTTTGTGACACTTCCCTAAACATAACCGTAAAGTAAGTCATTCCTCTTCACTTTGTTTTCGTAGAAACTGGGAACTGCCATTGCACTGTTTCTTTTACTAACATCAGTGCATCTATTCTTTTCACTTCACTCTTCCTAGATGCCCACTTCCTGCAGATTACCATGTCCATCGGTAGAAAGAAATTAATGTGACAACAGAGATCACAAATAGCAAGAGAAAAATAGCATGTGAGAAGAGAGGCAGAGCAAGATCGTTGACCAGAGAGGGCATACATGCAGACTTGCAATATATTTTGGGATGCAGGGTGGCAAATCAGGACAAGACGGACAAGGTGCACATGAGGAGGTCTCGCCTCACATCTGGTCATCCCTGTTCTCCGGCCGCCAGCTCTCCCTCAAACTGATCCATCTCGAGTTAGGAGACGGCGGTGGCAGATTGAGAGATATGGCAGAGTGAGAAGAAGAGCTAGGATTTGGGTGAATTGGGGATTTTGAATGAGCCATTTTGCGGGAAAAAAAACCAGAACAATAACTTAAACGGCCACATTGAATAAAACGAGTCCCTCGATTACAAATTTTCCTAGCCAACAAAATTCTGACAGTGGGTCCCACAGTCAGCAAACCACGTCAGCCCATTACGGCTGGAAACAGGGAACTGACCCATTCGCTCAGGAAACAAACCAAAGTGACCATTTTTACACATTTTGGGACGTGTGTGACCAATGTGCTTATCCTGCAAGAGTTCATTGACAAATGGTGTGTTTATCTTGCGGACTTTCTAGTAAACACCACATTTTTACTTTATTGATTTATTCCCTTATACCGTATCAAGTGAGTGTCATGCCTTTGCCTGTGAAAACATCCATCCCATCTCACGCCTTCGACAAAAACCACCAAAACAGATCATTTCTCGGGTGACGTTTCCTTCGAGGAATCGCCATGCTGGTGACATGGTGACGAAGCCGTGACCAATTCTAAATTCTTAACGAGTTCCTTATCTCCTTTGCCCAGTTAGCGTCCTGGTCCTGCTCCTGGCCAAGAGCAACTATGCATCATGTTCCATGTTCATGTCGTCATGTCTAGAGGCAGGGACGAACTGAAAACTCTGTCCTTTGCCTTGAGAGGCTACAGAGGAGAAGTGGCAGATGATGAGCCACACACCATAAGAATTCGAGACACCAAGAAGCCAACCGACGAAATAATCCGTAATGCGTGGCAGAGGCTTCGGTTTGATTTGCCTTACCTCTTTATCCCAGTTGGTGTGCATGGTGATGCCCAGCAGCAGCAGCATCTGTACCACTATCCCACAGATTATTCCGAACCACAGCCCCTGAAGTTCAGACCCATAGGTTAGTTTTGAGAGGTTTCTTCAGATGAGAATGAAATACAGGTGAAACTGCAACTTTCTGTATGCATGGTATGGGTGGTAAAATCAGTACCATTCCGCCAAGATGGTAGACAAAGGCAAAGCATAGCGCCGCTGGAATGCCGACAAGGTAATATGCGCTGAGATTGACACAAGCACCAACCTTTTGCAAGCCACAGCCCCTAACAATACCTGGAATATATCAAGTATATACCCCACGCTGCAATCAGTATCTTGAGAGTAATGTTCACCGAAATGCTACTTATCGTTCATCAAAATGATATGAGACAAGAAGATAGACATAGACTAGAGTGCATCTCAAAAAAGACTTGAGTTGAAATTCAGGAAATAGTATGCAAGTACATGGAATTCATGTTATTTGGTGCATCGTCTATATTTACTACCTGAAAGGACACATTGCAGATTGTCGAAAATGATTGACACGGAAAGAAGCGGCATCATTCTTGCAATGTATTCCACCACTTCCTTCTCGTTGCTGTATGCATAACCCCATAGATTGCGTACCGAAATCATAATAAGTCCTAATGATAGACCCGCCGTGAGACCCAGAACCATGATCACACGAGTAGCCAAGCGGGCAGCTTCAGGTCGCCTAGCACCAAGCTCGTTTGAAACAATGGTGCTACAATGACAAGATACACGATTTCATTACCACGATGACTGTACGATGAAGTCGTTGTACAGGCATGGCAAAAGGTTATGAGTCTGAGTTGTTCAGTCGTACCTTATGGCTGCCCCAAGCCCCAAGGGGATCATGAATGCCAATGAACTTGTGTTTAGGCTGCAAGCAGTTCCACATTCCCCATCAGAACAGGGCATACAGAATGTGAAATACTCCATTAAAAATGCAACTCACCAAATGGACAACACCGATGCCTCCAGCTTAGGATTTGGGAGAAGTCCGGAGAGAAGTACCAGCAGCTCAAATGACCACCACTCTAGGCTGTGTACATGTAGGATCAGATTCAGTCGAAGATGGAGCGTGAAAAAAATCTACCTGCAAATCTGGGGGGCACAAGCTAAAACTCACCAAACCATGAGCGCAGATGGCACGGCAAGCTTCATGAAGCTAAGGATGTCGCGAAACGCCTCCTTTGAGAGGCCTGTCCAGGTGCTCCTGCAGGATGGAGAGACCCTGATGTAGAGAGCCAAGATGGAGACATTGGCCAGGTACGAGATGCCATTGGCCAGGGCAGCGCCCTTGTTGCCCAGCCCAAGCTAGTACACCAGCAGCCAGCACACAAGCACGTGGCTCAGGGCTGTGACGCCCGAGCTCGCCATCACAGGGAGGACGATGTTCTGTGTCTGGAGGAACCGGACATGACACTGCAGCAGTCCGTAAGCGAACAGTGCTGGAATCATCCACCGGATGTAGCTCCCTGCCCCCATGGCAATCTCCGGATCCTGGCCGAAGAGCAGGAGGATCTGCCCGGTGTACGCCCAGACCACCGCAACCACAACGCTCACCAGAGTGAGCACAAGGATAGCCCTCTGCTTGTAGATGCCGAGCAGATGATACCGCTTTGCCCCGAAGGATTGCCCACACAGTGTGTCCAAGCTGCTCGCCATGCCAGACTAAGATTATCATGAACAGATATACAAGAAAAAACACCCGGGTTGATATCAGTTGTCCATTCATGAGGATCAGAATATGTAGGAGACGAATTCAAATAATATACCAACAAGCTGAAGCCGGTAACACCGGCAAAGGAGGTGGCAATGGAGGCACTCGAGAGAGCGAGCTCGCCGAGATGGCCGACAAACATGACCGATATCATCTGCACGACGTTCTGCAGCAGGCATCCGGCGATGAGAGGCCCGGCGAGGTACAGCTGCTTCTTAACCTCGGTCACCACCAAGCTCTCTGTTGGCCCTCCTGTCTCGTCGGTGCTGCTGTTGCCCCCAACAAGGGGCTCCTCAATGGCAGCTGGCAACATACTTGAAATCTCACGCTCTGGTTCTGAACAAGGTAGGTGAGGTGAGGTGAGGGTGTACTTATCATGTCTGTGAAAGAATATACTACCCCTACAAGTCAACCTCATCGATGCAGTATAGGCGCGCCACTCGGGTCAAATTCAGGAAGGAAACCAAGAGGAAACAGTGGCACTCGCTTGGCAGCCAAGTTGGGCGTGCCTGTGTCAAGTGGAGTAAAGAATCTCATCTCATGTGAGACAAAGCCGGCATCTGCCAAAATAAACTACGGATATGACGAGCAAGATTGAATGGAACGGTTAACAGCACATGCTCGATCATGGCCAAAAGTTGGAATGCTACAACGAGCGTAGATGATTGCACTATGATAGTCAAAAGTTGGGAAGCTACAAGCGTAGATGATCTCATCTCATCTCATAGGTAACGAAATCAATCACGGCCGGACCCGGAGCCGGAGCTGGCCGCTCTCGTCGTCATGTGTCATATCTGACGCTGACGACCACTTCATGACGAATACATTGCCAAGATGCACGCACTGTCATCAAGGTATCAGTTAACCACCCCGACCCCGTGGTTTGTTCATACGAGGCTCAGAATGGGTTCCCCCACACACACAGAGGCATCTCATGAGACATTGAAGAAGAAGAAGAAGAAGAAAATCTGGCAAACCTCTGCGATGTAGCAGAAAGATCGGGAAAGGGTCTGGGTAAGAGCCGTACAGCAGCGGCGGCCCCGGCCGAGGAAGAAGGTGGCGGCCAGGGGGACGGTGGAGTGGTGTCGTGCTGGGCCAATACGCCGATCAGCACCGGCAAAATGCTGCGACTTGGGCTGGATCGGGCCAGCACGGCCCTGTGGTGGTGCATCGGGCCAGTCGGCCCGCCGTGCCGGGCCGGCATGGCACGAACGCCTCCCTCACCGGAGCGTCGAACCACGGCACGCGGCACGCCGGGCCGCCGTCCGCCGCTGATGGGAGGAGGTGGGAGGCTGGGAGAGGACGCAGCTCCCGCCCGTCATGGACGCCCTCATCCCAGCTCCCGCCATGGAGGGCATCGACGCCTCACCGTGGTCCAGCGTCGATGATGGATGCGTGGTGACGGCCGACGGCGGCGGGGCTGAGCAGATACGCGGCCGAGCTGAGCAGATCGAACAGCGGCAGGGCTGAGCAGATCGACGGCGGGGATGTGTGGGTAGGATAGGGTCGGGGAGGCGGCGTGCGGCACTGCCAGCGTCGGTCCCGGGCGAGTGGTGCGTTGACTTGACTGCGTCGTGTGCGTATCGAGAGAGTTTTATTTTTTGAGCGGTGAAAAACTTTATTCAAGTCATATGATGTTCGCTGGCTGAAAGCGCGGTCCAAAAGAAAAGAGTGAACATCTCACGTCCCCGCCCCCGCGTCGCCTAACCTAGGCGACACGGGGGGCGAGATCCGCCGCCGGCCCAAAGACCTCCTCCCACGTCCTCTCTCCCCTGCCGTCGTCGGAGGCCAAGCCCGTAGCCTGGCCGGTGATGGCGGCGCCGGGGCTTTCCCCCTCGCGTGGTGGCTGCGTCTTCCCCTGGCGGCGGCGGCGCACGGAACTGCGGGGCATCGGCGGCGTGGAGCGGCGGGTTCCCGGCGGCGAGTGTGACAGCGGCGTTAGCGCAGGCGCGATGCCGCGGCAGAGGAGTCCCTGTGGCGGCGGCCTAGATCGCGGATCTCGCCGTACCCAGATGGGCTTCGGGGGGGGGCGGCGGATCTGGTGAGCGTCTACAGGCGGGCTTGGTGGGCCTGACGACGCCGGCCTAGGCACCATGGTGGTGCCATGGCCGGTCAGGCGGCGGCGGCCTGGATTCTCCGTCCAGTCCCCGGCAGCGATGGCGGCGGTTCATGTACAAGTTGCTTGATGGAGGTCCTCTGTTCAGATCCGGGTGAAAACCTGGCCAAGGCCGGCGGTGACGGCGCTGGTATGCGGCGTTTCCTTCTTGAAGGCATCGCCAAGGAGAAGTTCAAGACAGCTATCTGCTACCTCCGGGGGAAACCCTAGATCAGTAGATCGAATGACGGCGGCGCGTTGGTGTCGTTTCCTCCTTGGGGGCGTCATTCTTGGAGGCGTACACGGGATCGAGGGACCAGTGGGCGGCTTTCTTGGTGGAGCGGTGCTTCATCCTACACATTGATGACGGCGAATCTCGGCGGCGTGGCGCAGTGGAGACTCGGCGCCCGATGTACGAGGATGGACTCGCGCAGGAGGACGACGCTGTCTGGCGTCGTGGTGGCATCGATGGCAGAGAGACCTAGCACGGTAGATGCAACAGTACAGCTCTGAAGATGAATTGGTGGCAGGTGGCTGCGGCGGCCTCATACCCGGCAGGCGTCCTGGTTGAGGAGTGAGCCGGACTGGTGGGTGCCCCATACCCGGCAGGTGTCCTGGTTGGGACCTCAGGTCTTAGATGTTAGGTTTGGCTGCGAGGTCTGTTTGGTATTAGGCCCAGACTATCAGCATCCCTACATCAACTGGATAGGAGTAGCGACAGATGTTGACTAGACGGTAGCTTTAGGCTTACTGTTGTATGATTTTATAAGGTCTTATGTGAATTTTTAATAAAGTGGTTGTATACCTCGTCCAGATGCAGAGGCCGGGGGTCCTCCTCCATTTCTAAAAATAAAAAATAAAAAAAATATGATGTTCGCTGGATACAATATCTTTTTTTTAGGGTGAATACAATATCTGGTACGTACTACCGGAACGAGATCCTATAACGTACACACAAGCTACTGCAGAGGGACGTTGTTGCACGTCGTCCGTTGCTTGCGCATCCGACGACAGCAGTGAAACACAGGGCAGGTTGATCAATCTCAATTTACATAAAAGAAAAATCGGAAGACAGCTAAAAAGAAAATCAGAGAATGGCAAGAGAGAGGCAGAGACTTACGTACGAGACCTTTTCTCGAAAAGGAGCGGATGTATTATAAAAATTCATCGAAAATACAAAGCATCTCAAACATAATAAAAATTAAGAAAAACTATATTTTCATCCATCAACTCTTTCAAAAATATAGAATTGGTCCCTCAATTTTAAAATCAGCAAAATTTAATCTCTCAACTTCTCAAACCTGATAAATGTAGTCGTTAATACCGCGTTGGATGGTTTCTCTCAAACGTGGACATGGTTTTGTGTGGACCCACCTGCCAGCGGTTGAAAAAAAAGGAAATAGGAGGAACACTACGAAAAATTAGAGCATCTACAGATGAGCGCCCCAAACCCGCCCTATATGCCCGGACGGATGGTCTGGCCACGAAAAATCAACCCAGACAGACGCCTCAAACGGGCCTCAAACGCCCGGTCTGACCGGTATCCCTCGTATCCAGCCCAAATATGGAGCGGATATGGGGGCGAGCACGTCCGTCGACTGTTGAGTGTAATGATTAGATTGGAAACATAGGATAGACTAGGAAGTATTTGTGACGACCCCGGCTTAATCGTGCACTAATCATACACGCAAATGTGCACGATCAAGCCTAAGGACTCACTTGAAGATATCACAACACAACTCTAAAACATAAATAAAGTCATACAAGCTTAATATTATAAGCCAGGGCCTCGAGGGCTCGAATACATAGCTCGATGGCATACAAGCGTCAGCGGAAGCATTAGATATCTGGGTACAGATATATTACATAGAGAGAATTAGGCATTCACAGAGGCGGGGTAAAATAAAATACTACGATCGAAAGGCGTAGGCCTCCTGCCCTGGACCCTCCGATCCTACTCCTGGTCGTCAGTCGGCTCCTCGTAGTAGTAGTACTCGCCAGGCGGGTAGTAGTACTGGTCGTCGGCTGGGGCGTCTGGCTCAGGGGCTCCGTCGTCTGGTGGCATCAAATGAAATATGGGGGAAAAAGAAAATAAAGCAAACGTGAGTACTCATCCGAAGTACTCAGCAAGCAAGGATCTACACTACATATGCAACATTGTCAAAGGAATGGCTGTATATGTGGACTGGGCTGCATAAATGCCAGAATAGAGGGGGAAAGCCTAGTCCTATCGAAGACTAGCATCTTCATCAATCTTCGGCAGTCTTGCAGCAATAGAGGAGAAGAGATTAACATAATGTAAAGTAGTAGTAGTATCATCAACCTCGACCTGAGATCCTTTCTCGACTCCCTGCGAGAAAGCAATCCCAGAGCCGTACTATCCATTTCTCATCACATGTTCTAGTTGTACCGATCGGGATACAACTCCGAGTGTCCGTTACCGTAGGACAGGCTATCGATAGAAGTTTCTTCCCTGCAGGGGTGCACCAACTTACCCACCACGCTCGCTTAACTCTGGCCGGACACACTTTTCTGGGTCATGTCCGGCCTCGGCTAAGCAACACGCCGCAACCCGACCTAGGCTTATAAGAGAGGTCAGCACGCCGGACTAAACCTATGCCCCCAGGGGTCTTGGGCCATCGCCCCGGGAACTCCTGCACGTTACGGGGCCACCGAGAGCAGACCTAGCAACCCCTTATACAAGCGCGGTTGCGTTCCCAGTCCAACTCGACGTGCGCCGCTCCTTACTGACGTCAAACAAGCTTCGGCTGATGTATACGACGCAGAACGCCCATACTATGCCCACGTGATGGTTAGTGCTATCGGGCCAGAGGCCCCTCGGATCAAATATCCAAACCGTAGTGGATTAGGAGCGCGTGGAAACGAGCAGAGACTCACGATCGATGTGACCCCGTCGCCCCGTCTCGAGGACTTGCGACAAGGGCTAAGAATGCCCGGCCACGCCTCGTAGTTATCTCGCGGGCACCATCCAGGTCAACCCGACTCCACATCACTTCGCTATAAGCTCGCGCGGGTACCCCTCAGGGCCGACCCGTCTTTAGTAACATGGTTTAGTGCAGGTCATAATATCCAAGGTAACTGTGTGTCTGACACCGAAGGGAACCCTGAGGAATCACCCTCGATGGAATTCCCGCTCGATGTTATCATCAAGGTGAACGAAGGAGGAATCACCCTCGAGGTCCACACTTGAGAGGTTGCACGACGATGTCGTTATCGGGGGTGGTGTAGGAGGAATCACCCTCGCTTACCACGACCGAGTAACTAACCTACAAGGTTAACATCAGAAGTGCTGACGAGGTATCACCCTCGGCACTCGACGGTAACCCAGCAGTGTCGGCAACTAAGGGGAAGTGATGTGCGGTGCTAGGGTCTAGTCTTCAATCCCGTTGATCGGGTCTTCTGATATCCAGCGGGGCAGTAGGGATCAAGTGGGGGTCTCTGTCGTGTCTCTACCCAGCCTATACTAAGCAGTCTAGGATAACCAGTAAGGTAACAAAGCAGGGTACAATAATCAGGCTATGCAGCAGATATAGGATAACAGTAGCAGTAGCAGTTCTAATGCAAGCATAAGAGAGAAGGGAATATGCGATATAGGCATGCTCAAAATGGGGGTGCTTGCCTGTTTGCTCTGGGGCAAGGGCAAGGTCTTCAGTGGTATCGTCGGGGACGTAGTCGTACTCCTGAGTTGCGTCTGCCTCGGGAGCTACGTCAACGTCGGGGTCTACCGAGAGAGAAGAGGGGGAAGAAACACGTAAACATAATGCAAACAATTGCAATACGGTGCGTGCTAGGCTATGATGCAGTGCAGGGTTGCCTAAATATGCATCTAAGTCATTTTAGTTATTTTTAGAATTAATCTGGGATTTAATATCCGACGTGTGTGCACTATTCATCTGCTGGATTCGGGTCCGGAGTTACGAGTTCTTCTACGTAGGGGGTTCCGATGGAGAAACAGACGGCACGATCAGACTCTGCTCGTCGTTCTGAGCAACTTTCATGTTTTAACTTTTTCGATCCGAGCTACGGTTTAAAAGTTATGAGTTTTTAAAGATTATTTGAATTTCTGGAATTAATTTTATTAATAGAAAAATGAATTATGACGTCAGCATGATGTCATGCTGACATCAGCAAGTCAACAGCGGCTGTACAGGTCAAACCTGACATGTGGGTCCAGTGGGACCCACATGTCAGCCTCTATTTCTTTAACAGTGAATTAATTTAATTACCAGGGTTAATTAGGGGGTGGACCCCACATGTCAGTGAGACATTAGGTTAAACTAATTAGTTTTCATTTAATTAAAACATTTTTAGTTTATTTAGCCACGGGGCCCACATGTCAGTGACTGGGGTTGCCCAGTCAGCATGTTGACTGGGTCAACCCAATCAATCGGGGTCCCTCGGACCCACAGTCAGTGGCACAGGGGTGGGGCCCGCCCATGCCACGTCGGCGGCGACGCCGGGGAGAGCTCCGGCGAGGCCGCCCGCGGCGGCGCGACTCCGGCGAGCATCGGATTTCCTCCTCGGTGCACCAAATCGGTTGATCTGGGGCTCGTTCGAACGAGGTAACTCGCGCGCATCCATCTGGGCAGACGGCAGCGGCAGAGGAGGCCTAGAACGACGGCGGTGACCAGCGTGGCGGCGACCAGAGTTCGGCCATCAGCGGTTTGGGCGATGCGGGGCAAGGTAGGAGCCGTGGATGGTTGTGTTCGACTCGCGGGAGTACGGTGAGTGCAGCAGTGAGCTCAGACGCGACCTTGCGCGGCTGTAGCCACGGTGGCGACATGGCCGGCGGCGGGTAGTTCTCGGGCTCGACGGCCACTATAGCTACGGGGATGGAATCGGGCAAGGCAGAGAGGGGAACGGAGCGCACGCTCACCTAGGAGGCTCACGAGGGCCCGTTGGAGGCTTAGTAGCAGCAGAGGCGTGGATCGACGCGACGGAGCTCCGGTGGCCGCAGTTGGGGAAGACGACGATGGCGGCTAACTTGGGGGCTCCCGGCTCCAGCTTGAGGCCGGAGTAGACGTGGAGGAGCTCGGCGAAGCTCGCAGGCGTGTCGGCTGAGCTCGGGGACGACGGTGGCCGCGATAACGAGCGAGGACGGCAGCAATGGCGTTCGGTGGCCGATAAGATCGAAGGGGAGAGAGCGAGGGGAGAGGGGCAAATGGTGGGGGAAGGACCAGGGGGGACGCTCGGCCTTGCTCTTATCCCCTCGGGGTGGCCGCGGTGTCGCGGTGTCACCGTTTGGCCGGCGCAGCGCGCGCGACCATGGCGGCGTCGACACGGCGAAGGAGCGAGAGAGGGAGGAGGGAGAAACAGGCCAGGTGGGCTGGAACGGGGCACTGTGCACTCAGGCCCAGTGCACAATGCCTCTTTGCATTTTTATTTTCTGTTTTAATTCACAGCAGCTACTTTGCATTATTTTAAGATGGCTAAACATTTTGCAAAAGTGTGAAACTTGGTCCCACATGTGCATTGCAATTTCCAACCCTGCCACAAAAAGTCTGGACATTTTTTAAAGCCATTTGAATTTATTCAAAAATGATTTGGCAATTAAAATTGCTGGAATAGCAATGAATTAATTCCCAGGGGCAAGTTGGGATTTCCAAAAATGTTGGTTACAATTTTATAATTGCCTTGGGAATATTTGAAGCATTATGAACAATTTAATTCTGCCATTTGAAGAAATATTAATTTGACTTGCATTTGGAATTGGAATTTGAAGTTGAATTATTTCCTAATGCCATTTTATGAAGATGATCATGATGACATGGCAGGTTAAGAAGCTTATCCAGAGTGGGGTAACCTGGGGATGTTACAGTATTCTAGCTTGTCTGTACTCCAAGTAGATCATGTACTCCTATATATATGCCCACGTCACACTGTCGGGCTCCTCGCCTACTTCGAGCATCGCCGCCGCGCTCCTAACCAAGCCGCCGCCGCCGCTGCTACCCTATAGCCGCCGCCGCCCGTCCACCCCCTTCGTCTTCATCCAACACCAGCCCGTCGTCAGCGTCGCCGTCATCTACCACGACCACTTTAGATTTTTAGGTTGTTTATCGGCGTGGCTTCGTTGGTTGCCATGACGGCACTAAATAAAGAATCTTTAGATCCTACTCCGACGAGATGATCATCCATTTGGTTGGGGATGGATTTAAAAACCAGTCTGTTCAAGCAAGGATGGCGTGGCGGCGGCATCCTCGTGGTGGACCTGTGTCCTCGGGCTCCGCCGTTGCGACGATGTTTGCTCCAGCGCCGACGCGGATCTTGGGAGGTAGTCCAGAAGAGGATGCAGATCATGGTCTGCATCGGCGGCATCTGGAAGATGGTGGATTGTGTGCTGGGTTCGTGGTTCGTGGGTGGTAGGTATGGTTTTCTCCTCCGACGTCTTAGCCGTGTAGGGGTGCCAGATCTGGAGTTCGATGCATGACCGGTGTGTTGCCCCAGTCTGATTCGTTCAGCGATAATGGTTTCGTCTTTGGAGAGCCATCTTGGAGTTCCGCAAAGCTGCATATCAGCGATGGAGCCACGTCGAGCTGGGGTGTGGAGGTGATCCATCATTTTTTTTACTTTGGTGACTGCTGTGGTGATGCCAAAGGTAGGTGACGGACGTCAGTATCAAACTCAGGGGGTTCTTCATTTTTATTTGTAATTTTACTTATTGGCTGGTGTTCATTTGGGCAAAGACTAGCATTCTGATATCTTTTTAGTTTTGTCAGGTCGATATATACGTGACTTGTACTATGATTCTTATGATATAAATGCGACATGTATTACCAATGCGGTACAGATGTTTAGCTGGCTCGTTGTGCATGCATAGCAGTGTCGATCATGTTTAAACATCTTATTAAGAGTATATGCCAAAGGAAATTTTCATAATTAATTGGTGAGTGTAGGCTTCTTCATCTCAATATAATTGATCTCAACTTCTTACCCGTTGCATATTACATGGAAAGTTGAAAAATGAAAGTACATGATTTATAGTAATAGCTCCAGTCTCGTTGGAGTAGCGTGATCATAATTTTTAGCTCTATGGATGATTCGTAAATGTCAGCACAGAATGAAATGCATCGACGAATCAATGAGCCATCTATCATCAGCCTCTTGCATGCAATGTAAAAGCCGGAGCCTTCAAATTATACCATATATTTTCGGGTATTTAATTCAGCTCTGGGAGCATTTGCTCCTTTCCGCCAAAAATATGTTTGTAATGTCAAAAATTGCGAAAAAAATAGACATATACATATAAATGTTTAAGTGGAATGCACAAAATTTTCAATCTGCGCGGAAAAAAACAAGTTGGATGATAGTTTTTTGGCATTTCTCGATGGTTGAACTTTATTTTCTCATTGAGGAAACACCAGTGTTCCGTCTCACATGAAAATTATCATACACACTTTGGACACTACTATGAACATAAAAAAACAAATTTTTTGAATTTGCTTTTTTTTAATTACTCATCGCATGGGCAAATGCTCCTCATACTACTTATGTCTTTGGCTATATAGATAGGTTATCCTTCTTTTTAAGGCATTGGGGCAGGTGGATCGATGGGTTGGTATAGCATTCACGAGGTGGTGTCAACTGCTAGTTGAAAAGTGAAAATCAGAGTGCATTTTTATATATAATATATATACACTAGTAGAAAACAGGACTTTGGTCACAGCTCAATGTACACATTAATCCTGGTTGCATCACGAACCGGGACTAATGTGAGCATTAGTCCCGGTTCGAGCGGCTGAAACGTCCGGAAGGCATTAGTCCCGGTTCAAATGGGACCTTTAGTCCCGGTTCAAACTCTACCCCCCGGCCCCCCTGTATCGCCTTTTCAGTTTTGTAAGAAACAAAAGAAAATGATAAAAACTTCAAAAATTAAAATCCTTCGAGATGTAGTTATGTTACTACATCTACTAGTTAGGAAAATTATAAAACTTAAATTTGGACATGTTTTGCAAAAAAGTGTTATGAAAAAGTAAAACGGCCATATCTTTTGCATACGATGTCGAAAAAAAATATATAATATATAAAAAAAATCAGCACGAAAATCCACATCCGATTTTGATGGCCGTAGGCCTGTTTGCAAATTTTTAGAATCCTCAAATTCTGAAAGAAAAAAAAAGATATGCTCAAATTTCAGTTTTTTTGATTTTTTGTTAAATCTGGTCAAACTATGGTCAAACTACTTATTCAAGAAATATTAGTATTAATAAATAATTATTTTTATTTTTTTACTTTTGGTCAAACTGTGGTCAAACTATGGTCAAACTACTTATTCAAGAAATATTAGTGTTAATAAATAATTATTTTTATTTTTTTACTTTTGGTCAAACTATGGTCAAACTATGGTCAAACTACTTATTCAAGAAATATTAGTGTTAATAAATAATTATTGTTTTTTAGAATAATAGTTTCAAACTCAAACGGTGCTTAATGCTCAAGTTCAACTCCTAAGGGTTAATAGGATTGACAGCTTAGTATTGTTAGAAAAACAACAAGTGCAGACTTGGAAACTAGGGGGAATAGAACTTGAAAGTTAAGCGTGTTTAGGCTGGAGTAGTGAGAGGATGGGTGACCGACCGAGAAGTTAGACGATTTGGAATGAGTGGTTCATAATTGAGGGGTGATTAGAGTAGGTGATTAGAGATTGAATTGTCAAATAATTTAGGTGATTAGAGATTGAATTGTCAAATAATTTAGAAATTTGAAAATAAGAAAAAATTCAAATTTTTTTTTCAAAAAAATTCAGAAAAACAAAATTTCAAAAAAAATCAACCGGGACTAAAGGTGGAGCTCCAGAGAGCGGCCACGTGGAGGGCCTTTAGTCCCGGTTCGTAACACAACCGGGACTAAAGGGGGGGCCTTTAGTCCCGACCCTTTAGTCCCGGTTTGGGAACCGGGACAAATGGGTCTTATGAACCGGGACAAATGGGTCTTTTTCTACTAGTGATACACTTAGTTCTTCAAACACATAATAACATATTGATGTGCATTGACACTTAAGCAGCGAGCCACACACTGACAAGTGAGCATAAAAAAGCCTCCCTCAGCCTCAAGCCACCAAAGACCACGAATTCGAGGGTGCTTGGTAACTTGAAGGGTAGCTGGAACAGTGACTGTTCAAGTAAGAGAGCAGTATGAGTGAACATTGACGGCTTGACACGGGACGATTTGTAGTTAACAAACCTGTTTATATTCTAGTAAAAAGAAATACATATTGGTTGCAGAGTGGCAAAGTCCTCTAGGAGTATTTCACAATAAGCCTACCACTGTACTTCACCTTGGTATAGTACTAGCAGGCAGAAGGCACGGTGACATGCCGTGTGCATGTTGCTGGTTTAGTTATCATTTATCCAGTTGTTTGTGTTCTTCTGAAAAGTGAAAGTAGTGTAGCAGATGACATTTCAAATTCTAGCAGTCAACAACAACTTCTCGCCACTATATGGTATCCATGAACTATGTAGGGCCTAGGATAGATGAACTGCAAAAGTATATGCTCACTATGCACGACGTACGCGTGCGACAAAGGAGTCGAGAAAGTATACGGACCGTAGTTTGGGCACTTCTTCGTCTGTATAGGTTCTTCTCATACTTCTTCTCCTGGTGCACGATGATGTGATCCGAAACACAATGATTCATCGGAATTGGTGATGGTGGTCGGCGGTCATGTTTCTCTTTATGTTTTCTCCTTTACATGAGGTTTCCTCTATAGGTGCTCCTTTGCATGTGGTGTTGCTTTGCTCATGGCCAGGGACGACGGGAAGGAGCGTTACTGCACCGGGCGGCGAGGAGAACTTGCCGCATAAAATGGGGAAGACGAAGGGGGGAGGGGGCATTGGAATCTCGCTGGTGAGGTGAGGGGAGGGAGGCGCCACGAACCCGCGGGGGGGGGGGGGGGGGGGGGGGGGGGGGGGTCGCGAGGCGGACAACATCGACTGCCCAACCGGGCCGGTCACATTTCTGTATTTTTTAACGAGAGTTGCCCCTCCCATAGCAAATTTAGTCTAGAGGACGAAAAAATTAAAGAAAGAAAATCTACTTTTCTTGAGACTAATGGTTCTGGGAAAGGGCTGGGTGTAAACCTGGTCATTAGTCGGGCCAGGCCAGATCTTGGGCCGGGCTTGTATAAGCCCGACCTTCAAACTTCAAGCCCAGGCCCATCATGAAGCCGCAAAATTAGTCCTTTTAAAAGCCGAGCCCCGCCCGAATGCAAGTGCAAAGCCCGACCCAAACGATGCTTTCCGTCTCTTCCACGTGCAAGCCCGGCCCGAAGCTTGAGACCGGTCCTAACTGTCTTCTGGTCTAGAAAACGAGTCCTGAGCCCGGCCCATTTTTTTGGGCCAAGTCCCCGGGCCAGGCTGTCCAAAGCCAGGTATAGCTAGGTGGGTGTTAACCCCTCGAACCAAATATATTTTGGGTGATTAATACCCCTAAAAAAATGGGAATTGATTGGTTTCAGCCGGATGCAGATGTAAACATCCTCACGCTAGCCGCCTACTACTCATGACACACGTCTCGGGGACCCACCGAACTGCATTGAGTGCGTGAAGTCAAACTAAACGCGTTTAACGTGTGTCCCGTTGGATTCGTAGCTGGCTTACGTCATTGCTGCCGTCCTATTATATTAATTAATTGTGACCGGACAGTCGATCGATTCAGGAAACTGCTGCATGCTACATCGCTCGAACCCAAGTGATCGATCGATTGAGCAAACTGCATGTGATGCTGCAATGGTGTGCTTTCAGCAGATGCTGCGACGACCTCTTGGCTGCTCCGGCGATACTGTGAGGCGTGCTTCAACTACAACGACGATGCTGTGATAGTGGCCCAGCTGCTCCGGCGTGCTACGACGAATGATGTGCCGGCGTTTTAGCTGCTTCGGTGATGCTGCGACGCATGCTTTAACGGCATACGTGTCGCGATGGTGTCGACGGCCATGACGATGAGGAGTACGTGACGTGACAGTGCCGACAGCCACGGCGATGCTTTGACAGCCACGACAACAATGCTTCGACGACCACGACAACCGTTCACGTTGTGACACGTGTTTTGATGGCCACGACGTCGACAACCTTCGTCGCTGCGACGCGTGCTGCAACGTTGTGCGTGTCGTGACAGCGTTGATGGTCACGACGATGAGGCGTACGTGCTGCTCTTGCGTCGACGGGCGCAGCGATGCTTTGACAGCCACGACAACAATGCTTCGACAGACACGATGATCAACAACGCTACGACGCGTGCTTCAATGGCCATGATGATCGACAACGCGACGCCGCGTGCTTCAACGGCCACGATGACAATGTTTCCACGGGGTTGTCGACGACGGCGTACGTGCCATGACGATGTCGACAGCCACGCGATGCTTCGACGACCACAACGGCGAGTCATATATGTGTTGTGACGGTGTCGACGGCCGCGGCGGCGATGCATTGACAGCCACAACAACAATGCTTTGATGGCCACGATGACCGGCAACCGTCGATGCTGCGACACGTGCTTCAATGGCAACGGCAACGATGTTTCAACGGTCGTGACGTCAACAACCCTTGATGTTGTGATGCATGCTTCAATGGTCATGGTGATGCTTCGACGGCCGCGACATCGACAATCGTTGATGCTGCGATGCATGCTTCAACGGTCGTGGCGATGCTTCGACAGCCACGACGAAAAGGCGTACGTGCTGCAACGGCATCGACGATGCTGTCGGGCTGCCGCAAACTCATGAACAGTATTGCAAGTCTGCTGACGATGCTAGAACGGACGGGCTCGGCGATGATGCCACGGCGGCCAACCAGGTGCGATGGGTGTGGGCGAAGGTGCTACGGGCGTTCGATAGCACTGCGATGGTCGTCGATGCTTTGAAGTCCACGAGGCTGCTGTGTTTCATCTACATGGCGTGCGTGCACAGTTGGTAATGGAGCGGCGTGTGAGTCGAACAAGGCAACTCCATCTACGGTTACCCGCGTCCCAATCTAACGGCTATCAAGCCGGTTGTAGTTGGCCCGCTACAGCCGGATGATGCCTAGCGTGCGCCAAAAAAAATCGGGTGATAAATGTCTTCCTTCCAAGGGAAGGGGTATAGAGATGCTCTTATGCGCCGAAAAAAATGTTGCTATTTTTTTTTTTAAACATCAGTACATACGCAAACACACACTCATCCCTATGAACACACACACGCACATCTTACCTTTATGAGCACCTCCGAGAGACTGAGCCGGCATGTCATCTTGAAATTTACGAAGTCACAGTAGGCGCCTCGTCGTCGACGGGAACGTCTCCTCGCACGGAAAGCACATCGCCGAAAATTCAGAAATAAATCCAGAAATAATGCGAGCACCAGGGCTTGAATCCTGATGGGCTGAGGATACCACTGTCTCTCTAACCATCCAACCACAGGTTGCTCTTGGAATGAGAGGAAACCTCTTTTTTACGCGAGAAACCCTTTGCTGCGAATTTCTTTTTTTTGAGGGGACCTTTGATGCGAAGTAAGCTGCTGCCAAGTGCACGCAGCTCAGCGCCCTGAGTCAAGTCAAGTCGCGTTCCCGTCCCGTCTCACACCACACCACGCCACACCACGCGGACTGCCCCCTCTCGACTTTGCTCTGCTCGACGGTGTTTCAGCGTCTCCCTCGACTCCCTCTCCGCGTCGGACGTCCACAGCCAAGCCAAACCAAAACATTTTTCTACTAGTATTTCCCTGTGTGTATTCCCCGGAAACTTCTCACTGATAACTTCGCCCGCTTCTCCTCCTCGCTCGCTTTCAGCATAAAAAGGCCGGGGCCGGCCGCCACTGCGGTAGCATAGCAACTCTGCTTCTTCTTGCTGCCTTCTCTCGCCCAAAAAAAAAAAAACACCTCCAAATCCATCGTCGTCGTCGACAATGATCCTCTCGGCCTTAATGCTGCTCTGCTGCGCCGTCGCCACCTGGACGGTGTCCCCGGCCAAGGCGCGCCAAAGCGACAGCCCATCATCTGAAAGGGGAGCAGATCGTCATCAAGCTTATGGCACCTTGGACCAGGTAACGAAGATGGTGTGCGTCTTGTTCAGTCGCAGCTGGTTCTACTCTGCTGCAAGTTTCTATTCTACATACATTCAGTCGGAAACCTGATTGACACTTTGGATCGGTGTCGCGCCGCGTCGATCGATCGGTCGTATCTTGGCAGGTGAAGGCAGCTCTTCAGCGGGTGGGGCTGGAGTCGTCCAACCTCATCATCGGGGTGGATTTCACCAAGAGCAACCAGTGGACAGGTGCTCGCTCTCTCTTTCTTCAGACTTTACTTAACTGTCTGAAGAAACCTTAGCCCCTTTTCTTCAGTTATTACCACCATAGTAGTTCTGAATTTTTCAAGGATGGGTGAGTGAACAGGGAAGCGCTGCTTCGCCGGGAGGAGCCTGCACGACCTCGGCGCCGCCCCGAACCCGTACGAGGAGGCCATCGGCATCGTCGGCGAGACGCTGTCGGCCTTCGACGAGGACAACGCCATCCCCTGCTTCGGCTTCGGGGACAGTAAGTCACTCTGGAATGCTGGTGTCCGGTGGTGAACTAACTGCCTTATCATGATCTCGACCTCATTCATCTGCCTGCCCTGCCGCCAGCGTCGACGCACGACCAGGGCGTGTTCAGCTTCCACGGCGACGGGCGGCCGTGTGCCGGCATCCCGGAGGCCCTGCTGCGTTACCGGGAGATCGCCGCCACCGTTCAGCTCTCCGGTAGCATCATCTTTCCACTGATTTCTGCAAGAGAAAGACTGGTCTTGTGAGTTGTGTCTCATGATGGTTTCTGATTCAGGGCCGACATCTCTGGCGCCGATCATAGAGGCTGCAATGGGGATAGTCCAGCGCTCCGGGCATCAGTACCACATCCTGCTCATAATCGCTGACGGGCAGGTGATCAACCGCCATTTTTGTGCGTCTTTTTTTTCTCTTTTTGAAAATTTCCAGACCATGTCTGGAATGAAATTTGGTGCTAATTTTTGTGTGCTTGTGTTTCTGACGTGATCAACACCAGGTTCCGAGAGGTTGCGGCGCTCATCGCGCGAGCTCCCCGGGCAAATCAAGATCAGAGAACTACATGGAGGAGAGGACTCTTCAGGCCCTCATTCATGCTAGGTAGTAGTTGATACAGCTGATTGCCAAGTATCTGTCTCCAAAACTTGACTAGTTTGCGTATGTTCTGCTGACATGGTTTGGGTTTGCTTGCAGCCATTTCCCTCTCTCCATTGTCCTCGTCGGGGTCGGGGATGGGCCATGGGACGACGATCAGATGCGGTTCCACGACGGCCGACACCGATTCGATAACTTCCAGGTATGCAGTAGAACCATTATCACTTTGTTTCTGCAAGAGGGTATGCTCATTCATGCCATGTCCTAAACTAACTCAGTCCCCACCTCACTCATGTTGCCTACACCAACTGCAGTTTGTGGATTTCACCAAGATCATGTCGGCGGAGATGTCCCGCGCCGAGAAGGAGGAGCGGTTCGCGCTCGAGGTGCTGGAGAAGATCCCGAGCCAGTACGCCGCGATCATCAGCCAGCAGATCAGGTACTACTGGCCAGCAAGTCAGAGAGAAATGCTGTAGCACTGAAGGTTGAAATTTATTGGGTTAGAAGTTTAATCTCTCTTTTTTCAATCTTATATGGTCCATTTTCAGTGATCTGGCTGCGAGGGCACCTGCAAGGACGCCTCTTCCTCCTCCATCCTGAGCATCCGGTTCGCCGTCGGTTTCGCTGCACAGGCAGGTTCATGGTATGGTCACATTGTTGGAGGATGAAGTTAGCCATTTTAGTTCCCATCCCCTGTGTGCTTGTACACTTCAGAGCAACTCAATTTCTTCCAGCCAACACCTCCTGTTTATTTGTACTCTTTTGATAATAGCTTCTAGGTAAAACTACATCTTTATTGACAGAGTTGGCAAGTCTTCATATGTTACAGAGGAAAATCATATATTTTGCCTTTGTAGTCCACCTGAATCAGCAAAAATGAATTGTGGTGGTCATATTAAGAAATCCAGGGTAAAGAGATATGTCGAAACGAGGCGGTTTTCCCAAAGAATGAAACATCTTCACTATATCCCGAGTCGGTAACTTTCTCTACAATTACACGCCGCCCGTCGAACACCCTCGTGAGTCTGCACACTACAAACAAGCACGGACAAATTTCCCAAACATCTACAGGAAGAACCCAAGCTAAAAAAATATTCTAATGTTCTCTTTGCTTTTTCTTTTGTCGAAACAAAGGAGCAGACGGCCCGTGTTTCGATCTGTATAAACACCACGCCGCTGCTATATCAGGGGTTCGGAGAGCTCCATCTCGTTGGAGGTCTCCTCTGCCTCGGCAGGCGGCAGTCGTACGTAGTTCAGCCCCAGCCACTGCCATGGCCAGCACACGTACCTGTGGCCGCTGCGGCTGCTCGGGTCCGCCCTATTGTCCGACTCCTCCGCCTGCCTGTTGAGCTCCTCCAGCCGCTCGCGCAGCCTCGCGGATCTCGTGTCGGCGAGCTTTAAGGATTTCTCTGCCGCGTCACGGGCCGCCATTGCAGCGGCTGCCGTCTCCTCCTTGAACTTGAGCTTGTTTTCCAGCTCCACCATTGTTTCTCTTGCTTCCTCTAGTTCCTTGTGGAGGGACGATATCTGTGCAATAAAATAAAAATTAATTCAGTTCAGCTTCTTATGGATCGAGAAGACAACCAGAAAGGACACTTCGCCCCATATGAGAACAAGCCATTTCCTTACAACCTATGCTCTTTCGAAAATAAAAAAACATGAAGACACTACACATCCTTGTAAATTCATATATCCTTCACACAGCAGCATTACAAGTTACCAACATCAAGCCTGTTGATTACAACCAGAAAGGATACTTCACCCTATATGGGAAACAAGCCATTTCCTTGCACTGGTTATCTACAGTTATCAACATCAAGCCTGTTGATTACAAGTTATCTACAGAAGTTTTTTATTTCCAAAATAAATCGACATTTATGCTACCTTGCAAAATAAAGTATCCTTCATACAGCTACAATACCAAGTTGTGGGACTCAGCTACATCTGCTGCCAGCCACTACTGATTGCAAAACCCTTCCTTGCACTTTATTGCACATCACTTAGACACAACTTATCTATACTGATGGGCATAGTTGCTTAAGGCATCAAAATTATTGTTTCTGAACCAAAGCATTTTTCTATGGACAATGTGGCAATGCAATATCTAAAACTGGTAGTAACAACTGAAGGATATTCTAACATTGCTATAACTAACTTCCAAGATGTAACAACAAAGACCACATGGAAACAATTCATTATGACGAAACTGAATACAACAATGGAACCATAATAAAGCTGATATTGAACCACAAGCTACACCGTACAATAACAGAAGTATTATGTTTGTCCCATGTCACGCCTGCAGTTCAGGTAGCAGCACCTGAACCTGCAGCGGACACCGAGTGCACTAACCGTGCAGTCACCGGTTGAGTTGGGCCATTGCCTGCGAGTCTTCTAGGCCGGAGCCCGTGTAACGCGTGTGAGCCCATGTCGGGTGTGTGTGTGGTGGATACTGAAGCAAACGATGCCACTGTTGGGGTTCAGGATATAGAAGAAAGTGAATTGATCTCCTCCCCTGTTGCTTCCTCCCGTCACCTACTCCTCTCGTCCTCACCCAACCCTCTGCTCCAATCTCTCCCCCTTTTCCCTGGGTATTACATCTCACTATGCTAAATAAGAATAAAACCCCTGCTACCCTCAACACCATGTGTCTGTATCCGTATAGCATAACACATGGTCGATACATAATGATGTTTCAGCTAAACTGCAAAGAACAAGTCATTGTGTAACTTCTGTCAAATGATATTATGATAACACTAACCAAGAATGCTACTTAAGTGTTCAAGCATGCCTACTACGATCCTGTACTTTCTTACACTTTCTGTAGTGCCTTGCTGTCAAAACACCAAACATATGTTCAAAAGTGCACATGGTAGTATGCCAGCATGTTCACTGTGTTTAATTCTTAATATTACTCTGTTCTCCACAAGAAATATTTAATATCAGACGACTGCAATTCTAAGTGATTAATTCAGTCAAGCATTTGCTTGTCTAGTTAACTCATGGAGTCATGGTCGTTTGCTAACATGTTTACCGTGCTTAATATTACTCTGTTCTCGAAAAGAAATATTTAATATTACCTCCGTCCCAAATTACTTGTCTTAGATTTATCTAGATACATTGTCTAGACAAATCTAAAACAAGTAATTTTGGACGGAGGGAGTATCAGATAACTGCAATGCTAAGTGATTAATTCAGTCTAGCATTTGCTTGTCTAATTAATTCATGGAGTCCTAGTTTGCTAACATGCTCACCATGCTTAATATTTACTCTGTTCACCAAAAGAAATATCTAGGCTAGAGGGGTTGGCTAAGTAGCAACACTACATGGTTGTAATACCCCTTGTAACCTGGTGACTATGAGAAATATATGTCAGTAGGAACCTTTCCTACTGTCTTGAATGCTCCCAAAAAAAAATCTAATACAAGACAACTGCAATGCTAAGTGATCAATTGAATCGAGCCATTGGTTGTCTAATGTAACTCATGAAAACACAAACAAGACACCAAAAACATAAAGGACATGCGGAGTAGTATGGTGCATGTCTCTGTAAAGTATAAACGCACCTGAGTCTGGAACTCTTGCTCAATTGATCTACCAGCATCAGCTTCCTCCTCTGCTGCTGTCTTCCACCTTTGAATCTCCTCTTCAGCAGCTGTTACGTCCACCATCAGATCCTCAACCTGAAGAATGCAACAAACACAGTTATGTGTTGCCTCACTGACTCTGACCTTAAGAGTGATATGTATATACTCAAAACATCAGAGGAGAAAATATTACGCTTTGATTGGCCATCCTTTCCTTCTCTTCAAGATGTTTTATCTGCTTCCGTAGCTGACCAATCTCCTTTTCTTGACCTTCCATCCTCGTCCTTAGTAGACTAGACTCTGCCCTGAAATCCACAGTTTCAGAAGATGGGAAGTAGGAAATGGCAATTTCGAGCCCGAGGTCTGAATCTTTTTGTAGTAGTATTCCTACTGACTTTGGCTTTAGTAACGAATTGCACTTTTTGTTTATATCGAGATACCAAGAGTGGCAGACTGAAGGATAGTTATCAATTTGAATAGCTTATTGTTGGTTAAAAGAGGTCAAAAAGCGCATGGTTTAAACCACATAGCCATTCCACATTAAATCCAATGGATAGTAATTTTATTAATGTTGCTCAAGTTCAACCGGCAGTGCGGCAAAAAAATAAAATGACAAGTAAACAAAATGCAGCAATCAAGTTAGCTACCTTTGTGCTTCAACAAGATGTTGCAGCTCAATGATCTTAATCTGGGACTCCTTCATGCTGTTCTCCAATGCCCCTGCCTGCAATATTGGTTGATTGTTACAGAACAAAGAATTCAGTATGGCTAGATATATGGGAAGTCGATGAACTTGCAACAGCATGATATTCACAGTGCACCTACCAATGTATATACTTCATCCTTCTCCGTGCTCCCTGGCCTGTGATCCCTGTGGCCATTGAGCCCTATCTCGATTCCGGCCTCCCTCAGCCCATCCTCGGCCACCTTCAAAACCTCGGTCGTGTTAGCCTGCAGCGCACTCCGGAGCAGCACCCCAATGTGCTCCTTCTCCCGGGTCAGCTCCTCCACCCTCTCCTCAAGCTCCGTAACCTTGCTCTTCCCCTTATCCCGCCACACTCCGACCTTCTGCAGCGCCATGGCCGCGATGTCGTAAGCCATCCTGGTCCCTTCCAGCGAAACCTTGAGGCTCTCCTCCACGTCTGTCTCCTTCCAGACGAAGACCGAGTCGGGCAGTGCGGTGGCGGCGTCAGCGTCCACCAGCATAACTACCTGGCGCAGTTCATCGTAGAGCCTGGAGGCGCACCCGATCTGCTCGGCTAGGACGGGCCTCTGCGCGTCCATCTTGGCCTCGAGGGAGGCGACCTCATCCCGTAGCGCGGAGATCTCCGCCTCCCGGTCAGAGAGGGACCTGGAGAGGGACTCGGACTCGGCGGCGCGGGAGGCCACGGCCGCCTCGAGCTCGGACACCTCGATGGCGATCTGGTAGTTGCGCTGGTCCATGTCCTGTCGCGCGCGGTCGCGGTCGCGGCCCGCGGCGTCGATCTGCGCGAGCAGGTCGTCGACGATGTCGTTGGCGCGCTTGAGGACCCCGTAGGCGAGGGCGGGGAGGCCGGCGGAGTACTTGCCGGAGGTGGGGAGCGGGGCGGGAGGGGTGGACGGGGACGCCTTGGCGGAGATCCGCTCGAGGCCGGAGGAGAGCATGGAGGAGGCGGTGGCCGCCTCGGCCTGGAGGGCCTGCAGCGCCCGGGACGACGCGGCGGACTCGGCCTTGAGGTCGTCGCGCTTCCGCAGCGCGTCCTGCGCAAACGCCTTGAGGCGGCCGAGGCGGGTCTCGGAGCTCGCGAGGGACTCCTCCGCCGCGCGGCGCAGGCGGCGCTCCTCCTCCAGCTCCGCGGTGAGGTCGAGCAGGCGCTGCTGCTGGGCGGCCGCCGCCGCATCGGCGTGGTGGGGCTGTGATGCGGGCGGGGGTTTGATTGAGGCGGAGGTGGAGGGGAGAGGCGGGGGGAGGGGGTCCTCGTCGACGTCGGAGAGGGCGCCGGCGTCCTCGTCGTCGGCCATGGCGGGGGCTGCGAGAATTGGGAGAATTGGCGTGGCGTGGCGTGGCCGGCCGGGTCGGGACGAGGGGGGTAGGGTAGGGTGGGGGTGGGTGACGTGATTAGGGAGGACTCGTGACTGTTCGGTAGGAGTTCAGGAGAGGTAGGCTGTGTTTGTTTGTTTGTTTGTTTGCGCTTCAGTTTCGACAGATTCAGCTGTGAACTTGTTGTGCTGGCAAAACTGCTGTGCTGAGGAAACAACTGTAGTGAAGGTTAGCTGTTTGGCAATGTAGCTGTGAAAACGACTGTGGTCTGATGAAAACGCTATGTTTCAGGAGGAGGGACGAAGGGAGAGATAGGTCGTGCCTGCGGCGACATTTATTACATAATTACGACTAAACGCCAAAAGCAAAGAGTCTAGATAAACAGCTTTGGCTGTAAAATACCCCGAGACGTGCTTTGGGCTGTTACACTGAAAATACCCTGAAACAGTTTTGGATTGTGGTTCCACAACTGTTTTTTAAAATAGCTGTTTGTTTCAGTTTCAACTTTTTCCAATCCAAAAACTGCTCCCAAAGCTCAAACAAATAGGGCCGTAATATCATCGGGAGTCATAGAACTTGCACTTAATGTTCAGTTTGGTGCTAAAATTTTGAAAATAAGGATTTCTGGTCACATAACTTGATATGTGGTGCAAATGCGGTGCTTTCTCTAGTATCCGGTCGTATGACCTGTCCTATGTGACGTGGCACAGGCCCACCTGTCAGTGTCTAGAAGCGAATTTATTGCAGATAACTCCCTTATAGTTTATTTATTTACGTATAAAATTACTCAGATAATGAAAAAACTGTGGGAAAGTGGTTTTGAACACATGATCTTCTACTTGGTGACTTGAATAGCTAGCCACCGTAACAACCACTATAGACGTTTAACATGCACAACTTATTTTATATATATCTATCAATATGGATCGTACAAATTATATTTTTTGAAAGCTAAAAGAAATACGGGAGCCCCGCAGTTCGAACCTGTGACCTTCTGGTCAAAACTCACGTGTACATGGGCTTATACCTGATGTTTTAAAGGAAAAAATAGTATTTATGTTGTCAGTTCTTATGTCATGTCCATCAAAAACTATATTTAATTTTTTAAAAGTTTTTTCTTTCAAAATAGTGAAACTTTCATCGCGAGGGAGCTTAAGATTACTTACTATATTTACGTTGAATTGACACTTACCCTAAGATAATAAGAGGGTAACTATGACTACAAATTTACACACATTACCTAACTTTATTTAAATATAGCTCCCCCACAGAAGTAACTTTATATACAGCTAGCTGGCCTTGGGGCTCATAATTTTGAAACTATACAACAAAGGGCACTCTTATCTCTATTTATCTCTAAGAAACTAAAATCAAGTCTATCTTTAGCTAATTGACGATGCATATATTTAGATTGCAATGCCTAAAGGATATCTGAACAATGTAAGTGCAAATGCAACGTAAAAGAAAACACAAAATACACTAGAATAAGTTGTTAAAATTCAAAAAACAAGAATATAAGTTCTTTTCTTACATAGAAAAAAGAATATAAGCTATTTTCTTACATAAAAAAAGAATAATGGACAACAAAACTTTGGGTCCATTTACAGTACCAATGTCATCCTGGTCGCCTGGTCGGTTGGTTAGCCACGCACATTCGGCGAGCGACAAAGGTTCGAACCACCTGGCTCCCTTTTTTGGTTTTAGACTTCGATTTTATTTTGTAAGGTCTTCAAAGGATATATAAATTTCAATGTGCAGGTTAGACGTGAACCATGAGTTGTCTTGTGGCTATCCATTCTAGGTAGTTATAAAACTAGATTGTGGGTTCGAACCACGACGCTGCAGCTTTTTTTATTGTTTGAGGGATTTTATACGAAGATGAATAAATTGCTATGTAGTTATCTGCAAAAAAGTCTAAATTGCTATGTAGTTATCTGCAAAAAAGTCCGCCTCCAGCCAATGACAGGTGGGTCTGTGCTGATTTGGTGCGCCACATGGGCAAGCCCTACGGCCAGATACGAGAGAAAGCACCATATTTGCACGCGATGTCAAGTTATATGACCACAAATCCGTATTTTTAAAATTTTAGCACTAAACTGAACATAAAGCGCAAGTTCTGTGACTAGCGGTGATATTACCTCAGTTCAGAATCTGGAGTCTCGACACCCTCCCATCCTTGAGTTTCCTTTTTCTTTTTCCTTTGTTCAACATTAAAAAAAAATTAAAGATGGGTCACTAGATTTTGATTCCTAGAAAAAAGGTTGAGGAGAAATATGTGTATGAATTTCAAATAGACATGTTTTTCAATCTCTCTCTGTCTTTGTACATGCATTCTCAACATATACTACTCTTATATGTTCATACTTAAGGCGTGTTTGGTTGCTGTTCCACCCCAGCCTGACTCAATGAGGCCTAACTCAATGAAGTCTGGCTAAGTAGAAACAGCCTAAAAATCAACATCTACAACTTGTTTGGTTGCCTGCATCTTGCTTGCCTGCATTAGGGGATAGCTTTGCGCATGTTGTTTGGTTGTCTGCATTGTCTCAACTCACACATAAGCACGCTGTTTGGTTGCATACAGGGTGCGAGATGTGATAACCTTGTACCCTATGTGGTGAGATTACCCTACACACGATCACAGCTACCACACCAACACCACAGCACTGCAATGGCGACGAACTGCACGATGATGATCAAAGTCTTCACCCCAAATTGTGGCGCCGCCTTGCCAACTTCAACCTTGCATGCCTGCTTTCGCACAAACTTGGCGTAAGCATCTTCTGCCGCCTGCCTAGTCTTACACCCTCTATGGCTACTATCGTTGTACCCTGAAACTTGTTGGTTGCAAGCTTCCCATGAACTGTAAATCCCTGGTGCCCTCCGGACGAACACCGCGTACCACTTGTCCTAGTAGTTCACAAAGAGCAACAGTTGAAGCAGCAGGCTCTGGAGCAATCAAGCAGCAAGCAATGGAGCACACAACAAGCAATTTAGCAGTAGAGGACTAGTAAGCATGCATGATCAAGCTACTATGGTGTCATCCTACCACCACCACATCCAAAAGAGGGTGTCGTCCTACCACCGCAAGTTCATGATCACCCTAAGAATCACCCTGAGGGGTTAGTATATACCACCTCACCAAAATATACAGACCATCAAATTGTTTTCAAGCCCTAGCTACACAAAATATACGTTGTCATCGTCATCATCGCCCTTGCCTCCTTCGCCATCGCCGTCGAGGATCATGCATGCGGTAACCAGCAGCAAGCTCTAGTAGTAGTGCTTGCCCAACCAGCTCCTGAGCCAGAGCACCCTGTGGGCGTCTACCATGGTAACAAACCCAACACCCTGGGCCTTGTTGTCCAGCAGGTGGCTCCGAGTTGCCATGAGAGCCTCATCGCTGAAGCCACCTTGCTCCATGACGGCGTTATACAGGTTAGGGTGGAAGTCGACGGACTTGCTCTCCCTAATGGCGGTTGCCACCTCTTTCACGGCCTCAGTCATGCTGGTGAAGACACTTATCTCCTCCTCCATCAGGCCGCCCCTCTTCCTATCGAGCATGGGGACATGCTCAAATGGCTTGTCAGGGCCATCAAGGACTGCCTCTACATCCGAGGTGCCTGGGAACTCCGGCATGGGAGAACTAAGAGGCTCATCGGAGCCCATGGCATGCTTGCCGATTGCCAACCCGAAGGAGAAGATGTGCTGCATCTGGTTGTAGTTCTGGATGGGTGTGTTGAGGAACTCAGCGTCTTTGGGATGGTCCTAAGAAAGAAGCACAAGTGTTGTTAGTTGCGAGTAGGCAATGGTGGTCAGTGTGAAAAACAAGAGGGCGGTGAGCTAACAGCGACATGACCAGTGTAGTGCTCTGCCTCGATCGAGCAAGTGTTCTGATCCCATGAGGCACCGCTAAGGTCTCTGAGCTTGGACACTTGGATCCATCGAGCTCTCCACTTCCCGAGGTGGTTGTACACCTGGGTGGCAGTCACCTCCTAGCCACGGAACTCGAACACCTTCTTCGTAATGGTGTTCAAGGGCACCTCCTTGAAGCCCTTGCAGTTCTAACTCCACTAGAGATGGGCTACACATCTTGTTCAGCATGAACGTGCACATGAATAGCTTCCACTTCATATTGTTCCCCCTACCATCCTTCTTTGCCTTTGTGGATGCCGTCAGTGCAACGACAGTAGCATCAGTTGGCTCAACGAGCACAACTGGCACAAAAAGAGAACCAGCGAATGATACCTCGAACACATCTGAATCAGGAGGCATCTGCCCATCGAGGGGGGGCTGGGAGTCCTCAACATAGGACGCACCGTACTGGCTGTCGGACAGGACAAGGACCTGACTAAGATCTTGGGTCTGCATGGTCATGTCCTACACTCGTAGCACGCATTGACAGTAAGCATAGCACACATAGTACTGGATGATCTATGAAAGGAGGAGCAAGCATTGACAGTAAGCATGGCACACAGAGTACCGGACGATCTATGAGAGGAGGAGCATACATGACAACTAGCTATGAATATGTTCATCACTATCACAGTACTCTACAATGCTACAAATCCACCACCATAGCTACCATAGGATCACAATCTACCGCATTGACAGTAAGCATAGCACACGAACTACACAAATCAACCCTACCACATGCTTGCACATCAAACCCTACGACCACATGCTCTCAAATCTAGCTACAACGAATAGAGAGAAGAGGGTGATTGAACTCACAGAGGCCATAGCTGCAGCTCGAGATGGACGCGGGAATGGTCGGAGAAGTTGAGGACAGGAGTCGCCGCCGCCGCCGAGGACCGCTTGCCGATGAAGAAGCGCCACTTACCTGCTTGTCGGTGCCGATGCGCATCGGCGGGAAATCTTGAAAGGGAGGAGAAGGGTGGCGGGACTTTGGGCGGTGAGAGGTGAAGGAAATATGCCCTAGAGGCAATAATAAAGTTATTATTTTATTTCCTTATGTCATGATAAATGTTTATTATTCATGCTAGAATTGTATTAACCGGAAACTTGATACATGTGTGAATACATAGACAAAATAGAGTGTCACTAGTATGCCTCTACTTGACTAGCTCGTTAATCAAAGATGGTTATGTTTCCTAACCATAGACATGAGTTGTCATTTGATTAACGGGATCACATCATTAGGAGAATGATGTGATTGACTTGACCCATTCTGTTAGCTTAGCACTTGATCGTTTAATATGTTGCTATTGCTTTCTTCATGACTTATACATGTTCCTATGACTATGAGATTATGCAACTCCCGTTTACCGGAGGAACACTTTGTTTGCTACCAAACGTCACAACGTAACTGGGTGATTATAAAGGTGCTCTACAGGTGTCTCCAAAGGTACTTGTTGAGTTGGCGTATTTCGAGATTAGGATTTGTCACTCCGATTGTCGGAGAAGTATCTCTGGGCCCACTCAGTAATGCACATCACTATAAGCCTTGCAAGCATTGTAACTAATGAGTTAGTTGCGGGATGATGTATTACGGAACGAGTAAAGAGACTTGCCGGTAACGAGATTGAACTAGGTATTGAGATACCGACGATCGAATCTCGGGCAAGTAACATACCGATGACAAAGGGAACAACGTATGTTGTTATGCGGTTTGACCGATAAAGATCTTCGTAGAATATGTGGGAGCCAATATGAGCATCCAGGTTCCGCTATTGGTTATTGACCGGAGACGTGTCTCGGTCATGTCTACATAGTTCTCGAACCCGTAGGGTCCGCACGCTTAAAGTTCGGTGACGATCGGTATTATGAGTTTATGTGATTTGATGACCGAAGTTTGTTCGGAGTTCTGGATGAGATCGGGGACATGACGAGGAGTCTCGAAATGGTCGAGAGGTAAAGATCGATATATTGGAAGGCTATATTCGGACATCGGAAAGGTTCCGAGTGATTCGGGTATTTTTCGGAGTACCGGAGAGTTACGGGAATTCGTATTGGGCCTTAATGGGCCATACGGGAAAGGAGAGAAAGGCCTCAAGGGTGGCTGTGCCCCTTCCCCATGGACTGGTCCGAATTGGACTAGGGAAAGGGGGCGCCCCTTCCTTCCTTCTCCTTCTCCCTTCCCCTTTTCCTATTCCATGTGAGAGGTGGAATCCTACTAGGACTAGGGAGTCCTAGTACGACTCCACACCTTGGGCGCGCCCTGTGAGGGCCGGCCTCCTCCTCCCTCCATCCTTTATATACGTGGCCAGGGGGCACCCTATAGACACAACAATTGATCATTGATCTCTTAGCCATGTGCGGTGCCCCCCTCCACCATAATCCACCTCGATCATATCGTAGCGGTGCTTAGGCGAAGCCCTGCGTCGGTAGCATCATCATCACCGTCACCACGCCGTCGTGCTGACGAAACTCTCCTGTGAAGCTTTGCTGGATCGGAGCTCGCGGGACGTCATCGAGTTGAACGTGTGCTGAACTCGGAGGTGCCGTGCGTTCGGTACTTGGATCGGTCGGATCGTGAAGACGTACGACTACATCAACCGCGTTGTGCTAACGCTTCCGCTTTTGGTCTACGAGGGTACGTGGACACACTCTCCCCTCTCGTTGCTATGCATCACCATGATCCTGTGTGTGCGTAGGAAATTTTTGAAATTACTACGTTTCCCAACAGTGGCATCCGAGCCTGGTTTTATACGTAGATGTTATATGCATGAGTAGAACACAAGTGGGTTGTGGATGATACAAGTCATACTGCTTACCAGCATGTCACACTTTGGTTCGGCGGTATTGTTGGATGAAGCGGCCCGGACCGACATTATGCGTACGCTTACGCGAGACTGGTTTTACCGCCGTGCTTTGCACACAGGTGACTAGCGGGTGTCAGTTTCTCCAACTTTAGTTGAACCGAGTGTGGCTACGCTCGGTCCTTGTGAAGGTTAAAACAACACTAACTTGACGAACTATCGTTGTGGTTTTGATGCGTAGGTAAGAACGGTTCTTGCTCAGCCCGTAGCAACCACGTAAAACTTGCAACAACAAAGTAGAGGACGTCTAACTTGTTTTTGCAGGGCATGTTGTGATGTGATATGGTCAAGACATGATGCTATATTTTATTGTATGAGATGATCATGTTTTGTAACTGAGTTATCGGCAACTGGCAGGAGCCATATGGTTGTCGCTTTATTGTATGCAATGCAATCGCCATGTAATGCTTTACTTTATCACTAAGCGGTAGCGATAGTCGTAGAAGCAATAGTTGGCGAGACGACAACGATGCTACAATGGAGATCAAGGTGTCGCGCCGGTGACGATGGTGATCATGACGGTGCTTCGGAGATGGAGATCACAAGCACAAAGATGATGATGGCCATATCATATCACTTATATTGATTGCATGTGATGTTTATCCTTTATGCATCTTATTTTGCTTTGTTTGACGGTAGCATTATAAGATGATCTCTCACTAAATTTCAAGGTAAAAGTGTTCTCCCTGAGTATGCACCGTTGCCAAAGTTCGTCGTGCCGAGACACCACGTGATGATCGGGTGTGATAAGCTCAACGTTCATCTACAACTGGTGCAAGCCAGTTTTTGCACACGCAGAATACTCGGGTTAAACTTGACGAGCCTAGCATATGCAGATATGGCCTCGGAACACTGAGACCGAAAGGTCGAGCGTGAATCATATAGTAGATATGATCAACATAGTGATGTTCACCATTGAAAACTACTCCATTTCACGTGATGATCGGTTATGGTTTAGTTGATTTGGATCACGTGATCACTTAGATGATTAGAGAGATGTCTATCTAAGTGGGAGTTCTTGAGTAATATGATTAGTTGAACTTAAATTTATCATGAACTTAGTACCTGATAGTTTTTTGCTTGTCTATGTTGTTGTAGATCAATAGCTCGTGTTTAGCTCCTCTGTTTTATTTTTGATATGTTCCTAGAGAAAACTAAATTGAAAGATGTTAGTAGCAATGATACGGATTGGATCCGTGATCTGAGGGTTTTCCTCATTGCTGCACAGAAGAATTATGTCCTTGATGCACCTCTAGATGACAGACCTATTGCAGGAGCAGATGCAAACGTTATGAACGTTTATCAAGCTCGATGTGATGACTACTTGATAGTTTAGTGTGCCATGATTTACGGCTTAGAATCGGGAGTTCAAAAACGTTTTGAACGCCACGGAGCATATGAGATGTTCCAAAGAGATGAAATTGGTATTTCAGACTCATGCCCGTGTCGAGAGGTATGAGACCTCTGACAAGTACTTTGCCTACAAGATGGAGGAGAATAGCTCAATCAGTGAGCATGTGCTCAGAATGTCTGAGTACTACAGTTGCTTGAATCAAGTGGGAGTTGATCTTCCGGATAAGATAGTAATTGACAGAATTCTCTAGTCACTATCACCAAGTTACTGGAACTTCGTGATGAACTATAATATGCAAGGGATGACAAAAACGATTCCCGAGCTCTTCGTGATGCTGAAATCAACGAAGGTAGAAATCAAGAAAGAGCATCAAGTGTTGATAGTTAACAAGACCACTAGTTTCAAGAAAAGGGCAAAGGAAAGAAGGGGAACTTCAAGAAGAATAGCAAGCAAGTTGCTACTCCCGGGAAGAAGCCCAAGTCTGGACCTAAGCCTGAAACTGAGTGCTTCTACTGCAAAGGGACTGGTCACTGGAAGTGGAACTGCCCCAAGTATTTAGCGGATAAGAAGGATGGCAAAGTGAACAAAAGTATATTTGATATACATGTTATTGATGTGTATTTTACTAGTGTTCATAGTAGCCCCTGGGTATTTGATACTGGTTCAGTTGCTAACATTAGTAACTCGAAACAGGAGTTACAAAATGAACAGAGACTAGTTAATGACGAGGTGACGATGTGTGTTGGAAGTGATTCCAAGGTTGATAAAGATCACCATCGCACACTCCCTCTATTTTCGGGATTAATGTTGAACCTAAATAAATGTTATTTGGTGTTTGCGTTGAGCATGAATATGATTGGATCATGTTTATTGCAAAATAAATGTTATTTGGTGTTTGCGTTGAGCATGAATATGATTGGATCATGTTTATTGCAATACGGTCATTCATTTAAGTCAGAGAATAATTGTTGTTCTGTTTACATGAATAAAAACCTTCTATGGTCATACACCCAATGTAAATGGTTTATTGAATCTCGATCGTAGTGATACACATATTCATAATATTGAAACCAAAAGATGCAAAGTTAGTAATGATAGTGCAACTTATTTGTGGCACTGCCGTTTAGGTCATATTGGTGTAAAGCGCATGAAGAAACTCCATACTGATGGACTTTTGGAATCACTTGATTATGAATCATTTGATGCTTGCGAACCATGCCTCATGGGCAAGATGACTAAAACTCCGTTCTCCGGAACAATGGAGTGAGCTACGGACTTATTGGAAATAATACATACCGATGTATGCGGTCCGATGAGTATTGAGGCTCGCGGCGGGTATCGTTATTTTCTGACCTTCACAGATGATTTGAGCAGATATGGGTATATCTACTTGATGAAACATAAGTCTGAAACAATTGAAAAGTTTAAAGAATTTCAGAGTGAAGTGGAAAATCATCGTAACAAGAAAATAAAGTATCTACGATCTGATCGTGGAGGAGAATATTTGAGTTACGAGTTTGGTCTTCATTTGAAACAATGCGGAATAGTTTCGCAACTCACGCCACCTGGAACACCACAACGTAATGGTGTGTCCGAACATCGTAACCATACTTTATTAGATATGGTGCAATCTATGATGTCTCTTAGCGATTTACCACTATCGTTTTGGGGTTATGCATTAGAGACAGCTGCATTCACGTTAAATAGGGCACCATCTAAATCCGTTGAGACGACACCGTATGAACTATGGTTTGGCAAGAAACCAAAGTTGACGTTTCTTAAAGTTTGGGGTTGCGATACTTATGTGAAAAAGTTTCATCCTGATAAGCTCAAACCCAAATCGGAGAAATGTATCTTCATAGGATACCCAAAGGAGACAGTTGGGTACACCTTCTATCACAGATCCGAAGGCAAGACATTCGTTGCTAAGAATGGATCCTTTCTAGAGAAGGAGTTTCTCTCGAAAGAAGTGAGTGGGAGGAAAGTAGAACTTGATGAGGTAACTGTACCTGCTCCCTTATTGGAAAGTAAGTTCATCACAGAAATCTGTTCCTGTGACTCCTACACCAATTAGTGAGGAAGCTAATGATGATGATCATGTAACTTTAGATCAAGTTACTACCGAACCTCGTAGATCAACCAGAGTAAGATCCGCACCAGAGTGGTACGGTAATCCTGTTCTGGAGGTCATGTTACTTGACCATGACGAACCTACGAACTATGAGGAAGCGATGATGAGCCCAGATTCCGCAAAATGGCTTGAGGCCATGAAATCTGAGATGGGATCCATGTATGAGAACAAAGTATGGACTTTGATTGACTTGCCCGATGATTGGTGAGCCATTGAGATTAAATGGATCTTCAAGAGGAAGACGGACGCTGATAGTAGTGTTACTATCTACAAAGCTAGAATTGTCGCAAAAAGGTTTTCGACAAGTTCAGGGTGTTGACTACATTGAGAGTTTCTCACTCGTATCTATGCTTAAGTCTGTCCGAATCATGTTAGAAATTGCCGCATTTTATGAAATCTAGCAAATGGATAAACAAAATTGCATTCCTTAATGGATTTATTAAAGAAGAGTTGTATATGATGCAACAAGAAGGTTTTGTCAATCCTAAAGGTGCTAACAAAATATGCAAGCTCCAGCGATCCATCTATGGACTAGTGCAAGCATCTCGGAGTTGGAATATACGCTTTGATAAATTGATCAAAGCATATAGTTTTATACAGACTTGCGGTGAAGCCTGTATTTACAAGAAAGTGAGTGGGAGCACTACAACATTTCTGATAAGTATATGTGAATGACATATTGTTGATCGGAAATAATGTAGAATTATTCTGCAAAGCATAAAGGAGTGTTTGAAAGGAGTTTTTCAAAGAAATACCTCGGTGAAGCTGCTTACATATTGAGCATCAAGATCTATAGAGATAGATCAAGACGCTTGATAAGTTTTTTCAATGAGTACATACCTTGACAAGATTTTGAAGTAGTTCAAAATGGAACAGTCAAAGAAAGAGTTCTTGCCTATGTTACAAGGTGTGAAATTGAGTAAGACTCAAAAGCCCAACCACGGCAGAAGATAGAAAGAGAATGAAAGTCATTCCCTATGCCTCAGCCATAGGTTCTATAAAGTATGCCATGCTGTGTACCAGATCTATTGTATACCCTATACTGATTTTGGCAAGGGAGTACAATAGTGATCTAGGAGTAGATCACTGAACAGCGGTCAAAATTATCCTTAGTGGAATAAGGATATGTTTCTCGATTATGGAGGTGACAAAAGGTTCGTCGTAAAGGGTTACGTCGATACAAGTTTTGGCACTGATCCAGATGACTCTAAGTCTTAATCTGGATACATATTGAAAGTGGGAGCAATTAGCTAAAGTAGCTCCGTGCAGAGCATTGTAGACATAGAAATTTGCAAAATACATACGGATCTGAATGTGGCAGACCCGTTGACTAAACTTCTCTCACAAGCAAAACTTGATCACACCTTAGTACTCTTTGGGTGTTAAACACATGGCGATGTGAACTAGATTATTGACTCTAGTAAACCCTTTGAGTGTTGGTCACATAGCGATGTGAACTATGGGTGTTAATCACATGGTGATGTGAACTATTGGTGTTAAATCACATGGCGATGTGAACTAGATTATTGACTCTAGTCCAAGTGGGAGACTGAAGAAAATATGCCCTAGAGGCAATAATAAAGTTATTATTTTATTTCCTTATGTCATGATAAATGTTTATTATTCATGCTAGAATTGTATTAACCGGAAACTTGATACATGTGTGAATACATAGACAAAATAGAGTGTCACTAGTATGCCTCTACTTGACTAGCTCGTTAATCAAAGATGGTTATGTTTCCTAACCATAGACATGAGTTGTCATTTGATTAACGGGATCACATCATTAGGAGAATGATGTGATTGACTTGACCCATTCCGTTAGCTTAGCACTTGATCGTTTAATATGTTGCTATTACTTTCTTCATGACTTATACATGTTCCTATGACTATGAGATTATGCAACTCCCGTTTACCGGAGGAACACTTTGTGTGCTATCAAACGTCACAACGTAACTGGGTGATTATAAAGGTGCTCTACAGGTGTCTCCAAAGGTACTTGTTGAGTTGGCGTATTTCGAGATTAGGATTTGTCACTCCGATTGTCGGAGAGGTATCTCTGGGCCCACTCGGTAATGCACATCACTATAAGCCTTGCAAGCATTGTAACTAATGAGTTAGTTGCGGGATGATGTATTACGGAACGAGTAAAGAGACTTGCCGGTAACGAGATTGAACTAGGTATTGAGATACCGACGATCGAATCTCGGGCAAGTAACATACCGATGACAAAGGGAACAACGTATGTTGTTATGTGGTTTGACCGATAAAGATCTTCGTAGAATATGTGGGAGCCAATATGAGCATCCAGGTTCCGCTATTGGTTATTGACCGGAGACGTGTCTCGGTCATGTCTACATAGTTCTCGAACCCGTAGGGTCCGCACGCTTAAAGTTCGGTGACGATCGGTATTATGAGTTTATGTGATTTGATGACCGAAGTTTATTCGGAGTCCCGGATGAGATCGGGGACATGACGAGGAGTCTCGAAATGGTCGAGAGGTAAAGATCGATATATTGAAAGGCTATATTCGGACATCGGAAAGGTTCCGAGTGATTCGGGTATTTTTCGGAGTACCAGAGAGTTACGGGAATTCGTATTGGGCCTTAATGGGCCATACGGGAAAGGAGAGAAAGGCCTCAAGGATGGCTGCGCCCCTTCCCCATGGACTGGTCCGAATTGGACTAGGGAAAGGGGGCGCCCCCTTCCTTCCTTCTCCTTCTCCCTTCCCCTTTTCCTATTCCATGTGGGAGGTGGAATCCTTTTAGGACTAGGGAGTCCTAGTACGACTCCACACCTTGGGCGCGCCCTGTGAGGGCCGGCCTCCTCCTCCCTCCATCCTTTATATACGTGGCCAGGGGGCACCCCATAGACACAACAATTGATCATTGATCTCTTAGCCATGTGCGGTGCCCCCCCTCCACCATAATCCACCTCAATCATATCGTAGCGGTGCTTAGGCGAAGCCCTGCGTCGGTAGCATCATCATCACCGTCACCACACCGTCGTGCTGACGAAACTCTCCTGTGAAGCTTTGCTGGATCGGAGCTCGTGGGACGTCATCGAGTTGAACGTGTGCTTAACTCGGAGGTGCCATGCGTTCGGTACTTGGATCGGTCGGATCGTGAAGACGTACGACTACATCAACCGCGTTGTGCTAACGCTTCCGCTTTCGGTCTACGAGGGTACGTGGACACACTCTCCCCTATCGTTGCTATGCATCACCATGATCCTGTGTGTGCGTAGGAAATTTTTGAAATTACTATGTTTCCCAACAAGAGGAGGAGGCTAAATAGGGGCGGTCGAATTGGCGGGAGGTGAGCCGAAATCCTCGCGCTGATTTTTCGGAGCAACGCGCGAGCTCGCGGCATCTCCCTGGTCGCACGAGTTCAGTGCCGCGTTCCCCTCCCCTGCTTCGGCCGAGCCTGGCTCTCCAGAAATTGACGATACTGGCATAGCTATTGGGCCTGGCTAGGAGGTGCTTTAAACTTCGTGCGATGCATACCGAACAGTGTATGCGGGCTACCAAACAGATCGGATTCTTTCTGTGCGGGCCTGGTTGGGCCAAATGCAGGCAATCAAACACGCCCTTACTGAATTATGCGAACCAGAGAGGCGGTGGCAATGGGGCATGGCTATTTGCTAGCCTTGGTGCCTTGATTTTTTTCTCCATGGACACATGAAAACGGCCTCTAAGCACGTGCTCATATCTAGAATCCATGGAAAATATTGAAGGAAATATGCCCTAGAGGCAATAATAAAGTTGTTATTTTATATTTCCTTATTCATGATAAATGTTTATTATTCATGCTAGAATTGTATTGATCGAAAACCTAAATACATGTGTGAATACATTGACAAACACTGTGTCCCTAGTGAGCCTCTACTTGATTAGCTCGTTGATCAAAGATGGTTAAGGTTTCCTAACCATGGACATGAGTTGTCATTTGATAACGGGATCACATCATTAGGAGAATGATGTGATGGACAAGACCCATCTGTTAGCTTAGCATAATGATCGTTCAGTTTTATTGCTACTGCTTTCTTCATGTCAAATACATATTCCTTCGACTATGAGATTATGCAACTCCCGGATAACGGAGGAATGCCTTGTGTGCTATCAAACGTCACAACATAACTGGGTGATTATAAAGATGCTCTATAGGTATCTTCGAAGGTGTCTGTTGGGTTGGCATAGATCGAGATTAGGATTTGTCACTCCGAGTATCGGAGAGGTATCTCTGGGCCCTCTCGGTAATGCACATCATAAGAAGCCTTGCAAGCAAAGTGACTAATGAGTTAGTTACAGGATGATGTATTACGGAATGAGTAAAGAGACTTGCCGGTAACGAGATTGAACCAGGTATGAAGATACCGACGATCGAATCTCGGGCAAGTAACATACCGATGGACAAAGGGAATAACGTATGTTGTCATAACGGTTCGACCGATAAAGATCTTCGTAGAATATGTAGGAGCCAATATGTGCATCCAGGTTCCGCTATTGGTTATTGACCGGAGAAGTGTCTCGGTCATGTCTACATAGTTCTCGAACCCGTAGGGTCCGCACGCTTAATGTTCGATGACGATTTTGTATTATATGAGTTATGTGATTTGGTGATCGAATGTTGTTCGGAGTCCCGGATGAGATCACGGACATGACGAGGAGTCTCGAAATGGTTGAGAGGTAAATATTGATATATAGGACGATGGTATTCGGACACCGGAAGTGTTTCGGAGGGTACCGGGTACATATCGGGTCACCGGAAGGGGTTCCGGGCACCCCCCGGCAAAAGATATGGGCCTAATGGGCCAAGAGGGAAAACACAACAGCCAGCAGGGGCTGCTGCGCCCCCATATGGGCCGAAATAGCAGGAGAAGGAAAGAGGGGAAGGGAGAAGGAAAGGGGAGGATTCGGCCTCCCCCTTCCTTCCCTCCCCCCTCTCTTTCCTTTCCCCTCCGGTTAATAAGGAAAGGGGGGGCCGAATTGGACTAGGGCCCCAAGTAGGATTCCTCCTACTTGGGGCGCCCCAAGGCTGCTCCCCTCCCCCTCCCACCTATATATACGTGGGGAGGGGGCACCTAGAACACACACCAACAATTGTTAGCCGTGTGCGGCGCCTCCCTCCATAGTTTACGCCTCCGGTCATATTCTCGTAGTGCTTAGGTGAAGCCCTGCGCGGATCACTTCACCATCACCGTCACCACGCCGTCGTGCTGACGGAACTCATCTACTTCCTCGACACTTTGATGGATCAACAGTTCGAGGGACGTCATCGAGCTGAACGTGTGCAGAACTCAGAGGTGCCGTACGTTCGGTGCTTGATCGGTCGGAACAAGAAGAAGTTCGACTACATCAACCGCGTTGTCAAACGCTTCCGCTTTCGGTCTATGAGGGTACGTAGACACACTCTCCTCCCTCGTTGCTATGTATCTCCTAGATAGATCTTGCGTGAGCATAGGAATTTTTTTGAAATTGCATGCTACGTTCCCCAACAAATATAACTATATCCGATCGTTATGTGAAGATTTGAAACCTACAGCGAGCAATTTTTTTTTGTAAGAAATAAGCAATGTAAACTAGGGAGGGCGAGGGTGGAACTCGAAGATGGACTCCATGTTGACACCTATGAATTCTAGAAATTTCTGTTAGCTATAACTAAACAAACACCCACACTCGAGAATCCTTGATTAGGATATTTGCTAACTAGTGCATGCATTCGTGATATTATAGTTAATAATAATAGACACAAACATATATAAACACACTATAGTACATATAAGTGGCACATAATAGATTGAGGCCATTAAAATGTTATAATTTAGGAAATAGAGTTCTAGTAATTTAGCACTTCTCTATTTATAATGACACATGATTGAACTGTATAACATCAAGATTTGGGTCCTATTTTTCTTTGAATCTGTCAACCAGGGGAGAGTAATCCCCACATGTATATCGGTCACTATTCAAAGAAATGGAGTCGGTTTATATTGGAAGCCAACTCGAAACCTTGACCACGTTTATGTGGGTCTTAATATTATATTTGGTTAATTCAATAAATGTAGGGTAGAGATTGTGTGATGCAAAAAAAATGGTGACACAATAACCTAAAAATAGGTAAAGTAGTTTGGTATAAAAATGACTAGATCGGGATCGCGCCTTGGCGCGAGGGTGCCAGTCCCAACGTTTTGGTCAAACAGGTAATGTTATGTTAGTAGGAATCCAGGTTTAGCATATGCATTGTTATAGGATAACAATAAAGTGAAGAATCATTCAATTGTGATAGGAGCGAGATAGAGAGCACATGCATTGCCCAGTCCAGACGTAAAATCCAAATCAATAGTTTGCAATCAATGCACGGTTCAACACCCAAAGCAATGCACCATGAATTTTCCAATCAACGTAAATATCACCCAATACAGTTGAGGCGCATCAAACTCAGCACAAAGGAATAGACCAAAAGAAACATTTAATAGATCAGGATCAGAGCAAGTCATTTACATAGAAAGGAATGCATTCCACACATCAAAAGCCGTTCATAATAATTAGAGCATGTCATTTATATCGAAAGAGACCGACATCTGAGTAGGGCATAGGGCAGCAAGGTAATACAAAACACTGAAAGCGAAGCATTTATATAGGAGGCTAGTGACAATCAGATAGCAGTCTACACAAGTTTTAAGGATGATAAAAATTCCATGCTGACTAAGACATCTGTCAGAGTCTTCAGAGTTCCTTCGCCAAGAATTGTTGAAATTTCGCGCTGCTCCAAGAAAAGTTGTGTATCGCTAGCCCCGGAAGAGAAGAAATTATATTCCTGGAGAAGATATCTCAACTCATTCAAGATTTATTAAAAGATTCATATGACATCTAAATCTAACATGCATTTTTACAACAACAGATGTCTATAGTGACCAAAAAGGAACTATCAGGAAGGTGAGTTTAGTAAACTGACATCAAGCAATTCTGGCATATTTCCTTCAAAGAAGTTTGGGGAGTGTGTGTATACAGTAGCACTACACAGGTATGAATTATAGAAAAACACAGCTGAGCACCATCATGAGCAATTCTTGGCAATGGGAAGATACGTGTCTCAGGACTCAGTAAAATATAATGCTTATTTAGCCTAAATATATACACATAAAAATGAGTGGATCCTTCTATGAAAGGTCACAATAAATAGCAATCGAACTCAATATGTTACTTAGAAAATTTCTTGGTAGACCATGTACAAAACATTCATGAAGCCCTCTAGTATCATAGGGAATAGCATAAACAATAAACAGAGCTTGATGAGCACTAATTATGGTGTAGCACTGATACATCTCCAACGTATCTATAATTTTTGCTTGTTCCATGCTGTTATATTATCATTCTTGGATGTTTTACAATCCTTTTATAGCAACTTTAAATCATTTTTTGGGACTAACCTATTGACATAGTGCCTAGTGCCAGTTGCTGTTTTTTGATTGTTTTTTACTTCGCGGAATATCAGTACCAAACGGAGTCCAAACGCAGCGAAACTTTTTAGAGAATTTTTATGGACCAGAAGACACAACTTGGGCCAAAGAAGTACCAGAGGGGTGCCCCGAGGGGGGCACAACCCACCTGGGCGTGCCTGGGGGCCCAGGCGCGCCCTGGGGGTTGTGCCCACCTCGGTGGCCTCCCGCACCGCCTCTTTGCCCTATAAATTCCCAAATATTCCAAAAACCCTAGGGGAGTCGATAGATCAGAAGTTCCGCCGCCGCAAGACTCTGTAGCCATGAAAAACCAATCTAGACCCCATTCCGGCACCCTGCCGGAGGGGGAAATCATCACCGGTGGCCATATTCATCATCCCTATGGCCACCATGATGAGGAGGGAGTAGTCCACCCTCGGGGCTGAGGGTTTGTACCAGTAGCTATGTGTTTAATCTCTCTCTTTCTCGTGTTCTTGAGATGTCACGATCTTGATGTATCACGGGCTTTGTTAATATAGTTGGATCATATGGTGTTTTCCCCTCTCTATCTTGTTGTGAATTGAGTTTTCCCTTTGAGATTTCGTTCTTATCGGATTGAATACTTTGTTGGATTTGAGAGCACTTGATCTATGTCTTGGCACTCAACTCGCGGATTCCCGAGGTGACATTGGGGTAATCTATGCATAGGGGTTGATGCATGTTTTCGTCCTTGTTTCTCCGGTAGAAATCTTGGGGCACTCTTTGAGGTTCTTTGTGTTGGATTGAGTATTATGAATCTCAAATTGTTTGATGCACATCGCATAATCAACTCACGGATACTCGCGGTGACATTGGAGTATCTAGGTGACATTAGAGTTGGTTAATGTGTATCATATGGTGTTATTTTAGTACGAACTCTTGGTTAGATCGATCGGAAAGAATAGCTTGGTGTTATTTTAGTACGAACTCTACGATAGATTGATCGGAATGAATAGCTTTGAGGTGGTTTCGTACCCTACAAACAATTTATTCTTATGTTCTCCGCTAGATAGGAACTTTGGAGTGATTCTTCATTGCGCGTTGTGGGATGGTTATATGATCCAATTATATTAGCATTGTTGAGAGATTGCACTAGCGAAAGTACGGACCATAGGCCTCATTTTCAAGCATTGCAATACCGTTTGTGCTCTGTTTTATCAATTGCTACCTTGCTGTTTTTTATTGTTCATATTACACAAATCAATGTCTACTATCATTACTACGCTTGTATTACCATCTCTTCGCCGAACTAGTGCACCTATACAAATTACCATTGTATTTGGTGTGTTGGGGACACAAGAGACTTTTTATTATTTGGTTGCAGGGTTGTTTGAGAGAGACCATCTTCATCCTACGCCTCCCACGGATTGATAAACCTTAGGTCATCCACTTGAGGGAAATTTGCTACTATCCTACAAAACTCTGCGCTTGGAGGCCCAACACGAGTCTACAAGAACAAGTTGTGTAGTAGACATCAAGCTCTTTTCTGGCGCCGTTGCCGGGGAGGTGAGTGCATGAAGGTATATCTTTAGATCTTGCAATTGAATCTTTTAGTTTCTTGTTTTATCACTAGTTTGGTTTGTAAAAGAAAGCTACAAAAAATGGAATTGAGGTTGCATCATATTGTTCATCTTTATAATGTCTTTCGTGAAAATGATGGAAAGGAAAATTGTGCTCAATTCATAGAGGAAGAATTCTATAAAATGTTTGACAAAAAATCTTTGAATGATGAGCATGATTGCAATATTGTTGGTATGAACTCTTTGAATATCCATGATGCTAATAATATGCAAAGCCATAAGCTTGGGGATGCTATGTTTGATGAAGATGATATTTTTAGTCCCCCAAGTTTTGATGAGAATATTTACTATGATGAAAGCATGCCTCCTATTTATGATGATTATGGTGATGACATGTATGCTATAAAGAGTAATGATATCTATGAAACTTGTCATCATGATTTCAATTTTCCCAATCAAGTATCCCATGATAGTTATTTTGTTGAATTTGCTCCCACCACTATTGATGAGAAGAAATTTGCATATGTGGAGAAAAATAAAATTTCTATGCTTGTAGATCATGAAAAGAATGCTTTATGTGATAGTTATATTGTTGAATTCATTCATGATGCTACTGAAAATTATTATGAGAGGGGAACATATGCTTTTACATATTGCAATAATATCAAGTTTCCTCTTTATATGTTGAAAATCTTGAAGTTTTGCTTGTTTTGCCTTCCTATGCTAGTTGATTCTTGTTCCCATAATTTGTATTCTCACAAAATACCTATGCATAGGAAGTGGGTTAGGCTTAAATGTGCTAGTCATATGCTTCATGATGCTCTCTTTATGTTTCAATTCTTTACTTTTATGTGAGCATCATTGAAATCATCATGCCTAGCTAAAAAGGCATTAAAGAAAAGCGCTTGTTGGGAGACAACCCAACATTTACCCCTACTGTTTTTGTGTGTTCACATGATTATGCTACTGTAGTAATCATGTTTTATAGCTTTTGTTTCAGTAAAGTGCCAAGTAAAGCCTTTGGGATCGTGTGGATGATAGTTGACTTGATTCTGTGCAAAACAGAAACTTTTGCTTCCAGTACCAGAATTGTTTAAATTCACTGGAGCGTCGAAGAATTCTGAATTTTTTACAGTTGATGGGTATACAAACTTTATACGTTGTCCAAATTTTTCAGAATTTGTGGAGTCACATATGACCTTAATTCAGATCTTTACGTAATGTTCTGTTTTTGACAGATTCTATTTGCAATGCATAGTTTGCTTGTTTTATGGTTTCTATGGCTTATATTGCTTAATATAAATTGTGGAAATTGTAGAGTACAGTAGGCATTGTGTGAGAACAATTATGAATATTATCTTGATAGTACCAAAGTGAATGATTTGTCTTTATTATACTAACGCATCTCATAAAGTTTTGTGTGATTGAAGTTTTCAAGTTTTGGGTGAGATCTCGGTATGAGGAGAATAAGGAGTGACAGGACCCTAAGCTTGGAGATGCCCAAGGCACCCCAAGGTAATATTCAAGGAAGATCCAAGCAACTAAGCTTGGGGATGCCCTGGAAGGCATCCCCTCTTTCGTCTTCAACATTATCGGGAAACCGTGATATAAAAGGAATTAAGGAGACACAAAAGCTCAAGCTTGGGGATGCCCAAGGCATCCCAAGATAATATTTCAAGAAGTCTCAAGAATCTAAGCTTGGGGATGCCCCGGTAGGCATCCCACCTTTCTTCATCAACAATTATCGGTTGAGCCTAAGTTTTTGCTTCTTCACATGAGTTGTGCTATTCTTGGAATGTCATTTTTTTGTTTTGTTTGTTGTTTTAATAAAATACTTAGATCTGAAAGTTTTTAAATAAGATAGAGTCCTCAAATAGCTACCTATTTACTTAACTAATCATTTGATCTTCACTTATATCTTTTTGGAGTAGTTTGTCGAACACTCTCTTGCTTCACTTATATTATTTTGAGAGTTGAGAATAGTGATAAGAATTTGCACAAGCTATGAAATTGGTCCCAAAATGATGGATATTCAAGAAGGATATAATAAAAACTCTCATGTAGATCATTGGATATGATAAGTTTGATTCCTTGCAATAGTTTTGCGATATGGAGATAATAATATGTGAGTCATGTTGGTGAGTAATTATGCTTTAGTAAGAATATTGGTGTTAAGGTTTGTGATTCCCTATGCAAGCACAAAATTCAATAGTTATGCAATGAAATTACATCCTACTTGTGGTGCATTATTCGGTGTTAGTTATGTTTAATGCTCGTTTATGATCGTTTTTGTTTCTTGGTTGGTCGCTTCTCAATCTATTTGCTAGCCTTCATTTGTACTAAGTGGGAATACTGCTTGTGCATCCAAACTCCTTAAACCAAGGTGTGCCAAATGAGTCCACCATACCTACCTATATGCAGTATTTCCATGCCATTCCAAGTAAATTTGTATGTGCCAACTCTATTTTTCAAAATGAATTTCCTTTTTGTGTGCCCGTACCACTCATGAAGCGGCAGGGGGTGGCCAATATTTTCCATGCTAGATGTGTTATTCTCAAGATGAGTGTTTATTCACTTGTCACTTTACGAGAGTGTGGCAAAGGTAATAGGGATGCCCTGTCCCGAAATGAAAAATAAATTTACTCTATGTTGTCAAATAATAAATTCCTTGGAAAGTGTTGGTATGGAAGGCACCCGTGGATACGCCTAGCCATGGATTGTGAAAGAATGGTGGAAAAAGGAATAAACTTTATTTTCTGTTTGGGAACCGCCTATTGTGACGCCCCCGGCTCAATCGTGCACTAATCATACACGCAAATGCACACGATCAAGCCTAAGGACTCACGGGAAGATATCACAACACAACTCTAAAACATAAATAAAGTCATACAAGCTTTATATTACAAGCCAGGGGCCTCGAGGGCTTGAATACATAAGCTCGCATACAAGCGTCAGCGGAAGCATCAGATATCTGAGTACAGACATAAAAGATAGCACAGATAGGCCCTTAGAAGGCGGGGCAAAAGAAAACACTACGATCGAAAGGCGCATGCCTCCTGCCTGGGACCCTCCGATCCTACTCCTGGTCGTCGACCAACTCGTAGTAGTATCCACCCTCGGGGTAGTAGTAGCGATCGTCGGCGGGGCAGCTGTATCCGGGGCTCCGTCATCTGGTTGCATCAAAAGGATATGGGGAGAAAAAGAAAGCAAAGCAACCGTGAGTACTCATCCGAAGTACTCAGCAAGCAAGGATCTACACTACATATGCAACATTATCAAAGGAAGGCTGTATATGTGGACTGGGCTGCAGAAATTCCAGAATAGAGAGAAGGCCTAGTCCTATCGAAGTCTAGCATCTTCAGCGGTCTTGCAGCAATAGAAGAGAGTAGATCAGCACAGTATAAAGTAATAGTATCGTTAAGTCTCATCCTCACCCAGAGATCCTTTCTCAACTCCCTGCGAGAAAGAAATCCCAGAGCCATACAGTCATCAACCTCGTCCTGAGATCCTTTCTCGACTCCCTGCGAGAAAGCAATCCCAGAGCCATACTCATCACAAGTATCCAGTTCTAGTTGTATCGATCGGGATACAACTCCGAGTGTCCTTTACCGTAGGACCGGCTATGGATAGATGTGTTCTTCCCTGCAGGGGTGCACCAACTTACCCATCACGCTCGCTTCACTCCGGCCGGACACACTTTCCTGGGTAATGCCCGGCCTCGGCCAAACGATACACCGCAACCCTACCTACAGCTCAGCAGAGAGGTCCCCGTTGGTCTATATCCTAAGCGCTCAGGGGTCTTGGGCCATCGCCCTGTGCACTCCGGGTCGGTGTGTGCAGGGTCGGGACGAGCACCACCTCAGTCCTGGATGGTACTGGCCCGGCCCGGCCACGAGGCTGAACTGGACGTCTGACAGAGCTTTCGGCTGATGCTACGATGCAGAGTGCCCATAACTCTTCCCACGTGATGGTTAGTGCTATCAGGCCAGAGGCCTGCTTGGATCAAATATCCAAATCGTTAGCGGACTAAAGGCTTGCGGTAATGAGCAGAGACTCATGATCGATGTGACCCCGACGCCCCCTCTCGAGGACTTGCGGCAAGGGCTAAGAATGCCCGGCCATGCCTCGTATACATCACTCGGGCACCATCCAGGTTAACTCGTCTCCACATCACTCGCGGGTACCCCTCAGGGTCGACTCGCCTTTCCAAGTATCAATTGTAAAGTCCAAGTATCCGTGTGTCCATAACATCAAGGGAATCCGAGGTATCACCCTCGTTGGATTCCTACTTGATGTATCCGTCAAGGTGAACTCGGAGGAATCACCCTCGATAGGTTCACATTTGATGTGTTGCACGACAACGTCGTTATCAGAAGTGGTGGAGGAGGAATCACCCTCGAGGACCACGACCGAATAGCTACTCTACAGAGTTATCATCAGAAGTGCTACACAAGGTATCACCCTCGGTACTCGATAGTAACGCTGCAGTGTCATTACAACTAAGGGAGTGATGTGCGGTGCCGGGGCCTGGTCTTCAATCCTGTTAACCGGGTCTTCTGATAATCCAGCGAGGCATTCGGGACAAGTGGGGTCACTGATATGTCTCTACCCAGCCTATACTAGACAGTTTAGGATAAGCAGGTAAGGTAACAATAAACAGGTTACAAAAGCAGGCTATGAATTAGAACTGGATAAACAGTAGCAGCAGCAATTCTAATGCAAGCATAAGAGAGAACAATAGGCGATATCGGTATGCTCAAAGGGGGCGCTTGCCTGGTTGCTCGGCGGCAAAGGCAAGGTCGTCAGGGGTCGTCGATCTCCGGAGCTGCATCGGTACCGGGCTCTATTGAGAGAGAAGAGGGGGAGGAAACAGATAAATACACAACAAATAGATGCATGACATGACAATAAGCAGCACTAGGCATGTTCTAACGCGGTACTACGTGATACTGGCGAAGGGGAAGACACCCGGGAATGTTTTCCCGAAGTTTGCCATTTTTCGGACAAATGAAAGAGAGGGAAAAGTTCCACGTTCGCAATGCTAGGGGCATGTGGCAGTCGAACGGACTGCATATTCAGATTCGTCTCGTCGTTCTGAGCAACTTTCATGTACAAAGTATTTTCATACGAGCTACGGTTTATTTTATATTAAATCCTAAAGTTTTATTAATCATTTTGAATTATTTACTTAATTAAATCAGAATTATCCGAAACAGTGTATGCTGGTGTCATCATGACATCAGCAGTCTGTTAAGATTAATTATGGTTTAATTAGACTAATTATAGATTAATTAGACTAACTATTTAATTAGTTTTAACTAAATAGAATTAATTAAGTTAATTAATTAATTAATCATTTATTTTTTATTTCTATTTTTAATTGTTTTCCTTTTTTTTAATTCCTTTTTTTCTTAAAAATGTTCTGGGTGGGGCCCCCCAGTCAGTGGCACAGGGGGGGCAATGGGCCCATTCGTCAGTGGCCCAGGCCACTGCGGGCGTGCGGGCGTGCGGGCGCGCACGGGTTGAGCGGGCGCGGCGTGCGGGCGACCCGGGGCGAGGCGGCGATGAGTGCCGGCGTGCGCGGGGCCGCGCGTGAGCCGGAGGCGAGCGCGGGCGGGGCAAGGGCGGCCGGGCGCGGTGGCCAGTCGAGCGGCGAGCGGCGGCGCAGGCCACAGGCGAGGCGAGGCGCGGTGGGCGAGAGGAGGCCGAGGGCGGCTCGGGCTGCGGGCGAGCGAGGCGGGAGCGCGGGCGACGGCGCGGCCGTGGCGGAGGCCGCAGCGGGCAGAGAGGGAGGGGAGAGGCCGAAGCCCGAGGGCTCACCCGCGTTGGAGGGACGAGGGCGGCGAGGGTCGACGGGGGCCGGCGGGGAGGAGATGTCGGTGGGGCGGTCCGGCGGGGAGGCGGTCGAGGGGGCGTCCGACGTGGGGCGGGGCATGGCAATGGGCGACGAGGCGGGCGGCTCCGGCGAGGGGCGGCGCCGGTGTGGGCCAAGGGAGACGACGGCGGGGCGAGCGCGAGCTCGAGCGCCCCGATCCGATCTGGATCGGGGAAGGGAGAGGGGGTGAGCGAGGGGGAGGGGTTAGGGTTTCGGTGGGTGGCTGGGGAGGCCATATAGGCCAGTGGGGCGCGGGAGTGGGCCGGCCTGGCTGGGCCGTGGCCCAGTTGGGCCACGGGGGGTTTGTTTTTCTTTTTTTATCTCTTTCTTTAATATTTTTTGTTTTCTTTTAGTTTTGTTTAGTATCTAGTTTAAACAACAAAAGGGGTTTTGTAAAATAAGAGACTTGGCCCATAATTTACAATGCAAATTTAGGCACTGCCATAAAATGGTTTGGGTAAATAAATGAGTTCATTAGAATTTTATTTAATTGAAAAAGTATTAATTGGTGCTGTTTTGTTACTGTTAGAGGCACATAATTAATTTAGTATATGTTTATAATTTTAGAATTGTCTCTGGATTATTTACAATATTATGAACATTTTAGTTACTGGATTTGAACAACTTTTCTTTATCACTTAAAGTCTGAAAAATTCATTTGAAATGGGATTTGAAATGGATGACAATAATGATGATCAAGCACTGTTGAACAGGATGGCTTGGCATTATCAAAAGGGGATTACTGTAGCCAACTACTGGGGGTGTTACACCTATGATATATCTAGCATGGAAAGTGTTGGGAATTCTCGGTCGTTTTCGTTGACGGGAAAAGTATGCCTCTCAAAATATTTTATCTCTCAATTTAAGCTTTGAGCTCTGGCACCTCTACAAATCCCTACTTCCCTCTACGAAGGGCCCTTCTATTTACTTTATGCAATTTTTATTTTTATTTGAGTCTCCATCTTCTCTTATAAAGCACCAACTAAGGGGCACTATGATCGTACTTGAGCATTGGATGTAGCTAATATGCGAGTGTTTTTCATGAATGGATTAATGATTGAGCATGATGGGCTAGGGATAACTTTCTTTAGTGCTGATATTTTGAAAGACATGGTTGCTCGTTGATATGCTTGAGTATTGAAATCTTCATGTCAAAACTAGACTATTGCTTTCAACCATATAAAAGTCCAAATGTCCATGCTACAAAAGAAAAGAATATGTGATGAACATTTTAGGCAGCATTCCACATTAAAAAATTTGTTTTTATCATTTACCTACTCGAGGACGAGTAGGAATTAAGCTTGGGGATGCTGATACGTCTCCAACGTATCTATAATTTTTGCTTGTTCCATGCTGTTATATTATCATTCTTGGATGTTGTATAATCATTTTATAGCAACTTTAAATCATTTTTTGGGACTAACCTGTTGACATAGTGCCTAGTGCCAGTTGCTGTTTTTTGCTTTTTTTTTACTTCGCAGAATATCAGTACCAAACGGAGTCCAAACGCAGCGAAACTTTTTGGAGAATTTTTATGGATCAGAAGACACAACTTGGGCCAAAGAAGTACCAGAGGGGTGCCCCGAGGGGGGCACAACCCACCTGGGCGCGCCTGGGGGCCCAGGCGCGCCCTGGTGGGTTGTGCCCACCTCGGTGGCCTCCCGCACCGCCTCTTCGCCGTATAAATTCCCAAATATTCCAAAAACCCTAGGGGAGTCGATAGATCAGATGTTCCGCCACCGCAAGCCTCTGTAGCCACGAAAAACCAATCTAGACCCCATTCCGGCACCCTGCCGGAGGGGGAAATCATCACCGGTGGCCATCTTCATCATCCCTATGGCCACCATGATGAGGAGGGAGTAGTCCACCCTCGGGGCTGAGGGTTTGTACCAGTAGCTATGTGTTTAGTCTCTCTCTTTCTCATGTTCTTGAGATGTCACGATCTTGATGTATCACGGGCTTTGTTAATATAGTTGGATCATATGGTGTTTTCCCCTCTCTATCTTGTTGTGAATTGAGTTTTCCCTTTGAGATTTCGTTCTTATCGGATTGAATACTTTGTTGGATTTGAGAGCACTTGATCTATGTCTTGGCACTCAACTCGCGGATTCCCGAGGTGACATTGGGGTAATCTATGCATAGGGTTGATGCACGTTTTCGTCCTTGTTTCTCCGGTAGAAATCTTGGGGCACTCTTTGAGGTTCTTTGTGTTGGATTGAGTATTATGAATCTCAAATTGTTTGATGCACATCGCATAATCAACTCACGGATACTCGCGGTGACATTGGAGTATCTAGGTGACATTAGAGTTGGTTGATGTGTATCATATGGTGTTATTTTAGTACGAACTCTTGGTTAGATCGATCGGAAAGAATAGCTTGGTGTTATTTTAGTACGAACTCTAGGATAGATTGATCGGAAAGAATAGCTTTGAGGTGGTTTCGTACCCTACAAACAATTTCTTCTTATGTTCTCCGCTAGATAGGAACTTTGGAGTGATTCTTCATCACACGTTGAGGGATGGTTATATGATCCAATTATATTAGCATTGTTGAGAGATTGCACTAGCAAAAGTACGGACCCTATGCCTCATTTTCAAGCATTGCAATACCGTTTGTGCTCTATTTTATCAATTGCTACCTTGCTGTTTTTTATTGTTCATATTACAAAAATCAATGTCTACTATCATTACTACGCTTGTATCACCATCTCTTCGCCGAACTAGTGCACCTATACAAATTACCATTGTATTTGGTGTGTTGGGGACACAAGAGACTTTTTATTATTTGGTTGCAGGGTTGTTTGAGAGAGACCATCTTCATCCTACGCCTCCCACGGATTGATAAACCTTAGGTCATCCACTTGAGGGAAATTTGCTACTGTCCTACAAAACTCTGCGCTTGGAGGCCCAACACGAGTCTATAAGAACAAGTTGTGTAGTAGACATGGGATAACTTCAACATACAAATACTATCACTTTGAAGAAAAAATCTTGAATCTCTTGAAACAATTACATGAGTGTGGTGTATGATACGTCCATTTTGCATCATGTTTTCCTGCTGTTATTTATAATGTTTTTATGCATAATAATGCTTTTTGGAGTAATTCTAATGCCTTTTCCCACATAATATGCAAGGTTTACTCAAAGAGGGAGAATACCGGCAGCTGGAATTCTAGACCTGAAACAGCTACGTCAGAGTTACCTATTCTGCACATCTCCAAATGAGCTGAAAATTTATGGAGAATTATTTTGCAATATATAAAAAATACTAGAGCAAATAACTACCGGAGAAGGCCCACCAGGAGGGCACAACCCACCTGGGCACGCCAGGCCCCCCAGGAGCGCCCTGGTGGGTTGTGCCCTCCTCGACCCACCTCCGGTTCCCATCTTCTGGTATATAGGTCATTTTGACCTAGAAAAAATTAGGAGGGGACTTTCGGGACGAAGCGCCACCGTCTCGAGGCGGAACTTGGGCAGGAGCACTTTTGCCCTCCGGTGGAGCGATTCCGGCCTGTGACGACCCCGGCTTAATCGTGCACTAATCATACACGCAAATGCACACGATCAAGCCTAAGGACTCACTTGAAGATATCACAACACAACTCTAAAACATAAATAAAGTCATACAAGCTTAATATTACAAGCCAGGGCCTCGAGGGCTCGAATACATAGCTCGATGGCATACAAGTGTCAGCGGAAGCATCAGATATCTGGGTACAGATATATTACAGAAAGAGAGATAAGCCTTCACAGAGGCGGGGCAAAATAAAAACTACGATCGAAAGGTGTGGGCCTCCTGCCCTGGACCCTCCGAAACCTACTCCTGGTCGTCTGTCGGCTCCTCGTAGTAGTAGTACTCTTCGGGCTGGTAGTAGTAGTGGTCGTCGAACGGGACAACTGGCTCCGGGGCTCCGTCGTCTGGATGCGACAAAGGGATAAAGGGGGAAAAAAGGAAAATAAAGCAAACATGAGTACTCATCCGAAGTACTCAGCAAGCAAGGATCTACACTACATATGCAACATTTTCAAAGGGGGCAGTATATGTGGACTGGGCTGCAGAAATGCCAGATTAGAGGGGAAAAGCCTAGTCCTATCGAAGACTAGCATCTTCAGCATCTTCAACAATCTTGCAGCATTAGAAGAGAGCAGACCAACATAATGTAAAGTATAGCAGTAATGTCATCAACCTCGGCCGGGGATTCTTCCTCGACTCCCTGCGAGAAAGCAATCCCAGAGCCGTACTAACCAGTTCTCATCACATGTTCTAGTTGTACCGATCGGGATACAACTCCGAGTGTCCGTTACCATAGGACAGGCTATCGATAGAAGTTTCTTCCCTGCAGGGGTGCACCAACTTACCCACCACGCTCGCTTAACTCCGGCCGGACACACTTTTCTGGGTCATGCCCGGCCTCGGCTAAGCAACACGCCGCAACCCGACCAAATACTTAACAGAGAGGTCAGCACGCCGGACTAACCTATGCCCCCAGGGGTCTTGGGCCATCGCCCCGGTCGCTCCTGCACGTTGCGTACACCGCCGGTGAGCAGACCTAGCAACGCCTTATACAAGCGCGGTTGTGTTCCCAGTCCAACCGAGCGTGTGCCGCTCAGTTGCTGACGTCTATTAAGCTTCGGCTGAAGTATACGACGCAGAACGCCCATACTATGCCCACGTGATGGTTAGTGCTATCAGGCCAGAGGCCCCTCAGATCAAATATCCAAACCGTAGTGGATTAGGAGCGCGCGGTAACAAGCAGAGACCCACGATCGATGTGACCCCGTCGCCCTGTCTCAAGGACTTGCGGCAAGGGCTAAGAATGCCCGGCCATGCCTCGTAGTTATCTTGCGGGCACCTCTCAGGTCAACCCGACTCCACATCACTTCGCATTCATGTTCGCGCGGGTACCCCTCAGGGCCGACCCGTCTTTAGTACCATGGTTCAAAGACAAGTCATAGTATCCAAGGTAGCTGTGTGTCTGACACCGAAGGGAACCCTGAGGAAGCACCCTCGATGGAATTCCCGCGCGATGTTATCATCAAGGTGAACAAAGGAGGAATCACCCTCGAGGTCCACACTTGAGAGGTTGCGCGACGGCGTCGGTATCGGGGGTGGTGTAGGAGGAATCACCCTCGCTTACCACGACTGATTAACTAACCTACAAGGTTATCATCATAAGTGCTGACGAGGTATCACCCTCGGCACTCGATAGTAACCCAGCAGTGTCGAGCATCTTAGGGGAAGTGACGTGCGGTGCCAGGTTCTAATCTTCGATCCCGTTGCTCGGGTCTTCTGAGGGTCCAGCGGGGCAGTCGGGACAAGTGGTCTCTGTCGGGTCTCTACCCAGCCTATTCTAAGCAGTCTAGGTTAATAGGCAGGTATCAACAGTAGGCTACAGTTAAACAGGCTATGCAACAGATATAGGAAAACAGTAGCAGTAGCAGTTCTAATGCAAGCATAAGAGAGAAGAGATTAGGCGATATAGGCATGCTCAAAATGGGGGTGCTTGCCTGTCTGCTCTGGGGCAAGGGCAAGGTCGTCGGGGACGTAGTCGTACTCCGGAGCGGCGTCTGCCTCAGGAGCTACGGCAACGTCTGGGTCTACCGAAAGAGAAGAGGGGGAGGAAACAAGTAAATATAATGCAAACAGATGCAACACAGTGCGTGCGATGCTATGATGCAGTGCAGGGTTGCCTAAATATGATTCTAAGTCATTTTAGTTATTTTTAGAATTAACCAGGTATTTATTAACCGATGTATGTGCACTATTCATATGCCGGATTCGGGTCCGGAGTTACGAGTTCTTCTATGTAGGGGGTTCCGACAAGGAAACAGACGGCACAATCAAACTCGTCTCGTCGTTCTGAGCAACTTTCATGTTTTAACTTTTTCGATCTGAGCTACGGTTTAAAAGTTATTAATTTTCGAAGTTTAAATTATTATCTGGAATTATTTTTATTTACAGAAATGAATTATGATGTCAGCATGATGTCGCTGTGATGTCAGCGGTCAACAGGCGCTGACCAGAGTCAATCCTGACATGTGGGACCCACATGTCAGTCTCTGTTAGACTAACAGTGAATTAATTAAACTAACAGGGTTAATTAGGGGGGTGGACCCCACATGTCAGTGGGTCATTAGTCTAATTAATTAGTTTTTATTTATTAAACATTTTAGCTAATTAACTGAGCGGTGGGGCCCGCGTGTCAGTGACACGGCGCTGCCACGTCAGCGCGTTGACTGGTCAAACCAGTCAACGGGGCCGGCAGGGCCCACTGGCAGCGTCACTGGGGTGGCCCCAGGCTTGCCAGCATGGCGGCGGCCGGCGGCTCATCGCCGGTGGCGTAAAACGCGGCGGCGCGGCTCGGGCTTCGCCGGAAAATGGCTACAGGGGGCCATTTCGCGCGCGCCCGGGTTCGTTCGAACGGGCAGCTCAACCCGCGTCCAACCGTGACGGTCGGAGCGGCTGGGGTGGCCGGAATCACGCCGACGTCGAGCCGCGGCGGCAATACGGTTCGGTCGCAGTGGGGAACACGGCTACGGCGAGAGCGCGGGCGCGCAATCTAGCTAGGCCAGTGCAGCAGCTCTCCAGGAGCCCGACTGAGCCACTGGCTCGAGCTGACGAAGCTCGGGTGCGCGTTAATGGCTACGGCGGCGGCGGTCAGAACGCACCACGGCGGCGAGCTAGCTGGTGAGCACGCGCGGCCGGACGGAGAAAGGAAGGTGGGAGGAGGAGCTTACGGAGCGGCACACGGAGGCCCTCGGGTGAACGGGAGCGCAGAGGGAGGCCGGCGGCGACGGGATTCATCGGCGTTCAGGAAGGAGAGGGGCGGCTCGATCTGCTCGTCGTGGAGCTCCCCTGCTCCATCCAGTGGCACCAGAGGTTGGGGAAGACGACGGCAGAGCTCCTCGACACGCTCAGTGGACACGGGGCCGCCGGTGGCCGCGGGGACGACGGAGTTGCAGCGGCGAACGCGCTCGGCTGCGTGGATCTGGGGAGGGGAAGAGGGCGGAGCGAGCGAGAGAGGGAGAGGGAGAGTGATCGAGGGAGCCAGGGGGAGTGGTGGAGCTCGACCTTATCCCCTCCTCGCCTCCCTGTATCGTCGGTGCCGTCGGCGTGTCGGCGCGCGGACGGCGCGCGCGCGCTCGACCAGAGGGAGGTTGACAGCGCGAGGGAGAGAGATGAGGTGGGCCTGCTGGGCCGAGGTTCGGGGCACTGTGCACTAAGGCCCAGTGCACAGTGCCTCGTTTTTATTTTTCCTGTTTCTGTTTCTCTTTTTCTTTTATTCTTTTCTGTTTTGTATTAGCTAGGGCTCTTTTGCATTTTTGTAAGGTATGAGAGTTGTCCCCAATATTACAATGCAATATTCCCTTCCACCAAAAATTGGTTTGGGCATAGTTAGATTTCATTTGAATTTAATATAATTTTAAATGGATTTAATATTGCTGTTTTGGTGCTATTTCAATTTGTTTAAGTCATTTAATTTGTCCAAGTGCTACTGGTGTTATTTTTATGTGTGTTCTTGGAATATTTGCTAATTAGTGAACATTTTTCCAAAGGTGTTTGAGCAAACTTATTTTGCACTTTTGAATTTTTAGTTGATTTCCATAATTGAGTTTGAATTGGATACTTAACCCATGTGACTTGGCACTGCAAATGGTATGACTTGGCAATATTAGCAGTTGATCACAGTGGTAGTTACACAGGGGTGTTACACGCCCGGGGAACTTCCCTCCCGGAGGGGGAAATCATCGCCATCACCAACAACTCTCCCATCTTTGGGAGGGCCATCTCTTGTGTTTGATCTTTGTACCGGAACCTTAGATTGGTACCTGTGGGTGACTTGTAGTGTTGATTACATCTTGTAGTTGTTTACTATATGGTTTATTTGGTGGAAGATTATATGTTCAGATCCATTATGCTATTTAATACCCCTCTGATCTTGAGCATGATTATTATTTGTGAGTAGTTACTTTTGTTCTTAAGGTCACGGGAGAAGTCATGTTGCAAGTAATCATGTGAACTTGATATGTGTTCGACATTTTGATGATATGTATGTTGTGATTCCCTTAGTGGTGTCATGTGAATGTTGACTACATGGCACTTCACCATATTTGGGCCTAAGGGGATGCATTGTGGAGTAGTTATTAGATGATGGGTTGCTAGAGTGACAGAAGCTTAAACCCTAGTTTATGCGCTACTTCGTAAGGGACTGATTTGGATCCAAAAGTTTAATGCTATGGTTAGATTTTATCTTAATACTTTTCTCGTAGTTGCATATGCTTGCGAGGGGGTTAATCATAAGTAGGATGTTTGTTCAAGTAAGAACAGCACCTAAGCACCGGTCCACCCACATATCAAATTATCAAAGTAGCGAATACGAATCAAACCAACATGATGAAATTCCCGTGTACCCTCAAGAACGCTTTGCTTATCATAAGAGACCATTTTGGCCTGTCCTTTGCCACAAAAGGATTGGGCTACCTTGCTGCACTTTATTTACCATTACCGTTACTTGCTCGTTACAAATTATCTTGCTATCAAACTACCTGTTACCAACAATTTCAGTGCTTGCAGAAAATACCTTGCTGAAAACCACTTGTCATTTCCTTCTGCTCCTCATTGGGTTCGACATTCTTACTTATCGAAAGGACTACGATTGATCCCCTATACCTGTGGGTCATCAAGGCTCTTTTCTGGCACCATTGCCGGGGAGTGAAGTGCTCTTGGTAAGTGGAAATTGGTAAGGAAAAATTATTACTATGTGCTAAAATTTATTGTCACTTGTTACTATGGAGAATCATCCTTTGAGGGGTTTGTTAGGGGTATCTTCACCTCGACCGGAAGCACAATTAGTTGCCCCTCAACCTACTGCACCTACTGAAAATATTGGTTATGAAATTCCTTCGGGTATGATAGAACAACTACTAGCTAATCCTTATGCAGGAGATGGAACTGAACATCCTGATATGCACTTGATATATGTGGATGAAATTTGTGGATTATTTAAGCTTGCAGGTTGATGTTTGCTTGAACTACATCGGTATTTACCCAAAGAGGAAGGGATGATGCAGCACATCAACGGTAGGTATTTCCCTCAGTGATGAGACCAAGGTTATCGAACCAGTAGGAGAACCACGCAACACCACGTAAACAGCTCCTGCACACAAAGAACAAATACTTGCAACCCGACGTAAGAGAGGGGTTGTCAATCCCTCACGGGTAAAAGGATAGGTAAAATTGTGGTAGATTGGATAAATAGATCTCGCGGGAATGCGAAATAAAATAAATAAGTAAAAATTGCAGCAAGGTACTTTTGTATTTTTGGATTAATAGGTCTGAAAATTAAAGCAAATAAAAATAGATCGCGAAGGCAAATATATTAAAAGAAGAGACCCGAGGGCCGTAGGTTTCACTAGTGACTTCTCTCGAGAAAAATAGCAAAAGGTGGGTAAACAAATTACTATTGGGCAATTGATAGAAGTTCAAATAATCATGATGATATCTAGGCAATGATCATTATATAGGCATCACGTCCAAGATTAGTAGACCGACTCCTGCCTGCATCTACTACTATTACTCCACACATCAACCGCTATCCAGCATGCATCTAGTGTATTAAGTTCATGAAAAAACGGAGTAATGCAATAAGAACAATGACATGATGTAGACAAGATCTATTTATGTAGAAATGGACCCCATCTTGTTATCCTTAATAGCAACGATACATACGTGTCGTTTCCCCTTCTGTCACTGGGATCAAGCACCGTAAGATCGAACCCATCACAAAGCACCTCTTCCCATTGCAAGATAAATAGATCAAGTTGGCCAAACAAAACCAAAATATTGGAGAAGAAATACGAAGCTATAAGCAATCATGCATAAAAGAGATCAAAGAAGACTCAAATAACTTTCATGGATAAAAACATAGATCTGATCATAAACTCAAAGTTCATCGGATCCCAACAAACACACCGCAAAAAGAGTTACATCAAATAGATCTCCTAGAGACCATTGTATTTAGAATCAAATGAGAGAGAGAAAGCCATCTAGCTACTAACTACGGACCCGTAGGTCTACAATGAACTACTCATGCATCATCGGAGAGGCACCAATGAGGATGATGAACCCCTCCATGATGGTGTCTAGATTGGATCTGTGGTTTTTGGAACTTGCGGCGGCTGGAATTGATTTTCGTCGACTCCCCTAGGGTTTCTGGAATATTGGGGTATTTATAGAGCAAAGAGGCGGTGCGGGAGGTCTTTGAGATGGGCACAACCCACCAGGGCGCGCCTGGGGGCCCAGGCGCGCCCCGATGTCTTGTGCTCACCTCGGGCCCCCTCTTCGGTACTTCTTTGGCCCACTGGATGTCTTCTGGTCCAAAAAAAATCTCCAAAAAGTTTCGCTGCATTTGGACTCCGTTTGGTATTGATTTCCTGCGATGTAAAAAACAAACAGAAAACAGCAACTGGCACTGGGCACTATGTCAATAGGTTAGTCCCAAAAAATGATATAAAGTTGATATAAAATGATTGTAAAACATCCAAAAATGATAATATAACAGCATGGAACAATAAAAAATTATAGATACGTTGGAGACGTATCAGCATCCCCAAGCTTAATTCCTGCTCGTCCTCGAGTAGGTAAATGATAAAAACAGAATTTTTGATGTGGAATGCTGCCTAACATGTTCATCACATATTCTTTTCTTTGTAGCATAGACATTTGGACTTTTATATGGTTCAAAGCAATAGTCTAGTTTTGACATGAGGACTTTAATACTCAAGCATATCAACAAGCAACCATCTCTTTCAAAATATCAACACTAAAGAAGTTATCCCTAGCCCATTATGCTCAATCATTGATCCATTCACAAAACACACTCGAATATTAGCTACACCCAATGCTCAAGTACGATCATAGTGCCCCTTAGTTGGTGCTTTATAAGAGAAGATGGAGACTCAAGTAAATTTTTTTTGCATAAAGTAAAAGAAAGGCCCTTCGCGGAGGGAAGTAGGGATTTGTAGAGGTGCCAGAGCTCAAAGCTTAAATTGAGAGATAAAAACATTTTGAGAGGCATACTTTTCCCACCAACGAAAACGACTTAGAGTTCCCAATACTTTCCATGCTAGATATATCATAGGTGGTTCCCAAACAGAAATTAAAGTTTATTCCTTTTTCCACCATTTCTTTCACTTTCCATGGCTAGCCGTATCCACGAGGGCCCTCCATACCAACACTTTCCAAGGAATTTATTATTTGAGAACATAAAGTAAATTCATTTTTTCATTTCGGGACTGAGCATCCCTAATACCTTTGTCGTACTCTCATGCAATGACAAGTGAGTAAACACATCTAGCATGGAAAAATATCGGCCACCCCTCACCGCCTCGCGAGCGGTACGAGCACACAAAAGAGAAATTTATTTTGAAAATTAGAGATGGCACATACAAATTTGCTTAGAACGGCACAGAAATACCGCATATAGGTAGGTATAGTGGACTCATATGGCAAAACTGGTTTAAAGGGTTTTGGATGCACAAGTAGTGATCATACTTAGTGCAAATGAACGCTAGCAAAAAGATTGAGAAGCGTCCAACCAAGAAACGAAAAATCTCGTAAGCAAGCATTAAGCATAATTAACACCGAATAATGCACCACAAGTAGGATATAATTTCATTGCATAACTATTGTGTGACGCCCCCGGCTTAATCGTGCACTAATCATACACGCAAATGCACACAATCAAGCCTAAGGACTCACGGGAAGATATCACAACACAACTCTAAAACATAAGTAAAGTCATACAAGCTTTATATTACAAGCCAGGGGCCTCGAGGGCTCGAATACATAAGCTCGCATACAAGCGTCAGCGGAAGCATCAGATATCTGAGCACAGATATGAAACAGAAACAGATAAGCCTTTAGAAAGGCGGGGCAAAACAAAAGCTACGATCGAAAGGCGCAGGTCTCCTGCCTGGGACCCTCCGAACCTACTCCTGGTCATCAGCCAACTCATAGTAGTAGCCTTCCTCGGGGAAGTAGTAGTGGTCTTCGGCGGGAGCAGCTGTCTACTGGGCTCCGTCATCTGGTTGCATCAAACGGATATGGGGGAAAAAGAAAGCAAAGCAACCGTGAGTACTCATCCGAAGTACTCAGCAAGCAAGGATCTACACTACATATGCAACATTATCAAAGGAAGGCTGTATATGTGGACTGGGCTGCAGAAATGCCAGAATAGAGAGAAGGCCTAGTCCTATCAAAGACTAGCATCTTCATCGTCTTCAGCGGTCTTACAACATTAGAAGAGTGTAGATAGCACAGTATAAAGTAGTAGTAATGTTATCAACCTCGTCCAGAGATCCTTCCTCGACTCCCTGCGAGAAAGCGATCGCAGAACCCTAATGTCCAAGTATCAACCTCGGCCAGAGATCCTTTCTCGACTCCCTGCGAGAAAGTAATCCCAGAGCCATAATATCCAAGTATCTAGTTCTAGTTGTATCGATCGGGATAAAACTCCGATCGTCCGTTACCGAGGATCCGGCTATGCATAGATTAGTTCTTCCCTGCAGGGGTGCACCAACTTACCCACCACGCTCACTTAACTCCGGCCGGACACACTTTCCTATGTCATGCCCGGCCTCGGCCAAACGATACACCACAACCCTACCTACAGCTTAGCAGAGAGGTCCTCGTCGGTCTACCTCCTAAGCGCTCAGGGGTCTTGGGCCATCGCCCTGTGCACTCCGGGTCGTTGCGAGCAGGGCGAACCAGGCTCCACCACTACAGGATGGTGCCAGCCCAGCCCGGCCGCCAGGCTGAACTGGACGTCTGACAGAACTTTCGGCTGATGCCACGATGCAGAGTACCCATATTTATTCCCGCGTGATGGTTAGTGCTATCGGGCCAAAGGCCCACTCAGATCAAATATCCAAATCATAGTGTGTTGGTAGTGCGGTAACGAGCAGAGACTCACGATCGATGTGACCCCGTCGCCCCGTCTCGAGGACTTGCGGCAAGGGCTAAGAATGCCCGGCCACGCCTCGTATTCATATCTCGGGCAACCTCGAGGTCAACCCGTCTCCATAACACTCGCCACTTAGGCTCACGCGGGTACCCCTCAGGGTCGACCCGCCTTTCCAAGTAACAGTGTAAAGTCCAAGTATCCGTGTGTCCATAACATCAGGGGAATCTGAGGTATCACCCTCGTTGGATCCCTACTCGATGTATCTGTCAAGGTGAACTCGGAGGAATCACCCTCGATGAGTTCACACTTGAGGTGTTGCACGGCAGCGTCGTTATCGGGAGTGGGAAGGAGGAATCACCCTCGATGACCACAACCGATGAACTAACCTACAAGGTTAACATCAGGAGTGCTGACGAGGTATCACCCTCGGCACTGGATAGTAACCCAGTTGTGTCGTACAACTAAGGGGGTGTGATGTGCGGTGCTGGGGCCTGGTCGTCGAGTCTTCCGATGATCCAGCGGGGCAACCGGGACAAGTGGGGTCACTGGGGTCTTTATCCAGCCTATACTAAGCAGTTTAGGATAAGCAGGTAAGGTATCAATAGCAGGTTACAATAAACAGGCTATGCATTGGAATAGGTAAAGCAGTAGCAGCAACAATTCTAATGCAAGCATGAGAAAATAGAATGGGTGATATCGGGATGATCAAAGGGGGGGCTTGCCTGGAAGCTCTACTGAAAAGGAAGAAGAGTTGTCGGTGACGTAGTCGATCACAGCGGCATCAGCAGCGGTCTCGGGGTCTACCGAAGAGAAGAGGGGGGAAGAAACAGTAAATATAAAGCAAACAAGAGCATGACATGACAATACGCAGAGCTAGGGTGTTCGGACGTGGTGCTACACGATATAGGTGAAGAGGGAAAACATCCGGGAATGTTTTCCCGAAGTTTGGCATTATCGGATAGATGAAATGGAGGGGGACGGTTTCATGTTCGCTATGCTAGGAACGTGTGGTGGACGAACGGACCTCGTATTCGGATTCGTCTCATCGTTCTGAGCAACTTTCATGTAGAAAGTTTTTAGATCCGAGCTACGGTTTAATTTATATGATTTTCTAAAGTTTAAATCATTTTCTAGAATTTATTTTATTAATTTAAATCAACATTATCCAGAACAGTGTTTGGTGACATCAGCATGACATAATGGTGATGTCAGCAGTTAACAGTCGGCTGACCAGAGTCAAACTGACATGTGGGACCCCACTGTCATAGACTGAGTATTAATCCAGTGTTTAAATTTAAACTTAACTAATTAAACAGAGGGGGCCCCACCTGTCATAGGGTGTTTAGTTAACAAATTAAATAAATTAACTTAACTTAATTAGTGTTAGGGGCATGGCCCACCAGTCAGTGACTGGGGTTACCCAGTCAGCGGTCAGCGGCGACCATTGACTGGTCAAAGTGGCCGCGGGGCCCAGCGTCAGTGGCCCAGGGTGGGACCGTGGTTGGAGAAGATGGCCGGCGGCTCGAGCTTGAAGAAGGGCTCGATCCCGGAGCTGTAGCGGCCCCCGGCTTGAGCTGATGGCCGGAGAGGAAGGAGAAGAGGTAGGCGGAGCTGGTGAGCGCATCGGCGAGGCGAGTGAGGGCCGGTGGCCGTGTGCTTCACGGGACCACGGCCATGACGGCGCTCGGGTGTGCGGAGGAAGGCGACACAGAGGGAGAGGGAGGCAGCTAGGGTTCGTCCTGGGGGTGGAGGAGGGGTTCTTATCCCCTCCACGACGAGCGCGATGTCGAGCAGAGGAGAGGGGGGGCCTGGCGCAGCGAGCGCGCGCGCGGCGACAACGAGCGGGGGTGGTGAACAGAGGAGGAAGGAGGGGACAGGCGCGGGCTGGGCTGGCGCTGTGCACTCGAGGCCCAGTCGTAGTGGGCCTTTTTTTTCTTTTCTTCTTTTCTTTTCTATGTTTTTCTTTTATTTCTACTTTTGCAATAATGTGTGGCCTCACACACAGTTTTGTAATATAGGTTACTTGTTCCAATATATACAGTGCATTAGTAAGTACTGCTAAAAATTGGTTTGGAGGAAAATGGAGTTCACACAAATTTTGTATTAAATAAAATGTATTAACCCTTGCTGTTTTGGTACTGTTAGAGTCACTTAATTAATCTATTAAATGTTGGTTACAATTTTAGCATTGTCTCTGGAATATTTGTTATTTAATGAACATTTTAGATTCTGATTTGAACAACTTTTATTTCCACTTTTAGTTTGAATTTCCATTTGAATTTGAATTTGAAAAGAGATATGATCCAAATGATGTTTAAGCACTGTTGATCATGATGACATGGCATTATCAAAAGGGGGATTACTGTGGCTAACCACTGGGGGTGTTACATATTGACTTTCGTGCTTGCATAGGGAATCACAAACCTTAACACCAATATTCTTACTAAAGCATAATTACTCATCAATATGACTCACATATCACTATCATCATATCTCAAAACTATTACTAAGAATCAAGTTTATTTTGTCCAATGATCTTCATGAAAGTTTTTATTATATCCTTCTTGGATATCTATCACTTTGGGACTAGTTTCATATGTTGCTTTTAATAAGCTCAAACAAATATAAGTGAAGAACATGAGCATAATATTTCTTTTTCTCAAATTAATCTATGTGAAGCAAGAGAGAATTTCTTTAAAATTTTACTAACTCCCAAATAAATCTAAGTGAAGCATGAGAGCATTTCTTCAAAAATAACAAAGCACACCGTGCTCAAAAAGATATAAGTGAAGCACTAGAGCAATTCCATAGCTCATAAAAATTTAAGTGAAGCATAGGAGCAAGCATAGCATAATTTTTGGCTCTCCCAAAAAGGTGTGTCCAGCAAGGATTCAAGACTTAAAATAAAAAGCAAAACAAGCTCTAGTAATGAAGATCATCACACTTTTATTTACTTACAACTCAAGAATTACAACTCAATACTTAGAACAAAATATGACTCTATATGAATGCCTCTGGCTGTGTACCGGGATGTGCAATGAATCAAAAGTGACATGTATGAAAAAATTATGAAAGGTGGCTTTGCCGCAAATACGATGTCAACTACATGATCATGCAAAGCAATATGACAATGATGAAGCGTGTCATAATAAAACGGAACGGTGGAAAGTTGCATGGCAATATATCTTGGAATGGCTATGGAAATGCCATAATAGGTAGGTATGGTGGCTGTTTTGAGGAAGGTATATGGTGGGTGTATGGTACCGGCGAAAGTTGCACGGCACTAGAGAGGCTAGCAAAGGTGGAAGGGTGAGAGTGCGTATAATCCATGGACTCAACATTAGTCATAAAGAACTCACATACTTATTGCAAAAATCTATTAGTCATCGAAACAAAGTACTACACGCATGCTCCTAGGGGGATAGATTGGTAGGAAAAGACCATCGCTCGTCCCCGACCGCCACTCATAAGGAAGACAATCAAAAAATATCTCATGCTCCAACTTCGTTACATAACGGTTCACCATACGTGCATGCTACGGGACTCACAAACCTTAACACAAGTATTTCTCCAATTCACAATTACTCACTAGCATGACTCTAATATCGCCATCTTTATATCTCAAAACAATCATAAGGAATCAAACCTTCTCATAGTATTCAATGCACTTTATATGAAAGTTTTTATTATATCCCTCTTGGATGTCTATCATATTAGGACTAAATTCATAACCAAAGCAAATTACCATGCTGTTTAGAGACTCTCAAAATAATATAAGTGAAGCATGAGAGTTCAATAATTTCTATAAAATAAAACCACCGCCGTGCTCTAAAAAGATATAAGTGAAGCACTAGAGCAAAATTGCCTAGCTCAAAAGATATAAGTGAAGCACATAGAGTATTCTAATAAATCACGATTCATGCGTGTCCCTCTAAAAAGGTGTGTACAGCAAGGATGATTGTGGCAAACTAAAAAGCAAAGACTCAAATCATACAAGACGCTCCAAGCAAAACACATATCATGTGGTGAATAAAAATATAGCCTCAAGTAAAGTTACCGATAGACGAAGACGAAAGAGGGGATGCCTTCCGGGGCATCCCCAAGCTTAGGCTTTTGGTTGTCCTTGAATATTACCTTGGGGTGCCTTGGGCATCCCCAAGCTTAGGCTCTTGCCACTCCTTATTCCATAGTCCATCAAATCCTTACCCAAAACTTGAAAACTTCACAACACAAAACTCAACAGAAAATCTCATAAGCTCCGTTAGTATAAGAAAATAAATCACCACTTTTGGTACTGTTCTGAACTCATTCTTTATTTATATTGGTGTAATATCTACTATATTCCAACTTCTCCATGGTTCATACTGATAACCCACAAGTATAGCGGATCGCAACAGTTTTCGAGGGTAGAGTATTCAACCCATATTTATTGATTCGACACAAGGGGAGCCAAAGAATATTCTCAAGTATTAGCAGCTGAGTTGTAAATTCAACCACACCTGAAAGACTTAATATCTGAAGCAAAGTATTTAGTAGCAAAGTAGTATGGAAGTAACAGTAACGGTGGCAAAAGTAACAATAGCAATTTTGTAGCAATCGTAACAGTGGCAACAGAAAAGTAACAAAGCAAAGATCAATATGTGAAAAGCTCGTAGGCAATGGATCAATGATGGATAATTATGTCGGATGGCATTCATCATGCAAAAGTTATAACATAGGGTGACACAGAACTAGCTCCAATTCATCAATATAATGTAGGCATGTATTCCGTATATAGTCATATGTGCTTATGGAAAAGAACTTGCATGACATCTTTTGTCCTACCCTCCCGTGGCAGCGGGGTCCTAATGGAAACTAAGGGATATTAAGGCCTCCTTTTAATAGAGTACCGGACCAAAGCATTAGCACTTAGTGAATACATGAACTCCTCAAACTACGGTCATCACCGGGAAGTGTCCCAACTATTGTCACTCCGTGGTTGCCGGATCATAACACGTAGTAGGTGACTATAACTTGCAAGATAGGATCAAGAACACATATATATTCATGAAAACATAATAGGTTCAGATCTGAAATCATGGCACTCAGGCCCTAGTGACAAGCATTAGGCATAGCAAAGTCATAGCAACATCAATCTTAGAACATAGTGGATACCAGGGATCAAACCCTAACAAAACTAACTCGATTACATGGTAAATCTCATCCAACCCATCATCGTCCAGAAAGCCTACGATGGGATTACTCAAGCACGGCGGTGAGCATCATGAAATAGATGATGGAGGATGGTTGATGATGACGACGGCGACGATTTCCCCTCTCCGGAGCCCCGAACGGACTCCAGATCTAGTCTCCCGAGGAAGAACAGGAGGTGGCAGCGGCTCTGTATCATAAAACGCGATGAATCCTTCTCTCTCATTTTTTTTCTCCCCAAACGTGAATATATGGAGGTGGAGTTGAGGTCGGTGGAGGTCCAGGGGGCCCACAAGGACAGAGGGCACACCCTGGGGGGGGGAGGGTGGGCGCGCCCCCCACCCTTATGGACAGGGTGTGGGCCCCCTTCGATTGATTCTTTCGCCAATATTTTTTATTTATTCCCAAACTGATCTCCGTGAAGTTTCAGGTCATTCCGAGAACTTTTATTTCTGCACAAAAATAACACCATGGCAATTCTGCTGAAAACAGCGTCAGTCCGGGTTAGTTCCATTCAAATCATGAAAATTAGAGTCCAAAACAAGGGCAAAAGAGTTTGGAAAAGTAGATACGATGGAGACGTATCACATACCCCCCGATAGTACCCATAGATTCATCAAAATAAGCAAACAACACAAAGAAAACATAATCTGTCAAAAACAGAACAGTCTGTGAAGATTCGAATTGTTCTAATACTTATGCAACTCCAAAAATTCTGAAACATTAAGACAACAAAGGAAATTTGTATATCAATCTCGTGTAAAAAATTCAGGGTTTGCAACGCTCCAGTGAATTATTAAAATTTTGTGACTGGACGCAAAATTTTATGTTTTTCAGCAAGATCAAATCAACTATCACCGTAAGCCATCCCAAAGGTTTTACTTGGCACAAACACTAATTAAAACCCGAAACTACATCTAACCAGAGGCTAGATGAATTATTCAAAGCAAAACAGGAACAAAAAGCAAAATCAAAAATAAAATTGGGTTGCCTCCCAACAAGCGCTATTGTTTAACGCCCTTAGCTAGGCATAAAAACACAAATAGATCTAGGTATTGTCATAATAATGATAAGGTAAATCTCGAAAACTCATCTCATACTCCCTTCATTCAGCAGCAAGTTTTCTTTGCGGTAAGCAAAAGTAATCAAAAGGGCTAAATTGAATGGGGTAAAGATCCCCAAGATCAAGCTCGGGAGGAATTTGTTCCTCCTTTGGCCCCTCATATTGTATGACCAACTCATCATTGTAAGCGTTCTTTTGGCAAAAAGTCATGAGCTTGTGTCCAAGAGAGAAACCCAGTCCGTTGTTTTGTATAGCAAAATTATCATGAAGTTCAGAAATCTTATCAACTAAAACATCGGTAGGGACCCTTTTTCTTAAATTTTCATTGTAAGCAACATGATCTAGAGATCGTAAACGCATTATGTCTTCTTGGTTGAAGAGAATTCCCTCTATGGGAGGACGACCACCGTCTACTTTATAATGTGCAATTTCACTAGCTTCTTTCATAATAAATCTAAATTCATCGGCTAGAAATATAGTAGCGGTGCGCTTAACAAAAGAATGCTCAATATTAGAAAACTCTAGAAAAATCCTTTGTATGGATGGATGCATATGAACGAATTATCTCTCAAGTTCAACCACAAGCAAAGATATAGCATCCGCAAGACTACTAGTTTTATGAAGAATAGATCCACCTAACGTGGGTAGTGCACCAGCACAAGTAAAGAAATCTTGAATAACCCCTTTTCCTATAATATTGCTGCTACCTATGCGAAGTTTTTTAGTGTGCAAGATAGTAGATTCTTCATGAGGATTAGTATTAGCAAAAGCATCAAAGTTTCCCCCATCGTTACTACTATCCTTTTCAGCGATAACCTCCCCAATTTCAGACATTGTGGCAACAAACCAATCTAGCAAGCAAGCAAACCGAAAGCGAACGGAGAAAACGAACTGAAGAGAGCCAAAGAAAAGGTAAAGAGAAGGGCGAATAAAAAGGCAAATCTTTTCGAAAATTGTTTTAGAAGTGGGGGAGAGGAAAATGAGAGGCAAATGGTGAATAATGTAATGCAAGAGATGAGAGTTTTATGATGGGTACTTGGTATGTCTTGACTTGGCGTAGATCTCCCCGGCAACGGCGCCAGAAATTCTTCCTGCTACTTCTTGAGCTTGTGTTGGTTTTTCCCTTGAAGAGGAAAGGGTGATGCAGCAAAGTAGAGATAAGTTAGAGAACCAAGGTATCAATCCAGTAGGATACAACGCACAAATCACCTAGCACCTGCACAAACAATCAAACAACTTGCACCCAACGCGATAAAGGGGTTGTCAATCCCTTCACGGTTACTTGCAAAAGTGAGATCTGATAGAAATAGGTAAAACTAAACAAAAGATAAAGTAAATATTTTTGGGTTTTTTGGTTTATAGATCTGAAAATAAAAGATTGCAAAATAGTAGATCGGAAAGTAATATGATGGAAAATAGACCCGGGGGCCATATGTTTCACTAGAGGCTTCTCTCAAGATAACAAATACTATGGTGGGTGAACAAATTACTGTCGAGCAATTGATAGAAAAGCGCAAAGTTATGACGATATCCAAGGCAATGATTATGAAATATAGGCATCACGTCCATGTCAAGTAGACCAAAACGATTTTGCATCTACTACTATTACTCCACACATCGACCGACTCCTGCCTGCATCTAGACTATTAAGTTCATGAAGAACATAGTAACGCATTAAGTAAGATGACATGATGTAGAGGAATAAAGTCAAGCAATATGATGTAAACCCCATCTTTTTATCCTCGATGGCAACAATACAATACGTGCCTTGCTGCCCCTACTGTCACTGGGAAAGGACACCGCAAGATTGAACCCAAAGCTAAGAACTTCTCCTATTGCAAGAAAAACCAATCTAGTTGGCCAAACCAAACCGATAATTCGAAGAGAATTACAAAGATATCAAATCATGCATATAAGAATTCAGAGAAGATTCAAATAATATTCATAGATAAGCTGATCATAAATCCACAATTCATCGGATCTCGACAAACACACCGCACAAGAATATCACATCGGATAGATCTCCAAGAACAACGAGGAGAACATGGTATTGAGAATCAAAGAGAGAGAAGAAGCCATCTAGCTACTAGCTATGGACCCGTAGGTCTGAGGTAAACTACTCATGCTTCATCGGAAGGGCAATAGAGTTGATGTAGAAGCCCTCCGTGATCGAATCCCCCTCCGGCAGGGTGCCGGAAAAGGTCCCTAGATGGGATCTCATAGGTACAGAAGGTTGCGGCGGTGGAAAAGTCTTTTCGTGGATGCTTCTGGTGGTTTGGGAACATATGTGAATATATAGGCGAAAGAATTAGGTCAGGGGAGTCACGGGGGGCCCACAAGGCAGGGGGGCGCGCCCTACCCCCCTGGGCGCGCCCTCCACCCTTGTGGCCGCCTCGTGGCTCCTTCGACTTCATCTCCAAGTCTCCTGGGTGTCTTCTGGTCCAAGAAAAATCATCGCGAAGGTTTTATTCCGTTTGGACTCCGTTTGGTATTCCTTTCCCACGAAGCTAAAAAACAAGGAAAAAACAGAAACTGGCACTAGGCTCTAGGTTAATAGGTTAGTCCCAAAAATAATATAAAATAGCATATTAATGCATATAAAACATCCAAAATAGATAATATAATAGCATGGAACAATCAAAAATTATAGATACGTTGGAGACGTATCATGGCATCATGCGGGAGATAGAACTGCTCACAAGGTATTGCAATGTGGTTTTTATTGGCCTACTCTCTTCAAGGATGCCCGTAAGTTTGTTTTATCTTGTGATGAATGTCAATGAATGCCTATGAATTATTCACTTGCTGTTGAACCATTTGATGTTTGGGGTTTTGATTATATGGGACCTTTTCCTTCCTCTAATGGGTATACACACATTTTGGTTGTTGTTGATTATGTTACTAAGTGGGTAGAAGCTATTCCAACTGGTAGTGCTGATCATAACACTTCCATTAAAATGCTTAAAGAAGTTATTTTCCCGAGGTTTGGAGTCCCTAGATATTTAATGACTGATGGTGGTTTACACTTTATTCATGGTGCTTTCCGTAAAATGCTTGCTAAATATGATGTTAACCATAGAATTGCGTCACCCTATCATCCTCAATCTAGTGGTCAAGTTGAACTTAGCAATAGAGAAATAAAAGTAATATTACAGAAAACTGTTAATAGGTCCCGAAAGAATTGGTCTAAGAAATTAGATGATGCACTTTGGGCCTATAGAACAGCATATAAAAATCCTATGGGTATGTCTTCCTATAAAATGGTTTATGGAAAAGCTTGTCATTTGCCTCTTGAGTTAGAACATAAAGCATATTGGGCAATTAAAGAACTCAACTATGATTTCAAACTTGCCGATGAAAAGAGGTTATTTGATATTAGCTCACTAGATGAATGGAGAACCCAAGCCTATGAAAATGCCAAGTTATTTAAATAAAAAGTTAAAAGATGGCATGACAAAAGAATCCAAAAGCGGGAATTCAAAGTTGGAGAATATGTTCTTTTGTACAACTCTCATTTCAGATTCTTTGCAGGAAAATTTCTCTCTAAATGGGAAGGACCATATATCATCGAGGAGGTTTACCGCTCTGGAGTTATTAAAAAAATAATGCCGAAGGTACTAACCCGAAGGTGGTCAATGGGCAAAGAATTAAACACTATATCTCAGGTACGCCTATTAATGTTGAAAGCAATATTATTCAAACCATAACACCAGAGGAACACATAAAGGAAACCTACCGGAACACTCCAGAATACAAAAAAAGAGGAGGTACGTGATACGGTAAGTAAACGGACTCCGAAAAATCCACAAAAATATTTTCTGTCAGTTTTGGAATATTACAAAAATTAGGAAAATAAGAAACAACCAGGAAGGACCCGAGGGGGGCACAAGACACCAGGGCGCGCCTGGGCCCCCTGGCGCGCCCAGGTGGGTTGTGCCCACCTCGGGAACCTTCCTGACTCCGTTTTCCTCCCGTTTGCTTGTTTCCCAAGATAAAAAATCTTTATATGCCCCCCGAACGTATTGACCACCGTATCACAGAGAAATCTTCTGTCCTTCTTTCTTGTTGTTTTCTGGCAGATCTGAAATATGTCATCTCAAGAAGAGGATTACCCTGTTTCTTATCAGCCTTTGGATAAAAATATCTTCAAGGACACCTATCCCTATATATGGTTCCCCGATGAGGAAGATGAAGATGAACCAGTTCCTCCTCGTTTCAAGCAAGAAAGCAAGGAGGCATTATGCAAGAGGATAATAAAGCTTGAGATGGAGAATGATGAGTTGAGGATAGATAATTTTACCCTCCGACGCAAGCAGGAGAAAAAGGATAAGCCCGCTACTACTTCACCACACGCTTCATCATCTTCTCCAAAAGAAACTTGAGTTCATGGTATGGACACTCCCCTTGGCTTGTGCCAAGCTTGGGGGAGGTGTCCCGGTATCGTATCACCACCGGCCACTACCTTTGCTTTTATCTATTTTAGTTCGATCTTTAGTTATTCTTTGATTTAGTTGAATAAAAGTTTAGTTCGATCCTTTCTTTTCGAGTGTTTGCTTAGTGATCTATCTATCGATGTAATCGTGTGCGAGATATATAATAAAGTGTAGTTTGAGTTTTGTTTCTTTTCTCTTTTGTTCCAATGAAAGAAAGGAAAATAAATGAATAAGATCATATGCTAATCTTATGGTAAGTAATGACATCACATAAGGAAAAGTATAAGTGGTAAAATTTATTGGAGATTGACAAACATAGCATTGGTCAATGATGCAATTCATGAAAGAATTAATAAGGGAAGAGAAGATTCACATGCAAATACACTATCTTGGACATCTTTTATGATTGTGAGCCCCCATTAAATATTTTATGTCAAAATAGTTGACGTTGGATAAGGAAGACAACATAATGATTTATGTTTGTTCATATTCACATAGAAGTTATATTGTCATAGATCCTTTAACATGTGGTGCTTGCTCAATATCTTTTCTAGCCAAAAATTCCGTACTAAGTAGAGATACTACTTGTGCATCCAAAAACCCTTAAACCCAAATCTTATTTTGAGAGTCCACCATACCTACCTATGGATTGAGTAAGATCCTTCAAGTAAGTTGTCATCGGTGCAATAAGGCAATGAAAATTGCTTCTAAATGTGTTGGATCATTTAGTGTAAGAGAAAATTGAGCGTTGTACGAACTTGTGATGGCAAAGTAATAAAAGCGACGGACTGCATAATAAAGGTTGCTATCTTAAGGGGCAATATAACGTGATGTTCTTTTGCATTAAGGGATTTGGCATACAAACAAATAAGCGCATGACAACCTCTGCTTCCCTCTGTGAAGGGCCTATCTTTTACTTTTATGCATTTACTTTTATGTAAGAGTCAAAAGTTTTCTTCCCTATTCCTTTTTATTTTCTCTTTTTGCAAGAATCATGTGGTGAGGAAAGATCTAGGCACATATATCTAGTTGGATATGAGTAGGCATGAGTTATTATTGTTGACATCACCCTTGAGGTGAATACGTTGGGAGGCGAAACTATAAGCCCCTATCTTTCTATGTGTCCGGTTGAAACTTTTTGTTCATGGGTATGCTGTGAGTGTTAGCAATCATAGAAGATTAAATGATGGTTGAGTATGTAGACTTGCCTAAAGGCTCCGATACGTGACCCTTCCTGAAAATATGCCGAATTGTAGTTGCAAAGTTGACTGAGAACATAGTTTGTTGGTTTTCAATAAGGTTTATACTTTATACTTCAATGTGTGATGAATTGTTACTTGTTCATGAGAAGTAATATGATAAAAGTTGTTGGATAAAGTTTTATATTAAAAGTTCTTTGTTGTTATAATATTATGCATAATGCTTCTATGTCCATATTTTGTTTTTATCGACACCTCTTTCTCTAAGCATGTGGATATGTTTTTCGATTTCGGTTTTCGCTTGAGGACAAGCAAGGTCTAAGCTTGGGGGAGTTGATACGTCCATTTTGCATCATATTTTCCTACTGTTATTTATAATGTTTTTATGCATAATAATGCTTTTTGGAGTAATTCTAATGCCTTTTCTCTCATAATATGCAAGGTTTACTCAAAGAGGGAGAATACCGGTAGCTGGAATTCTGGACCTGAAAAAGCTACATCAGAGTTACATATTCTGCACATCTCCAAATGAGCTGAAAATTTACGGAGAATTATTTTGCAATATAAAAAAATACTGGAGCAAATAACTACCGGAGGAGGCCCACCAGGTGGGCACAACCCACCTGGGCGTGCCAGGCCCCCCAGGCGCGCCCTGGTGGGTTGTGCCCTCCTCGGCCCACCTTCGGTGCCAATCTTTTGGTATATAGGTCATTTTGACCTAGAAAAAATTAGGAGGGGACTTTCGGGACGAAGCGCCGCCGTCTCGAGGCGGAACTTGGGCAGGAGCACTTTTGCCCTCCGGTGGAGCAATACCGCCGGGGGAACTTCCCTCCCGGAGGGGGAAATCATCTCCATCGTCATCACCAACAACTCTCCCTTCTTTGGGAAGGCCATCTCCATCAACATCTTCAACAGCACCATCTCCTCTCAAACCCTAGTTCATCTCTTGTGTTCAATCTTTGTACAGGAACCTTAGATTGGTACTTGTGGGTGAGTAGTAGTGTTGATTACAACTTGTAGTTTATTACTATATGGTTTATTTGGTGGAAGATTATATGTTCAGATCCATTATGCTATTTAATACCCCTCTGATCTTGAGCATGATTATTATTTGTGAGTAGTTACTTTTGTTCTTGAGGTCGAAGTCATGTTGCAAGTAATCATGTGAACTTGATATGTGTTCAATATTTTGATGATATGTATGTTGTGATTCCCTTAGTGGTGTCATGTGAACGTTGACTACATGGCACTTCACCATATTTGGGCCTAAGGGGATGCATTGTGGAGTAGTTATTAGATGATGGGTTGCTAGAGTGACAGAAGCTTAAACCCTAGTTTATGCGCTACTTCGTAAGGGACTGATTTGGATCCAAAAGTTTAATGCTATGGTTAGATTTTATCTTAATACTTTTCTCATAGTTGTGGATGCTTGCGAGGGGGTTAATCATAAGTAGGAGGTTTGTTCAAGTAAGAACAACACCTAAGCACCGGTCCACCCACATATCAAATTATCAAAGTAGCGAATACGAATCAAACCAACATGATGAAATTCCCGTGTACCCTCAAGAACGCTTTGCTTATCATAAGAGACCGTTTTGGCCTGTCCTTTGCCACAAAAGGATTGGGCTACCTTGCTGCACTTTATTTACTGTTACCATTACTTGCTTGTTACAAATTATCTTGCTATCAAACTACCTGTTACCAACAATTTTAGCGCTTGCAGAAAATACCTTGCTGAAAACCACTTGTCATTTCCTTCTGATCCTCGTTGGGTTCGACACTCTTACTTATCGAAAGGACTATGATTGATCCCCTATACTTGTGGGTCATCGGTGTATGTGTATAGCTTACCTCAGTGACATGAGGAAGAGGCAGTCAGAACAACACACGGTTGCTCTCCTTCTTCCAACCTTCCTCTTCAGCTTGCGTCTTTTTGTAAGCACTACCCTGATCATTGGGGAGAAAAAGTAAGCATTTACTGTAATAACCTATGTAAATTTCTTCAATCCAAAGAACAAACAAATGGTATCTTCTTCATTTGCTGATAGAAATTGAGGAACATGTTTAGAACCGTTGGAAACAGAAGCAAATAATTTGAACTATATCCAGTTGAAAACAGGAGGACGAGTAGCGTCCACAGTTTTCTAAAGCTAGCAACATAGAAAAGGGCCAGCCACCACTTGTATGTTACCGCTGAATAAATCTAGAAGTTTTTAATATAGAAGGTTCAAGCACCTTTTCACACATTAGTTTGGCCATATTTAATAACCAATAATAATGCGAAGAGCGTAGATATTGCAAAACAAATGGAACATGAGATCGCAAGACCGAACCTGCTGTCGGATGGCGCTAAGGATGCCGGCGTCCACCCGACAAATCTCTCTATGAATCTTCTGCATCTGTGGCTCGACCACCAAGAACGACGCCTCTGCCAATCCACAAAAAAACAAAACCAATAATAAATCCCTAAACAGCGAAGCTCGAAAAGAGCGCATTTCAATTACATGGTGATACGTCTCCAACGTATCTATAATTTTTGCTTGTTCCATGCTGTTATATTATCATTCTTGGATGTTTTACAATCATTTTATAGCAACTTTATATCATTTTGGGACTAACCTATTGACATAGTGCCCAGTGCCTGTTGCTGTTTTTTGCTTGTTTCTTACTTCGCAGAAAACCAATACCAAACGGAGTCCAAACGCAGCAAAACTTTTTGGAGATTTTTTCTGGACCAGAAGGAACAACTTGGGCTGAAGAAGTACCAGAGGGGTGCCCCGAGGGGGGCACAACCCACCAGGCACGCCCTGGTGGGTTGTGCCCACCTCGGTGGCCTCCCGCACCGCCTCTTTGCTCTACAAATACCCCAATATTCCAAAAACCCTAGGGGAATCGACGAAACACAATTCCAGCCGCCGCAAGTTCCAGAACCACCAGATCCAATCTAGACACCATCACGGAGGGGTTCATCATCCTCATTGGTGCCTCTCCGATGATGTGTGAGTAGTTCATTGTAGACCTTCGGGTCCGTAGTTAGTAGCTAGATGGCTTCCTCTCTCTCTCTTTTGATTCTCAATACAATGGTCTCCTGGAGATCTATTTGATGTAACTCTTTTTTGCGGTGTGTTTGTTGGGATCCGATGAACTTTGAGTTTATGATCAGATCTATTTTTATCCATGAAAGTTATTTGAGTTTCTTTGATCTCTTATATGCATGATTACTTATAGCCTCGTATTTCTTCTTCGAATCTTTGGTTTAGTTAGGCCGACTAGATCGATTTTTCTTGCCATGGGAAGAGGTGCTTTGTGATGGGTTCGGTCATGCGGTGTTCTTTCCCAGTGACAGAAGGGGCAGCAAGACACGTATTGATCATTGCCATTAAGGACACAAGATGGGGTCTATTCCTACATGAATAGATCTTGTCTACATCATGTCATCATTCTTATTGCATTACTCCGTTTCTCCATGAACTTAATATACTAGATGCATGCTGGATAGCGGTCGATGTGTGGAGTAATAGTAGTAGGTGCAGGCAGGAGTCGGTCTACTAATCTTGGACGTGATGCCTATATAATGATCATTGCCTGGATATCATCATGATTATTTGAAGTTCTATCAATTGCCCAACAGTAATTTGTTTGCCCACCGTATGCTATTTTTCTCGAGAGAAGCCACTAGTGAAATCTACGGCCCCCGGGTCTATTCTTCATCATATTTGCTTTCCGATCTATTATTTGCCACTTTTATTTTCGGATCTATTATTCCAAAAACCCAAAAATACCTTGCTGCACTTTTTTGTTACTTCTTTTATTTCACGTTTATTCGAGAGCTATTTATCCAATCTATCATAAATTTCCTCCCGTCAGCTAGACAATTTCTGGCACCGCTACCCGTAGAGGGATTGACAACCCCTCCTAATCGTCGGGTTGCAAGTATTTGTTATTTGTGTGCAGGTACCGTTTATATAGTGTTGCTTGGTTCTCCTACTGGATTGATACCTTGGTTTCACAACTGAGGGAAATACCTACCGTAGCTGTGCTGCATCATCCCTTCCTAATTAGGGAAATACCGACGTAGTTCAAGCGACATCAAAAGGAATTTCTGGCGCCGTTGCCGGGGAGACATCATCAACATCTATCAGGTTCCTAATTACAAATCTCATCTCCTTGCAATTTACATTATTTGCCATTTACCTCTCGTTTTCATCTCCCCCACTTCATAAAAATTTGCCATTTTATTCGCCCTCTTTTTCATTCGCCGTTTTCTCGTCAGATTTGTTTTGTGTGCAATCTTGTTTGCGTAGTCACGATGACTCAAGAGAACACCAAGTTGTGTGATTTTTCCAATACCAATAATAATGATTTTATTAGCACTCCGATTGCTCCTCCCACCACTAGTGCGGAACCTTGTGATATTAATGCCGCTTTGTTAAATTTTGTTCTGAAAGATCAGTTTTCCGGTACTCCTAATGAGGATGCCGCGTCCCATCTTAACACATTCTTAGAATTATGCGATATGCAAAAGAAAAAAGACGTGGACAATGATATTGTGAAGTTGAAACTATTTCCGTTTTCTTTGCGAGACCGTGCAAAAATTTTGTTTTCTTCTTTGCCTCGCAATAGTATCGATTCTTGGGATAAGTGCAAGGATGGTTTTATTACTAAGTATTTTTTGCCTGCGAAAATTATTTCCCTTAGAACTCAGATAATGAATTTTAAGCAACTTGAGCATTAACATGTTGCACAATCTTGAGAAAGAATGAAATTGATGCTAAGAAATTGTCCTACTCATGGTTTAAATCTTTGGATGATCATACAAATTTTTTATGCGGGATTGAATTTTGTCTCTAGAAATCTTTTAGATTCCACCGCAGGTGGTACTTTCATGGAAATTACTTTGGGTGAAGCTACTAAATTGCTTGATAATATTATGGCAAATTATTCACAATGGCATACCGAAAGAGCTCCTGGTAGTAAAAAAGTTAATTCGGTTGAAGAAATAAATTCTTTGAGTGAAAAAGTTGATGCTCTTATGAAATTGGTTGCTCATAAAAGTGCTCCTATTGATCTTAATGATATTCCTTTGTCTACTTTGATTGAGCAAAATAGTGATGCCGTAGATGTGAATTTTGTCTCGCGAAACAATTTTAATAACAATGCTTATAGAGGTAATTTTAATCCTATGCCTTTTCCTGGAAATTCCTCTAATAATTATGGTGGTTCCTATGGTAATCCTTCTTATAATAATAATAGGAACACCTCTGATCTTGATAATAATATTAAAGAATTTATCAATGCTCAAAAAGTTTTCAATAATACGATAGAAGAAAAGTTGGATAAGATTGATGATATGTCTAGAAGCATTGATAGAATTTCTCATGACGTAGAAAATCTCAAGTTGAAAGCTTTTGTGCCTAAGGTTGAAGAATCAATTAAAGCTTTATATGTTTCTATGGATGAAAGCAAGAAAAGAACCGCTATGCTTAGAGCTAAAAGAGAATTTTTAGAAAGAGCGTTTTCTAGTGATTGCTTTCATAAAAATGATGAAGATCTTAAAGTGATTGGTGTTTCTTCTATTGATTACTTGTTTAGTAAAATTAAAATTGATGATGAAGGGACTGAAGAAGAGTCAACTTTAGCTAGAAGGCGTCTTGATAATCCGGAGGGTGAAAATCTTGCCGAAAAATTTGATAAAAGTGGGTTTGGAGAGGTCAAAACTTTAACTAGTGATGTGCCCACTCTTTTGGACTACAAAGACTTTAATTATGATAGTTGCTCTTTGGTTGATTGTATTTATTTGTTGCAATCCATGATAAATTCACCCCATGCCTATGAACAAAATAAAGCTTTTACTAAACATATTGTTGATGCTATGATGAAAGCTTTTGAAGAAAAATTGGAATTAGAGATCTCAATTCCTAGAAAATTACATGATGAATGGGAACCCACCATCAAAGTCAAGATAAAAAATTATGAGTGTTTTGCTTTATGTGATTTGGGTGCTAGTGTTTCTACAATTCCGAAATCTTTATGTGATGTGCTTGGTCTTACCGATATTGAAGAATGTTCTTTAAGTTTGCACTTGGCGGATTCTACTATTAAAAAGCCTATGGGAAGAATTAATGATGTTCTTATTCTTGCAAATAGGAATTATGTGCCCATAGATTTTATTGTTCTTGATATTGATTGCAATCCGTATTGCCCAATTATACTTGGTAGACCGTTTTTATGTACTATTGGTGCCGTGATTGATATGAAAGAAGGCAATATTAAATTTCAATTTCCACGAAGGAAGGGTATGGAACACTTCCCTAGAATAAGAATCAAGCCACCATATGAATACATCATGAGGGCATCCTATGGATCTAGAATTAAAGATGATAACACTTGAATCTATGCTTTATGCCTAGCTAGGGGCGTAAAACGATAGCGCTTGTCGGGAGGCAACCCAATGAATAAAATTTATTTTTTCCTTTTTCTTTCTGTTCTTGAGTGTTTGCACAATTATGCCTCTGTTATGATTGTGTTTTTTTATGTTTTATTAGTTTTTGTGCCAAGTAAAGCCTTTGGGATAGCTTTGGTGATAGTTGATTTGATCTTGTTGGAAAACAGAAACTTTTGCATCAAGTAAAATAATTTTCTAAAATCACAGAAGCGACGAAAAAATCTGAATTTTTTACACAAGATTGATATACAAATTTAATATGTTGTCCTAAGTTTTCAGAGATTTTGGAATTACAAAACTATGAGAACAATTCATATCTTTACAGACTGTTCTGTTTTTGACAGATTATGTTTTCTTTGCATTGTGTGCTTATTTTGATGAATCTATGGTTTGTATCGGGGGTATAAGCCATGGCAAAGTTAGAATACAGTAGATATAATGCAATAACAAAATTTGAATGGGTTTTCTACAGTACTTAAAGTAAAGATTGGTTTTCTTATACTAACGGATCTCACGAAGGTTTTGTTGAGTTTTGTGTGATTGAAGTTTTCAAGCTTTGGGTGAGATCACGATGGATGAAGGAATAAGGAGTAAGAATGTAACATCCCCATGTTACCCCACTCTGATTAAGCTACTTAACCTGCCATGTCATCATGATCACTCTAATAAAATTTCGTTAGAAAATATTTCAACTTCAATTTCAAATTTCAAATGGGAGTCAAATAAATATTTCTTCAAATGGCGAAACTAAAATGTCCATAATGCTGCAAATAATCCTAAGGTAATTATAGAATTGAAACCAACTTCAGATAAATTCCCAGAATGCCCCTGGACATTTACAACAGTAGTCCAGCAGCATTTATCCTGCCTTATTCAATTTACAAAATTACCTAGCCATTTCCAATTGCCCTGAAACATTTTGTGGCTGTGACAAAATTCACAAAGTATTTATGTGGCCTAGTCCTACATTTATGAAAAGTGTTTTGGCAGCCCTAATTATTTCTATACAGCTTCTGTTAATAAATAAAAGGAAAGCACAAAACAGAATAAAAGAAAAGAGGCCGCAGGCCACTTACCTGTTACTGGGCCCAGTCGGCCCAGCCCACACCCTCACCTATCCCTCGCTTCGTGTCACCGTCCCCGTGGTGGAGCGCACCTCCGCCTTCCGCAGCTCGCCACGCCGACGAGGCAGGTGGGCGAGGGGATAAGCTCTCCCCGAGCCCTCTCCCCTGGCCTTCCTCCTCCACTCTCCACTCCCCCTGGACGCCTCGCTCCTCCCCTCTCTCTTTCTCCCCCCAGCGCGCTCGCTCGCCTCTCTCCCAACTCTGCCTTGCTCCACCAAACAGAGTCGTTGCCGCCGCCGCACGCCGTCGATCTCGCGCTCCGAAGCCGCCTCGTGCTACCGGAGCTTGCCCAGGAGAATGGCCGCGCTCTTCTTCGTCAACTACAGCATCGGATCGAGACTGGGGGCCACATCAAAGCCGTCTGCATCATCTTCTTCCCCGTTGATCGCCGGACCGCCTCGCCACCGATCCGTGCCACCGGACCTCCCCGACCCGTCCCGAGCTCGCCATCGGCCCTCTCCCTGTGAGCCTCGCCGTTTTCCCCTTCTTCCCCTTCGGATCCATCGCCGTAGGCCGCTGCCTCATCGCGCCCGAGCTCCGGCGAGCTCGCCGACGCCATTGTTGAGCCCGCCGTCGCCTTAGTCCCGCGTAAGCTCAAATGAGCGCACCACCGAGTTCGTGCCATCACGTAGATGCCCCCTAGTCCACCCATTCATCGTGAGCGCGCCCGTGGCTTCGAATCCGTCGACCTCCCTTACTGGTCGCCGCCGTTCGTTGTCCCGCCGTCGTTTAGGCCGCCCCCAGCTGCCGCCGTTCGCTTCATCGCACGCGCGGTTCCGTGCTTGTCCGAACGAGCCCAACCGCGGCTCGATCCGCCCCCTGTGCGCCATATCCAGCGAGGTCTCGCGCCACGCCGCCGTTCTGCTGGTCGCCGGTGAACGCCGGAGTTCAAAACTCCGATGGGCCCCGCGCATCAGGTCGTTTAGTCACTAACCACCTCACTAATAGCCACTGACTGCGGGCCCATGTACTGTAGCATTTAGGATTAGCGAATAATTAACTACTAAATAAATGCCTCGCTGACAGACTGGGCCCACAGACTAATTAGTGTATTTAGATTAGTTTAAAACCCTGTTAGACTAATAGTGACTGACCACTGGGTCCCACTCGACCCAGTTGACTCAGTCAACCTGCTGGCTGGGCACCTCCAGTCTATGACAGGTGGGATCCATTGGTCCTGTTGACCAGTCAACTGGTCAAGCCGATCGCTAACGTCATGTTTCTTTCATGCTGACGTCATAAAACATTTCTGCTAATAAATATAATTCCAGAAAATCAATAAATCTTTAAAAATTAATAACTTTTAAACCGTAGCTCAGATCGAAAAAGTTAAAACATGAAAGTTGCTCAGAACGACGAGACGAGTCTGATCGTGCCGTCTGTTTCGCTGTCGGAACCTCCTATGTAGAAGAACTCGTAACTCCGAGCTCGAATCCGGTAGATGAATAGTGCACACACACCGGTTAATAAATCCTAGATTAATTCTAAAAATAACTAAAATGACTTAGAGGCATATTTAGGCAACCCTGCACTGCATCATAGCATCGCACGCACTGTGTTGCATCTGTTTGCATTATATTTACTTGTTTCCTCCCCCTCTTCTCTTTCGGTAGACCCTGACGTTGCCGTAGCTCCTGAGGCAGACGCCGCTCCGGAGTACGACTACGTCCCCGACGACCCTGCCCTTGCCGACGAGCAGACAGGCAAGCACCCCCATTTTGAGCATTCCGATATCACCTATTCTCTTCCCTCTTATGCTTGCATTAGATGTTACTGCTGCTGTTACCATCCTATATCTGTTGCATAGCCTGTTTAATTGTAGCCTACTGTTGGTACCTGCCTGTTCTCCTAAACTGTTTAGAATAGGATGGGTAGAGCCTGCTCAGAGACCCACTTGTCCCGACTGCCCCGCTGGACTCTCAGAAGACCCGAGCAACGCGATTGAAGATTAGAACCTGGCACCCCACGTCACTTCCCCTAAGATGCTCAACACTACTAGGTTACTATCGAGTGCCGAGGGTGATACCTCGTCAGCACTTATGATGATAACCTTGTAGGTTAGTTAATCGGTCGTGGTAAGCGAGGGTGATTCCTCCTACACCACCCCCAATAACGACATCGTTGTGCAACTGTTCAAGTGTGGACCTCGAGGGTGATACCTCCTTCGTTCACCTTGACGAGAACATCAGATGGGACTCCTTCGAGGGTGATTCCTCAGGGTTCCCCCTTGGTGACAGACACACGGAGACTTTGGATACTATGACTGATTACTGAACTTTGATACTAAAGACGGGTCGGCCCTGAGGGGTACCCGCGCGAGCATGAATGCGAAGTGATGTGGAGTCGGGTTGACCTGAGAGGTGCCCGCGAGATAACTACGAGGCATGGCCGGGCATTCTTAGCCCTTGCCGCAAGTCCTCGAGACGGGGCGACGGGGTCACATCGATCGTGAGTCTCTGCTCGTTTCCGCGCGCTCCTAATCCACTACGGTTTGGATATTTGATCCGAGGGGCCTCTGGCCCGATAGCACTAACCATCACGTGGGCATAGTATGGGCATTCTGCGTCGTATACATCAGCCAAAGCTCCATTAACGTCAGCGAGGAGCGGCCCATTTTTGATTGGACTGGGAACGCAACTGCGCTTGTATTAAGGGGTTGCTAGGTCTGCTTCCAAAACGTCCTCGCAACGTGCAGGGTTCCCGGGGCGAAGGCCCAAGACCCCCGGGGGCATAGGTTAGTCCGGCGTGCTGACCTCTCTTTAGAGCCTAGGTCGGGTTGCGGTGTGTTGCTTGGCCGAGGCCGGGCATGACCCAGAAAAGTGTGTCCGGCCGGAGTTAAGCGAGCGTGGTGGGTAAGTTGGTGCACCCCTGCAGGGAAGAAACTTCTATCGATAGCCTGTCCTACGGTAACGGACACTCGGAGTTGTATCCCGATCGGTACAACTAGAACATGACCTGAGATGAGAACTGGATAGTACGGCTCTGGGATTGCTTTCTCGCAGGCAGTCGAGGAAGAATCCCCGGCCGAGGTTGATGACATTACTGCTATACTTTACATTATGTTGGTCTGCTCTCTTCTAATGCTGCGAGACCGTTGAAGATGCTGAAGATGCTAGTCTTCGATAGGACTAGGCTTCCCCCCTCTATTCTGGCATTTCTGCAGCCCAGTCCACATATACAGCCCCCTTTGAAAATGTTGCATATGTAGTGTAGATCCTTGCTTGCTGAGTACTTCGGATGAGTACTCACGTTTGCTTTACTTTCTTTTTCCCCCATATCCCTCTTGATGCCACCAGATGATGGAGCCCCTGAGCCAGATGCCCCAGTTGACGACCAGTACTACTACTAGCCCGGAGAGTACTACTACTACGAGGAGCCGTCTGACGACCAGGAGTAGGATCGGAGGGTCCAGGGCAGGAGGCCCACGCCTTTTCGATCGTAGTTTTTATTTTGCCCCACCTCTGTGAAGGCTTATCTCTATGTTCTGTAATATATCTGTACCCAGATATCTGACGCTTCCGCTGACACTTGTATGTCATCGAGCTATGTATTCGAGCCCTCGAGGCCCTGGCTTGTAATATTAAGCTTGTATGAATTTATTTATGTTTTAGAGTTGTGTTGTGATATCTTCAAGTGAGTCCTTAGGCTTGATCGTGTGCATTTGCGTGTATGATTAGTGCACGATTAAGCCGGGGTCGTCACAAAGAAGAGCCTAAGCTTGGGGATTCCCCATGGCACCCCAAGCCATTATCCAAAGAGAAACAAGCAACTAAGCTTGGGGATGCCCCCGAGTGGCATCCCCTCTTTCTTCTAACGACCATCGGTATTTTACTTGGAGCTATATTTTTATTCGTCACATATCATGAGTTTTGCTTGGAGCGTCTTGTGCTATATGAGTCTTGGCTTGTTTTGCTTTTTAGTTTGTGTCATCTATCCTTGCTGAACACATCTATTTGAGAGAGCCAAAATTATGCTATGATTTGTTAGAATTGCTCTATATGCTTCACTTAAATTTTTTGAGCTATGGAATTGCTCTAGTGCTTCACTTATATCCTTTTTGAGCACGATGTGCTTTAATATTTTTGAAGAAATGCTCTCATGCTTCACTTAGATTTATTTGAGTATTAGTAATTTTGAAGAAATTCTCCCATGCTTCACTTATATTATTTTGAGAGAAGAAAATTTTATGCTCATATTCTTCACTTAGATTTGTTTGAGCTATTAAAAGCAACATATGAAATTAGTCCCAAAGTGATAGATATTCAAGAAGGATATAATAAAAACTTTCATGAAGATCATTGAACAAAATAAACTTGATTCTTTGTAATAGTTTTGTGATATGATGATATAATATGTGAGTCATGTTGATGAGTAATTGTGCTTTAGAAAGAATATTGGTGTTAAGGTTTGTGATTCCCTATGCAAGCACGAAAGTCAATAGTTATGCAATGAAATTACATCCTACTTGTGGTGCATTATTCGGTGTTACTTATGCTTAATGCTCGCTTATGAGATTTTTCGTTTCTTGGTTGGATGCTTCTCAATCTTTTTGCTAGCCTTCACTTGTACTAAGTAGGAATACTACTTGTGCATCCAAAATCCTTAAACCCAGTTTTGCCATATGAGTCCACTATACCTCCCTATATGCAGTATTTTCGTGCCGTTCTAAGCAAATTTGTATGTTCCATCTCTAATTTTCAAAATAAATTTTCCTTTTTGTGTGCTCGTACCACTCATGAGACGGTAGGGGGTGGCTGATATTTTTCCATGCTAGATGTGTTATTCTCAAGATGAGTATTTATTCACTTGTCATTGCATGAGAGTACGACAAAGGTATTAGGGATGCCCAGTCCCAAAATGAAAAATGAATTTACTTTATGTTGTCAAATAATAAATTCCTTGGAAAGTGTTGGTATGGATGGTACCCGTGGATACGACTAGCCATGGAATGTGAAAGTATGGTGGAAAAAGGAATAAACTTTATTTTCTATTTGGGAACCACCTATGATATATCTAGCACGGAAAGTATTGGGAACTACTCGATCATTTTCGTTGACAGGAAAAGCATGCCACCCAAAATGTTTTATCTCTATATTTTTCGCTTTGAGCTCTGGCACCTCTACAAATCCCTACTTCCCTCTGCGAAGGGCCTTTCTGTTTACTTTATGCAAATTTTATTTTATTTGAGTCTCCATCTTCTCTTATAAAGCACCAACTAAGGGGCACTATGACCGTACTTGAGCATTGGGTATAGCTAATATGCGAGTGTGTTTCATGAATGGATCAATGATTGAGCATAATGGGCTAGGGATAACTTGCTTTAGTGTTGATATTTTGAAAGACATGGTTGCTTGTTAATATGCTTGAGTATTGAAATTTCATGTCAAAACTAGATTATTGCTTTGAATCATATAAAATTCCAAATGTCCATGCTACAAGAGAAAAGAAAATGTGATGAACATGTTAGGCAGCATTCCACATCAAAAAATCTGTTTTTATCATTTACCTACTCGAGGACGAGTAGGAATTAAGCTTGGGGATGTTGATACGTCTCCAACGTATCTATAATTTTTGCTTGTTCCATGTTGTTACAGTATCATTCTTGGATGTTTTACAATCATTTTATAGCAACTTTATATCATTTTTGGGACTAACCTATTGACATAGTGCCCAGTGCCAGTTGCTGTTTTTTGCTTGTTTCTTACTTCGCAGAAAATCAATACCAAACGGAGTCCAAACGCAGCGAAACTTTTTGGAGATTTTTTCTGGACCAGAAGGAACAACTTGGGCCGAAGAAGTACCAGAGGGGTGCCCCGAGGGGGGCACAACCCACCTGGGCGCGCCTGGGGGCCCAGGCGCGCCCTGGTGGGTTGTGCCCACCTCGGTGGCCTCCCGCACCGCCTCTTTGCTCTATAAATACCCCAATATTCCAAAAACCCTAGGGGAGTCGACGAAACACAATTCCAGCCGCCGCAAGTTCCAGAACCACCAGATCCAATCTAGACACCATCACGGAGGCGTTCATCATCCTCATTGGTGCCTCTCCGATGATGTGTGAGTAGTTCATTGTAGACCTTCGGGTCCGCAGTTAGTAGCTAGATGGCTTCCTCTCTCTCTCTCTCTCTCTCTCTCTCTCTCTCTCTCTCTCTCTTTTGATTCTCAATGCAATGGTCTCTTGGAGATCTATTTGATGTAACTCTTTTTTGCCGTGTGTTTGTTGAGATCCGATGAACTTTGAGTTTATGATCAGATCTATTTTTATCCATGAAAGTTATTTGAGTTTCTTTGGTCTCTTATATGCATGATTACTTATAGCCTCGTATTTCTTCTTCGAATCTTTGGTTTAGTTAGGCCGACTAGATCGATTTTTCTTGACATGGGAAGAGGTGCTTTGTGATGGGTTCGGTCGTGCGGTGTTCTTTCCCAGTGACAGAAGGGGCAGCAAGACACGTATTGATCGTTGCCATTAAGGATAACAAGATGGGGTCTATTCCTACATGAATAGATCTTGTCTACATCATGTCATCGTTCTTATTGCATTACTCCGTTTCTCCATGAACTTAATATACTAGATGCATGCTGGATAGCGGTCGATGTGTGGAGTAATAGTAGTAGATGCAGGCAGGGGTCGGTCTACTAATCTTGGACGTGATGCCTATATAATGATCATTGCCTGGATATCGTCATGATTATTTGAAGTTCTATCAATTGCCTAATAGTAATTTGTTTACCCACCGTATGCTATTTTTCTTGAGAGAAGCCACTAGTGAAATCTACGGCCCCGAGTCTATTATTCATCATATTTACTTTCTGATCTATTATTTGCCAATTTTATTTTCAGATCTATTATTCCAAAAACCCAAAAATACCTTGCTGCACTTTTTTGTTACTTCTTTTATTTCGCGTTTATTCGAGATCTATTTATCCAATCTATCATAATTTTTCTCCCGTCAACTTGACAATTTCTGGCAACGCTACCCGTAGAGGGATTGACAACCCCTCCTAATCGTCGGGTTCCAAGTATTTGTTATTTGTGTGCAGGTACTGTTTACATAGTGTTGCTTGGTTCTCCTACTAGATTGATACCTTGGTTTCATAACTGAGGGAAATACCTACTATAGCTGTGCTGCATCATCCCTTCCTCTTTGGGGAAATACCGACATAGTTCAAGCGACATCACATGGAAATAAAAAATAGATGGAGCTAGTATCGATTTTCGGAATATTTTTGCAACAAAGTGTAGTCATGCACAACACTGTCAATTCTAAGATGCTTATGGTGTCTAGAGATTCATGCACTTTAATCAAACAGAGACAATATTGCAAGGCAGAAGATGAGGCGAGAACTAATTTTCTTATTGAGCAGAGACAATCTTTTTTATCTGACATCAAACAGATTTTCTGACATCAAACAGAGACAATCTTTTTTATCTGACATCAAACAGAGACAATCTTTTTTATCTGACATCAAACAGAGACAATCTTTTGTATCTGACATCAAACAGATTTTCTTATTGAGACAATCTTTTGTATCTGACATCAAACAGATATTCTCATCAAGTAGGGTGCCCCAAAGGGGGGAGAACATGTTTGTCCAATAGAAAATTCATTGGTCTAGCCACCGCTCACTATGCTTTTTTAGAAGATGGGGAACGCAAAAAATAATCCATCCGATACAAATTGCACATGGTGTCATGGATTAAGTATGAAAATTAAGATAATATTGCATATAAAACAAATGGCAACTTATGAAACAATGGACTCCTAAGCTGAAAAGAGAAAGTGTAAGAAAAGGGATTATGGCATATTTTCATTACCAGCAGGATATGTTTTTGAGCTCCTCCATGGCCTGAACTCATAATGCTCAAAATGATTTCTCAACACTGCAAGAAAGCAACCTTATAGATAAAGCTGCAGCTCAAGGTCTCATCATCATTGTTCCGGAATGGTAACAGAATATGGAAGTGATAATAAGCTAATAACATCATGCAAGTTTCATGGGTTCAAATTGCGCATTTCCTACAGAGACTGGAAATATAGAGTTTAAGATGGTATCATAATTTCTCATTATCTTAAGATAGCATGTATAGGTTCATGTAGTTGAATAAATAGATCATCCATACGACAACAACATTTAGACGGTGGCTGAAAACAGTATGGCATTGCATATATGTTTTTATAAATGATATACATTCTGTTAAAAAAACACAATTCATCGCATGGCTATGATAAAGCTCCAGGACGAACGCAGGGTGAAAAGATAAGCTTCCCATCAAAATCATGCTTATTGGGATTTACAGACATATCGAAACAAATGGGGATATAAGAGTCTTACAATGAAGGTGCACATAATCATATACAATTAAGATGACAAATAATATCCCACCAAGGGTTGGCATCAGTGAGTAGTTAAGAAACTGCATAATCATATTTATCAAAAAATCATATGTTTCTATGCTAGTAGTGCATTCACAGCAACCAGATCAAGATAAAATAGCTAAACTCTGCTATTTTAGACATTAGTTTTACGAAGCAATTATTCTCCTCATGTGATACATAAGAAACTATGTATGTACTTATCTGAAGCTATCCATGCGTATTAGCTTAGCTAACATAAGGATACACAAGCAGTAGCTATAGAGGTGCACATCTGATATAGATCACAACTGAGTCCTAATATATTTAAGAGGCGAGCTGTTCAACAAAGATTTAGGAATGAGCTCAGCAAAAGGGATCAGAACTGTGTGCGTGAGTGTGCGCGCGCGTGTGTCTGAGAGAGAGGAACCTGAGAGAGACCAAGCGCATCGAGGTTCTCCTTCCTCTTGCTCCTTCATAATCTTTGATTAGTTGCACACACACATAAAGAGAGAGAGAGAGAGAGAGAGAGAGAGAGGTGTCAGATGTGCTTATTTCTGTCCCTTTTCAATAGCAAGAAATTACCTATGAGAGTATTCAGATCTGAAGCCAAAATAATTGGCAGCCACCACAAATTCAATCAAATAATAAATTCACATTAGATAGCGGGAACACAAACTATGAACATTTTACAGTTCAAAGGGATTCATATCAGAAAGGATATATAAATCAATCGTTTCAATAGTAGGAACCATGTGATCAATCAATCAGATAACACAAACTATTTTAGATAGCGGGAATTCGTATTAGAAAGCATATGTAGACAATCAACACAACCCAAACCATCACCTAGATCAATCAATTAGATAGCAGAAACCATGTGATCAGACAACACAAACTATTTTAGATAGAAGGGACTCATATTAGAAAGCATATATAGATCCATTAATTTAAGCTAGTCATGTGCAGTACAACACAAGCCATCAACATCTCATATTATAAAGCTTACACAGATCAAACAGTTATCTAAAATAGTATCCCCTCCATATATGGATGAACCTAATTTCCATATCAAAGCATGATTGGACCAAACCCAGTTGACCACACCTGCATCCATTCAAGATGTCTATTTTCAAGGATCACATGGAACAATGCAAAATAATAGTCTAGGGAAATAACAGAGTACCTAGCTGTACAACAACAGTAAATCAAACAATCGAAGGCATATATCCAGGGAAATAACACGTCATGCCTCCACAAAAAACAATCTATGACAAAGAACAAATTTTATACCGAGTGGACGGTAAAGAAGAGCACCTGAGAAGGAGATGAATGCGAACGGAACGACCAAATCCGAAGGAGGAGGAGCCCCAACCCCGGCAATGACTGCAGCAACGAACACGACACCAAACCTAATCACAACCCTGTGCAGCCAAACACAACAACCATACTGTGAGCCACGGAGAGGAATTATTTGGTGGTATAGGAATTAACCAGTCCAACAATAGGGCATATCTTACTGAAAGTAACCAAAGGAACATAATATGGAGGAGCTTACAGCCTGGTAGACTTAACTGGGCAGTGCCTCGTGGTAGTCATCAACCTTTGAGCTGTAGAACGACATGATCAAACTAAGAGTTGGGCCTTCATAACCATAGGAAGAAAAGGATCATCAACAAAGAGGACAAAGTCAAATCAGGAACCAGTTCCTGGTGAAGAAAAAAGAACATGTCCTGATTCCTATAAAAATCAACTTTAGATGACAACCCCTGGTAAGAAAAATCAGGAAGCAACAACCTTAAAGGGAGTAGCATCGATCATTCGTTGTCCTAAGCCACAAAAGCATCATACAACAGCTACTACAATCTGCACCATAGGGGGGAAATCCCTAAATGAAAGGCATAAATGGGCAAAATTGCAACAAATGCAAGGAAGCATATATTACCAGGAGTCTAAAATAATATTTTCATTCAGCAAGGTGCCATGGTTCAGTATCGTTGCACATCCTAGTTGTCAATCCTTAAGACAGACTGTTTTGTGCATAACGGTGAACCTTTTTTATCTTTCTATATTAAGAAATAAAAGGTTTATTACGGCCTTTCATCAATGATTTAGTCGCACCTCAACATATAATAAGTAACAATAAACCAGAAGAATCAATTATGTTCTTTGCTTTCCCTCTATATAAAGAATGTCCTTATTATTCCTAGGAGGCATGTTGCCATCAAGTTTCTTGTTGGACTGCCTAATTTTGACATTTAACAATGATGCATATCATTTTGGAAGACTAAATATCTTACCTTGGATCCGTAAATGGCAGTTGGTGCTATCAGCGACACTGCAATTTACTTGCATCCCCTCTGCATTATCTTTCCCCATTGAGTGACGTTGAGGACAATTCCTTGAACCTACAATTGGAGATCATATTTCAACTAAATTAATTTCTAATCAATAAGCCTGCAATTTGAGACCATATTTTAAACCAAATTAGTTTCCGATCAATAACCAGTAGTAAAGCTAGCTAGAACAATTAGTTCATGACCTAATGCAATATCTACTCCGAGACCATGGCCAAAAATCTTACTACCTCTTGCACACCTAAAATCAGTTGAGAGAAACCTGGAGGTTCTCTATCATCCTATGTTGGTCTTCAAGCATTGGGGTAGCACAACAATCTACTCAGTGGTGAGTGATAATAAAAACTGGCAAACATATCTTGTCAAGAAACTGGAATTTCCGGCAGCAGCAACCGGATCGAGCCGTGATTTCCCACCGGGCGGCAAGATTCTGGTGCATAGATAGCCGAACCCACCAATGGCGCAGTAGAGTCACTATTTTTTCTGTGCCGATGGGATGCGGATGGAGCGAGGAAAAGGAGTGACCTTGGAGGTGGGGGTCGAGGACGACGTCGTGGATGCGGAAGTGGAAGGTGCGGAAGCACTCGAGGCCTGTGGTGGGGCCGCCGGCGGCAAAACGCTGTCGCACGACGCCGAGGAGCTGCCTAGCCTCGACGCACGTGGCCGGCATGTCGAGCCGCTCCAGCATGGCCTTGGCGGCGCCGTACGCTGCGTCCCCTGAGGCCGCACACGTCGGGCTTGCAGAAGACGGGAGGTCGTGGATGAGTGCCCGGGCTAGCGGCGGCGGCGGGAGGGGGGGCAGGAAGGCGGGCGCGGGTTAGGGTTTGGAGGGAGAGAGAGAGAGGCGAGGCGGTAGGAAGGATAGGGAGCAGCGCGAGTGTGGGAGGAGCAGACGGGCGGCGGCTGCAGCGGGGGGTAGGAGGGCCTGGTGCTCACCGAGCTCGTCGGTGCAATCAGACGGGCGGCGACGGCGTAGAGGAGCTAGGGTTACGGGAGGGTGAAGTGAGGAGAGAAAGGGAGAGAGGCCGACGCGGTCTGACCCATGTCCACCCAACCCCACATCGTCTAGCCCCGAGCCAACGAACGGCCGCCACGCAAACGGGTGCACGAAAAACCGAAAATGCCCTCGGCGGGGGACAGGAATTTCGACGGTGGCACGAGATCTTTTGCCTCTGGAGAGCGCAGACGGGCCGCACAGGACGTGGCTCAGCCACAGCAAATGACATGCAAGGCCCATCAACGCGTTACCCCACACATCAGCGAGACCCGACTGAAAAGCGTTGAGTGAGCGATAGCGCGTGGTAGTAGTAACTATTCATTGCTACAGGGGGCGAGGCCTCGATCCGACAGCGCAAGTCATCTAGGAGCTTGATCGGACGGCCAGAAACGCATCAAGCAAACTGATCCGATGGCCAGAATGCTCTAATCGCTGTGAGCGCTTGGTTCTGCCCTAGGTTCTTGTTTCTGGATTAGATGGATACGTGCGCCTTGGCGCACGGGTTTTCTTTCGTGCATATTTTTTCCCGGGTTGCTATGTTTCACCAGTTTTTTCTGCTTATAGTCCTTTGTGGTGCGTTCCCGTTGTTTCGATCCTTTTTTCCTTTCTATGAGACACATTCTTTATCGGTCAGTCCCATTGCAAGAAAAAGCAAAAACCCAGATTCAAGGATTGAAAATATATGTGTCATCAATTTAAGCGTGGTTCCTAACAAAGAAAAAAGGATCTGCTGAATGTTGACACATATTTATTGATGATCTAGATGGAGTATGATGTACTCATCTAAGTAGTTATATTTTTTTATGGAATCTAAGTAGCCACATTGTTAAATAGAAACACTTATTTTGCTTATGTTATTTTTCCCTTTTTGTGGGACCTTCTCGGTAAAACATCTGTTTTGTTGTACTCCCTTCATCCATATATATAGGGCCTAATGTGTTTTTCGAGATTGCCTTTGACTATTGATAAGATTAATAATATATGAGATGTATAATGTGAAAATTATATCATTGGAAGCTCCTTTTGTGTACGAATTTGATGATGCGCTTTGTGTAACTTGCATGTCATATATTATTGCTCTAACATGTAGTCAAAGTTAGCCTTGAAAAACGCATTAGGCCCTATATAGATGGATAGAGGGAGTACATGTTTTTCTAATTGTCATGTTTCAGTGTAGGCCATTGTAATGCACATACTACAAATGTTTGTTTGGTAGCCCGTTATGTAAATTCGTTGACGGTCCGTGGGCCAAAGAAACATTTGTTCTATAATTAGTTTCTACAACGGCCATCGATCCTTGTTTTTCCCTCAAAATAAATTCTATCATTTTTCTCCATGGTGCTCATTGCACGCGTACTCTACTGTCAGTAGCATCCGTGAAATCACAGAACCCTTTTAATTTCTGTAGCACAAAAATGTTTTTCCTGATTGATTCATTTCATCCGATTGAGAAAGTGGTGTCCGCAACGCCTTGGCTTACTACAGGATGATTGGTACGTTGCCATTCTGGACAAACTGGTTTTATAGAGAAATTCAGAACTGTGACCTGCAAATAAGCTTTTCTCTTTGGGCAAACAAAAAATACCAAGAATTAATTTATAGCAATTCTTCATGCCAGAAAGCATTTCATTTGTGTATCTTTTCCCTTGTTTACCAACAATACTGCAATCAATATTTACACTGATGCTAATCTAAATAGGAAATTAGATCAACTAGCATGGGACCGAAATAATGAACAGCTACACGATTGAACCGAAGGAAAACTCACATATGTTCTCATGATATACATACTACATTAAGATAAAAACTTCTACATGTTCCTGAACATATATAACTGAATGTAAGCAAACACACTGCACAACAAATAAGTTGCTGCTCTTTTTTATCGACCCCATTGGTATGATGCACATCACACATAGTGGAGCAAGCATCAGAAACCAGCTCAGAGATGTATTCCATATCCCCAAGAATGTCATGGTCCATGAATTAAAATTGCCATGGTATTTTAATTGAAAACTGTCATGTTTTGTGTGTGAAAATTGCCATGCATGTAAAAATATAATTATGAACAACAACAACAACAACAACAAATGCAATGGCAGATGCATATTAAAAAAATGACATGGTGTTTAATTTAAAATTGCCATGTTTTGTATAAGAGAATTGCCGTGGGCATAAATTTTTCCATAGTGAATACAATAAAAATGCCATGGTGAATACATATTTTTTGCCATGGTCAAGCCCCAAATAGAATACCTGCATTTTTTGACATGTGGACATGGCAACTAATATATATTTCTCTCAACATAAAGATATAGCTTGTTCAACACCACATTCTAATATGCAAATTGATTATGTTCCAAAGGGGACTAAATTTACCAACAAAGCTGGTATCCAGTAACCCGAATCGAGGGTCGACTGAACTCATCAAAGCAGTTGAATAGAGGAGCGGGCGGGGATTCGTCAGACCTGTTCCTATGTTGCGGCAGAGGTAGACTATGCGTGGGGGCAGGAGGCAGATAGACCTTGATGCGGATGACGTTGAAGCAGACAAGGATCCACCTATGACTCGCCATCGAATGGTATTCCCGGGGTGCATGAGCACCACACTAACCTGGTGACCCGTCCCGCGAGGCCTCCACCACCGACACACCACCCCGACGAGCAGCACCTCCACCACCGACACACCACCCCGACGAGCAGCTCCCCTGTCAGCGCGGCTTAGGAGGCCTTCGCGGGTGAGCTCCCGTGGAAAGGTAGCGCCCCGCCTCCTTGGCGGATGCCCTTTCTCTCTGCTGCAATTTTAGACGAGGAACAGGAGAATGACTATCGATGGCCGCACAAGTCGGCCGTAATCTACCGGGGGCTGCTCCACGCGGCGTGGTTCGGGCGGTGTGTTGTGAGGCTGCCGAGAGGAGGTAGATGGGAAAGGCGCGGTGAGATCTGCCTGCCAGAGCTGAGAGGAGGTGGAGGAATGGCGCAACGAGCCCATGGGTGCATGCATCAGAGGTGAAACGCTAGTAACGAAGAGAATGGGAGCGGATAAGAGAGCAGAGAGCTGTCGAGGTTGAGGGGATAAGGTTTCATTCGGGATGAGACCACCCAAGACTGAACTAAAAGAAAATCTGACGTGGCTCACCAAATGCATCAAGATCCGTGCGTCCATATTCAACGGCGTCCGGGGCGTTCAGGCTGAAAGTCCAAAAATCTGACGTTCAGCACCTATCTTTTATGGTTTTCTTTTTCGCTCCAAAAATCTCTTTTGGCTCACTTGATTTTGATTTCTATAAGAGGTTTGCCCGGCTCCGGTGAAGGAGGGGCGATGACCGCGGCACGCCTTCGGCTCGCTTCAGTGCTTGTAGTCGTCACTAGGTGGTCCATGAATATGGTTGTAATTTTTATTACCTCTGTTGTTATTTGTACTGCCATGATTGAAAAGGAATAGATTGGAAGTTTTTCGAAAAAAAAGAAGTATAGGCATGATTTTTTTTTAAGACAACAACATGAATTTTAAATGGACACGAATAACATTCCCAGGGAAGGAAACCCGTGGCGAATGACTCGTTCCTCGTAACTAGTTGGCGAGCGCTCCTTCGGGAGTCTCCCAACGATCAGTTGGGGGTGAGGCCGCCACGTGTCGTGCTCTGGGCGCTCCCTCCGGATTTTATTTTTATTTTATTTTTCCGTATGTGTTTTCGGCTTTTTAAACTGTTTTTTTGGGTTTTTTCGACCTTTTGGTTTTTCACCGGTCTTCCTTAGCTTTTGGACAAATTTTTTTGATTTTTTTTTCTTTTGCGTGGAAAAACACGTTTTTTCGCGAAAGGCACGGTTTTGCTTTCGTGAGAGGCACGGCATGCCGCTCGAAAATGGAAAAAACACGTTTTCCTTTTTTTTTTCTTTCGTCAGAGGCACGGTTGTGCTTTCGCGAGAGGCACGGCCGTGCCTCATGAAAACGAAAAAAAACGTGTTTTCTATTTTTTTCCTTCCGCGAGAGGCACGGTTGTGCTTTCCCGAGCCTCTCGGAAAAGGAAAAAAAACGTGTTTTCTACTTTTTTTCCTTCCGCGAGAGTCACGTTTTTGCTTCCGCGAGAGGCACGGTTCTGTTTTCGCGAGAGGCACGGTCATGCCTCTCGGAAACAAAAAAAACCCATTTTCTGTTTTTTTGCTTCCGCGAGAGGCACGGTTTTGCTTCCGCGAGAGGCACGGTTGTGCTTTCGTGAGAGGCACAACCGTGCCTCTTTCGGAAAGGAAAAATAAAGCGTGCTCCCGGTTCGGTTTTTCCGTCCGGTTTTTTTGACCTTTTTTTATAAAAAAAATTGTCAAAACCTCTTAATATGGGATCTAGTTTTGAAGATCTCGACACGAGAAATCCGATGGTGAAAATGGCTCAAGGTTTGGATGCACGATTTAAGAGTTAAAACATTTTAAATAAACGGATGTACGAAAAAAGGAAAAACTCCCCGGTTGCGACAAGTGGCACGTATGCAGTGCGCCACTTGTCGCAATCTGAAAAGGTAGGAGTGATCTTGAGTAATCCTTAATTAGTGATCTCGCTCGTGGGGGTTTCGATCCAGCAAACGAGTTCGTTCGCTAGGAGAACCTCCCCGGGGCAAGCGAACAGGCCCAACAAGCCTTGCTGGCCACGCCAGGCTCCGAGCGCCTATGCCAGTATTAAGTTAAGAAAAAACAATGACCGCTCAAAAAAAAAGTTAAGAAAAACAATGTCTTGGTCGATTTATATACAAGAAGAAAAGAAAGACACACATGACAAAATTCATACACAAAAAATGTGCACACTTTACTTTATGTGCCAAGAATTATTTGGGAAAATTCACACAACTAGAACACTAAAAAGAAAAATGCCATTAAAATAATCATACATGGCATCTTACATGTGAAAAAGGACTGTAACATGGTAACCTTTTTTTTTTAATTTGTAAGGGACACATGGGACAGTTGGGCATTTTGTTATTTGAAAGTACCGTGATCTTGAGCAAACAGTTTTAAAAAATGGCATGGTCTTTTTTTACCATGACCTACATCAAAACGGTCCTAAGTTGCCATATGTGTCAACGGAAAAATGCCTTGTTTAGTGCTTAAAACCTAAATTTTAGTAGCTGCAGTATGATGTTTACTACGCAACTTTATTCTTGTAGACTTGTATTGGGCCTCCAAGCGCAGAGTTTTGTAGAACAGTAGCAATTTTCCCTCAAATGGATGACTTAAGATTTGTCAATCCGTGGGAGGCATAGAATGAAGATGGTCTCTCTCAAACAACTCTGTAATCAAATAACAAAATGTCTCTTGTGTCCCCAACACACCAAATACAATGATAAATTGTACAGGTGCACTAGTTTGGCGAAGAGATGATGATACAAGTGTAGTAATGATAGTAGATATTGATTTTTGTAATAGTAACAATAAAAAACAGCAAGATAACAAGTAACGAAAGTGAGCACAAATGGTATTGCAATGCTTAAAAATAAGGCCTAGGGTTCATACTTTCACTAGTGCAATCTCTCAACAGTGCTAACATAATTAGATCATATGGCAATCCCTCAACGTGAGATAAAGAATCACTCCAAAGTTCTTATCTAGCGGAGAATATAAGACAAAATTGTTTGTAGGGTACTAAAACCACCTCAAAGTTATCCTTTCCGATCGATCTATCGAGCTATTCCTATAAGTGTCACAAACAGCCCAAGAGTTCGTACTAAAATAATACCATACGATACACATCAACTAACTCAATGTCACCTAGATACTCCAATGTCACCACAAGTATCCGTGAGTTGATTATACGATATGCATCAAACAACTTCAGATTCATAATATTCAATCCAACACAAAGAACTTCAAAGAGTGCCCCAAGATTTCTACCGGAGAAAGTAGGATGAAAACATGCAACAACCCCTATGCATAGATTACCCCAATGTCACCTCAGGAATCCACGAGTCGAGTGCCAAAACATACATCAAATGAATCAATATAATACCCCATTATCACCACGGGTATTCATATGCAAGACATACATCAAGTGTTCTCAAATCCAACAAAGTACTCAATCCGATAAAAGTGAAACCTCAAAGGTTAAAACTCAATTCATCACAACAAGATAGAGAGGGAAAAAACACCATATGATCCAACTATATTAACAAAGCTTGCGGTACATCAAGATCGTGCCAAATCAGGAACACGAGAGAGAGAGAGAGATCGATCAAACACATAGCTACTAGTACAAACCCTCAGCCTCGAGGGTGAACTACTCCCTCCTCATCATGGAAACCGCCGGGATGATGAAGATGGCCTCCGATGATGATTTCTTCCTTTGGCAGAGTGCCGAAAAATGGCTCTAGATTAGACCGTGGAGGTACAGAGGCTTGCGGCGGCGGAGTCGAAGTTCTAGGGTTATTTCTGGGGGTTTATGTATTTATAAGAATTTTTGGCATTGGAATCACGCGAAGATGGGCCACGAGGTGCTCACTACCCACCAGCCCACCACTTTGGCCCTTGGCACACCCTGATGGGTAGTGGCCACCTCGTGGCTCTTCTGGCCCTCCCAAGAAGCTTTGGGGGTCTCTTTTGTTCCAAAAAAATTGTCAAAAAGTTTCGATGCATTTGGACTTCATTTGATATGGATTTTCTGGAAAACCAAAAACAAGCAGAAAACAGCAATTAACACTAGGCACTAGGTCAATATGTTAGTCCATAAAAACCATATAAAAGTGCAACAAAATCATACAAAACTATAATAAACATGGCATGAATACTTCATAAATTATAGATACGTTGGAGACGTATCACAACACATATGTAAGGTTCTTGTTACTCAAAACCATTGAGAGAAAAATGTCATTGTGTTTTCAGTAAAAACGAAACGACTAATCGACACGTATAAGCACCCATAAGTCGAACTCTACCTCCTCCCCTAAAAAATTAGGTTTCACTGCCTCCCGCCGGCGCCGCCGCCGGTCCGCCTCATCTCCGGTGGTCTTAGGGACCATGGGGGCGCGGTGGATCCCGGCCCTTGCCGGTGGGAGGGCTCCTGTTTTAGATGTGTTTTCGAGCTTTGTTAGGGTTTGTCTCCTGCTCGGGAAGGTGAGGCGGTAGCGGCTCCCTGAAGATGGAATAAGGTTCTTGTGACGACCCCGGCTTAATCGTGCACTAATCATACACGCAAATGCGCACGATCAAGCCTAAGGACTCACTTGAAGATATCACAACACAACTCTAAAACATAAAATAAAGTCATACAAGCTTAATATTACAAGCCAGGGCCTCGAGGGCTCGAATACAAGCTCGATGGCATACAAGCGTCAGTGGAAGCATTAGATATCTGAGTACAGATATATTACAGAGAGAGAGATAAGCCTTCACAGAGGCGGGGTAAAAATAAAAACTACGATCGAAAGGCGTAGGCCTCCTGCCCTAGACCCTCCGATCCTACTCCTGGTCGTCGAACGGCTCCTCGTAGTAGTAGTACTCGCCAGGCGGATAGTAGTACTGGTCGTCGGCTGGGGCTTCTGGCTCAGGGGCTCCGTCGTCTGGTGGCATCAAATGGAAAATGGGGGAAAAAGAAAATAAAGCAAACGTGAGTACTCATCCGAAGTACTCAGCAAGCAAGGATCTACACTACATATGCATCATTGTCAAAGGAATGGCTGTATATGTGGACTGGGCTGCAGAAATGCCAGAGTAGAGGGGGAAAGCCTAGTCCTATCGAAGACTAGCATCTTCAACAATCTTCGACAGTCTTGCAGCATCAGGAGAGAGCAGATGAACATAAAGTAAAGTAGTAGTAGTAATATCATCAACCTCGACCTGAGATCCTTTCTCGACTCCCTGCGAGAAAGCAATCCCAGAGCCGTACTATCCAATTCTCATCACATGTTCTAGTTGTACCGATCGGGATACAACTCCGAGTGTCCGTTACCGTAGGACAAGCTATCGATAGAAGTTTCTTCCCTGCAGGGGTGCACCAACTTACCCACCACGCTCGCTTAACTCCGGCCGGACACACTTTTCTGGGTCATGCCCGGCCTCGGCTAAGCAACACGCCGCAACCCGACCAAATACTTAACAGAGAGGTCAGCACGCCGGACTAACCTATGCCCCCAGGGGTCTTGGGCCATCGCCCCGGGAACTCCTGCGCGTTGTGTGGGCGGCCGGAAGCAGACCTAGCAACCCCTTAATACAAGCGCGGTTGCGTAACCAGTCCAATCCAGCGCGCGCCGCTCAGTCGCTGACGTCCATTAAGCTTCGGCTGAAGTATACGACGCAGAACGCCCATACTATGCCCACGTGATGGTTAGTGCTATCGGGCCAGAGGCCCCTCGGATCAAATATCCAAACCATAGTGGATTAGGAGCGCGCGGAAACGAGCAGAGACTCACGATCGATGTGACCCCGTCGCCCCGTCTAGAGGACTTGCGGCAAGGGCTAAGAATGCCCGGCCACGCCTCGTAGTTATCTCGCGGGCACCATCCAGGTCAACCCGACTCCACATCACTTCGCGTTAAGCTCGCGCGGGTACCCCTCAGGGCCGACCCGTCTTTAGTATCGTGGTTCATAGTCAAGTCATAATATCCAAGGTAACTGTGTGTCGGACACCGAAGGGAACCATGAGGAATCACCCTCGATGGAATTCCCGCTCGATGTTATCATCAAGGTGAACGAAGGAGGAATCACCCTCGAGGTCCACACTTGAGAGGTTGCGCGACGATGTCGTTATCGGGGGTGGTGTAGGAGGAATCACCCTCGCTTACCACGACCGAGTAACTAACCTACAAGGTTAACATCAGAAGTGCTAACGAGGTATCACCCTCGGCACTCGACGGTAACCCAGCAGTGTCGGCAACTAAGGGGTAGTGATGTGCGGTGCCAGGGTCTGGTCCTCAATCCTGATGATCGGGTCTTCTGATATCCAGCAGGGCAGTCGGGATCAAGTGGAGGTCTCTGTCGTGTCTCTACCCAGCCTATAATAATCAGTCTAGGATAACCAGTAAGGTAACAAAGCAGGGTACAATAATCAGGCTATGCAGCAGATATAGGAAAACAGTAGCAGTAGCAGTTCTAATGCAAGCATAAGAGAGAAGAGAATAGGCGATATAGGCATGCTCAAAATGGGGGTGCTTGCCTGTTTGCTCGGGGGCAAGGGCAAGGTCTTCAGTAGTATCGTCGGGGACGTAGTCGTACTCCGGAGCTGCGTCTGCCTCGGGAGCTACGTCTGCGTCGGGATCTACCGAGAGAGAAGAGGGGGAGGAAACAGGTAAACAATATGCAAACATATGCCACACAGCGCGTGCTATGCTATGATGCAGTGCAGGGTTGCCTGAATATGCATCTAAGTCATTTTAGTTATTTTAGGATTTTTCTGGAATTTAATTACCGGAGTGTGTGCACTGTTCATCTGCCGGATACGGGTCCGGAGTTACGAGTTCTTCTACGTAGGAGGTTCCGATGGAGAAACAGACGGCACGATCAGACTCGTCTCGTCGTTCTGAGCAACTTTCATGTTTTAACTTTTTCGATCCGAGCTACGGTTTAAAAGTTATTAATTTTTAAAGATTATTTGAATTTCTGGAATTATTTTATTTATCAGAAAATGAATTATGACGTCAGCATGACGCGCTGCTGACGTCAGCAAGTCAACAGGACGGTTGACCAGTCAAACCTGACATGTGGGTCCAGTGGGACCCACATGTCAGCCTCTATTTCTTTAATCAGTGATTCAGTTTAATTATCAGGATTAATTAGGGTCGGGCCCCACATGTCAGTGACTCATTAGGGTAATTAGATTATTTTTATTTCTAATTTGTTTTAACTAATTAAACAGGAAGGCGGGGCCCGCCTGTCAGCGGCTGGGCCGGTCCAGTCAGCAAGGCTGACTGGTCAACTGGCCGGCCGGGCCCCTGGGACCCACGGGTCAGTGACCCAGGGGTGGGCCCCGCCTATGCCACGTCAGCGGGGCCGGCGGCTGGTCGCCGGCGACCAAATCGCACGGCGGCGCGTCGCCGGAGTTGGCCGGAATCGAGCTATAGGGCTCGGTTCGAGCCGGGCTTGGGTGCGTTCGAAAGCTGGCGTCCTCGCGCATCTAGCTGAGCCAACAGCCGGGCTCGGAGGTGGCCGGAACGTCGCCGGCGTTGAGCGAGGCGGACGTCCGAAGCTCGAGCTCGTCGGGTTCGACGTTCTAGCGCGCGGGCGACCTAACTAGCTAGCTGTGCGGGGCCTACGGCTCACAGGGAGCTCGCCGGAGGAGTCAAACGAGCTAGCAACAGCTCGGGAGCTTGGCTGCAGCGGCAATGGCGGCGGTGACATTCGGGTCTCCGAGGTGCCGCGGCTACAGCGTGCAGACGGGCTACCAGAGAGGCCAGAGAGAGAGGGAGAGTGCTCACCGAGCGGCGCAAGGTGGCCCGTGTGAGGATTAGGAGCTGCAGGGGTCGAGGTCGCCGGAAGCGCGCCGGAGATGCAGAAGAGGGGCGCGGCTCGGTCCGCGCAATGTGGAGCTCCTCGGCCCCAATCAACGGCGCCCAAGGCCGTGGCAGTCCATGGCGATGGCGCAGGACATGGCAGAGCGGCAGGCAGGGCTCGGTGGCCGCGGGGACGAACGAGAACGGCGGCGGTGGCGCTCGGATCTGGAGGAAGGGGAAGAGACAGAGCGGCGAGGGAGAGAGATGGGGATGAGGCAAATGACCAGGGGGAAGGCACGGGCCTGCCCTTATCCTCTCGCGGCGCCCGCGGCGTCGCGCTGTCGAGCAGCGACCGGAGCGAGCGCGCGCGTCCATGGACGAGGCGACACGGCGACGGAGAAGGACGACGACTGTAGCGAGCTGGGCCAGGTGGGCCGCGGTCGGGGCACTGTGCACTTAGGCCCAGTGCACAGTGCCTCGTTGTATTTTTTTTCTGTTTTTGTTTTACCTTTTTCTTTATTCTTTTCTGTTCCAAAATAGCTAGCACACTTTAGCACTTTTGTAAAATGTGAGAGTTGACCCAAATATTGCAATGCAATATTATCTCTCACCAAAAAGTGGTTTGGACTGATTTGAAGTTTGTTTGAATTTAATATGATTTTAAATATATCAAATATCCTGTTTTTGGGTCTGTTCCAACTTGTTTGAGTCATTTATCCAACTCCAAACATTTTGATGTTGATTTTAGAAAGGTTTCTGGATTATTTACCATTAAATGAACATTTTTCCAGCAGTGTTTGATCAACCTTATATTTCACTTATGAATTTAAGTTGATTTTTAAAAATGGAGTTGATTTACTTTGGTTAACCACTATGTTTAATCACTGCATATGATATGACTTGGCATTATTAACAGCTGATCATGGTGGCTATTACATAGGGGTGTTACAAGTTCTCCTCCTCTAAAAGAAATTCTCGTCCCGAGAATTTAGGAGGTAGAAGGAAAGAGTCCGGGATATTCTTCCCGAAGATGATCCTCACGTTCCCAAGTGGCTTCATCTTCAGTATGATTCGACCATTGCACTTTTAGGAACTTGGTCGTCTTCTGACGAGTACGACGCTCAGCTTCGTCGAGGATGCGGACCGGATGCTCCTTATAGGAAAGATCATCTTGTAGCTCGAGCATCTCATGATCCACTGCACGACGCGGGGATTCCTTGAAGCACTTACGGAGTTGCGACACGTGGAAGACATCATGAATATGGGAGAATTGCGGTGGCAACTCCAATTTATATGCCACCTGTTCCCGTCTAGCCACGATGTGGAAAGGACCAATATAGCGAGGAGCTAGCTTGCCCTTGATTCCGAAACGACGGGTGCCCTTCATTGGAGTGACACGAAGATAGGCTTGATCACCAGGTTGATAGATCACACCCCATCGCTTGCGATCATAATTACTCTTCTGACGGTCTTGAGCTGCTTTGAGATTCTCCCGGACAATTCGGACTTGTTCTTCGGCATGCTGAATGATGTCCGGTCCAACAAGAGGTCGTTCCCCAGTTTCTGACCAATTCAGAGGGGTTCGACATTTACGTCCATAAAGAACCTCAAATGGGGCCATTTTTAAGCTGGCTTGATAACTGTTGTTATAAGAGAACTCGGCATACGGGAGAGATTCCTCCCATTTCTTACCGAAGGATATAACACAGGCTCGTAGCATGTCTTCAAGCACTTGATTAACGCGCTCAACTTGGCCTTGAGATTGGGGATGATAAGCTGAACTCCAGGTAATATGAGTTCCCATTGCTTTCTGGAAACTTTCCCAGAAATGGCCAGTGAAAATGCTGCCACGGTCTGAACTGATTTCCTTGGGAATACCATGGAGTGAAATAATTCTGGAGATATATAGCTCTGCTAGCTGACTAGCAGTAATAGTCTCCTTAACTGGCAGAAAGTGTGCAACCTTGGAAAGTTGGTCAACGACGACAAGAATAGCATCGTGACCCTTCTGAGACTTGGGAAGACCAGTGATGAAGTCCATTTGCACTTTATCCCACTTCCATAGAGGAATAGGGAGCGGTTGCAGAATTCCAGCAGGTTTCTGATGTTCTGCCTTCACGCGACGACAAACGTCACACTCGGCAACATAACAAGCAATATCCTGCTTCATCCTAGACCACCAGTACCTTTGACGAAGATCTCGATACATTTTGGTACTACCCGGATGGATAGACAGCGGTGTATCATGGGCCTCCTTCATGACTTTGTCAGTCATCAGCTCGAAGCGAGGTACTACGATGCGGTCTCTGAAATATAATGTACCATCTTCAGCAACTGAGAAATCCCGATACTTAGCAAGGTGAAGCTCCTTCTTCATCAAGTCAATTTCAGCATCTTTGGCTTGCGCTTCTTTAACAGCCTTCAGAAGGTCTGGCTGTACCACAAGGTTATTAAGAGAACCCTGGGGAAGAATTCGCAGATTCAGCTGAGTCAGTTCTGCGTGAAGACGAGGTTGAGCTTGCCTAACCATGAGGTTGTTGCAATATGACTTGCGACTCAGGGCATCGGCCATTACATTAGCTTTGCCCGGGGTATAAGAAATACCGCAGTCATAATCCGCAATAGCTTCTAACCATCGTTGTTGTCGGAGATTAAGATCCGGTTGAGTGAATAAGTATTTCAGACTTTGGTGGTCGGTATAAATTTCACACCGATTACCCAGAAGGTAGTGTCGCCATAACTTCAATGCATACATCACTGCTGCAAGTTCAAGATCATGCATTGGATAATTCTCTTCATGTGGACGCAATTGACGTGAAGCATATGCAATTACTCTCCGCTCTTGCATTAGGACGCAGCCTAATCCCTGACGAGAGGCGTCGCAATATATGACAAAGTCCTTGCGAGAATCAGGAGGAGCAAGCACTGGAGCAGAAGTGAGCTTGTCCTTGAGGGTTTGGAAACTTTCCTGACACTTGTCTGTCCACTCAAACTTAACGCCTTTGTGGAGCAGATTAGTCAGGGGCTTGGCGATCTTGGAGAAGTTCTCGACGAATCGGCGACAATAGCTGGCTAGACCGAGAAAGCTTCGGACCTGCTTGGCATTCTTCGGAGGAGTCCAGTCAAGGATAGCCTGAACACGCTCCGGGTTGACGGCAATACCGTCCTTGGAAATCACATGTCCAAGATAGGTCACTTCAGGAAGCTAGAATTCGCATTTAGAGAACTTGGCATATAATTGGTGCTCTCGAAGTCTCTCCAGAACTAGTCGAAGGTGCTCAGCATGTTCTTCTTTGTTCTTCGAATAAACCAGAATATCATCCAGATATACCACGACGAATTTGTCGAGGTAATCCATGAATATATAATTCATTAAGCGGGAGAAGGTAGCGGGAGCATTCGTCAGACCGAATGACATGACGGTGTACTCGTATGAGCCATAACGAGTAACGAATGCAGTCTTCGGAATATCCTCTTCGCGAACACGGATCTGGTGATAACCCAACCTCAAGTCGAGTTTAGAAAACACCGAAGATCCATCAACTCGCTGGATCCTACTCTCCGTGTGCACTCTGATGCAGAATCCGGTCTCATCGAATGACAACTCGGAGTATAATACAACTCGAAGAGAAAGGTTAAACAAAACAATGGAAAGGAAATGATTATCAGACTAATCAGATCAATGACAGGGAAATCGCACTGAATCCAGCTCTCCGGGTGGATAGAATTAACGAGATCCTAAATGTCGGTGTTAGTAAATTTTATTAAACCCGAATAGATGAGAGATTAGAATCCCAGAGTAAAGACGAGGAATAAAAGATCCTAATACCACCCAGTTGGCGACGTGGGCCCGTAAGCCACACAGCCAAGTTAGTAAAACAATTTTTGACCACTAGACTCAACTTCGGCCAAAGAATTGGGAAGGGGGATTCCTAGAGGCAGTCGGCTCTGATACCAACCTGTGACGACCCCGGCTTAATCGTGCACTAATCATACACGCAAATGCGCACGATCAAGCCTAAGGACTCACTTGAAGATATCACAACACAACTCTAAAACATAAAATAAAGTCATACAAGCTTAATATTACAAGCCAGGGCCTCGAGGGCTCGAATACAAGCTCGATGGCATACAAGCGTTAGCGGAAGCATTAGATATCTGAGTACAGATATTTTACAGAGAGAGAGATAAACATAATGTAAAGTAGTAGTAGTAATATCATCAACCTCGACCTGAGATCCTTTCTCGACTCCCTGCGAGAAAGCAATCCCAGAGCCGTACTATCCAATTCTCATCACATGTTCTAGTTGTACCGATCGGGATACAACTCCGAGTGTCCGTTACCGTAGGACAGGCTATCGATAGAAGTTTCTTCCCTGCAGGGGTGCACCAACTTACCCACCACGCTCACTTAACTCTGGCCGGACACACTTTTCTGGGTCATGCCCGGCCTCGGCCAAGCAACACGCCGCAACCCGACCAAATACCTAACAGAGAGGTCAGCACGCCGGACTAACCTATGCCCCCAGGGGTCTTGGGCCATCACCCCGGGAACTCCTGCACGTTACGTGCACCGCCGGTGAGCAGACCTAGCAACCCCTTATACAAGCGCGGTTGCGTTCCCAGTCCAACCCAGCGTGTGCCGCATCAGGCGCTGACGTCCATTAAGCTCCGGCTGAAGTATACGACGCAGAACGCCCATACTATGCCCACGTGATGGTTAGTGCTATCGGGCCAGAGGCCCCTCGGATCAAATATCCAAACCGTAGTGGATTAGGAGCGCGCGGAAACGAGCAGAAACTCACGATCGATGTGACCCCGTCGCCCCGTCTCGAGGATTTGTGGCAAGGGCTAAGAATGCCCGGCCACGCCTCGTAGTTATCTCGCGGGCACCATCCAGGTCAACCCGACTCCACATCACTTCGCGTTAAGCTCGCGCGGGTACCCCTCAGGGCCGACCCGTCTTTAGTATCGTGGTTCATAGTCAAGTCATAATATCCAAGGTAACTGTGTGTTTGACACCGAAGGGAACCATGAGGAATCACCCTCGATGGAGTTCCCGCTCGATGTTATCATCAAGGTGAACGAAGGAGGAATCACCCTCGAGGTCCACACTTGAGAGGCTGCGCGACGATGTCGTTATCGGGGGTGGTGTAGGAGGAATCACCCTCGCTTACCACGACCGAGTAACTAACCTACAAGGTTAACATCAGAAGTGCTAACGAGGTATCACCCTCGGCACTCGACGGTAACCCAGCAGTGTCGGCAACTAAGGGGTAGTGATGTGCGGTGCCAGGGTCTGGTCCTCAATCCCGATGATCGGGTCTTCTGATATCCAGCAGGGCAGTCGGGATCAAGTGGAGGTCTCTGTCGTGTCTCTACCCAGCCTATAATAATCAGTCTAGGATAACCAGTAAGGTAACAAAGCAGGGTACAATAATCAGGCTATGCAGCAGATATAGGAAAACAGTAGCAGTAGCAGTTCTAATGCAAGCATAAGAGAGAAAAGAGTAGGCGATATAGGCATGCCCAAAATGGGGGTGCTTGCCTGTTTGCTCGGGGGCAAGGGCAAGGTCTTCAGTAGTATCGTCGGGGACGTAGTCGTACTCCTGTGCGGCGTCTGCCTCGGGAGCTACGTCAACGTCGGGGGCTACCGAGAGAGAAGAGGGGGAAGAAACAGGTAAACATAATGCAAACAAATGCAACACGGTGCGTGTGATGCTATGATGCAGTGTAGGGTTGCCTAAATATGCATCTAAGTCATTTTAGTTATTTTTAGAATTATTCTGGGATTTAATATCCGACGTGTGTGCACTATTCATCTGTCGGATTCGGGTCCGGAGTTACGAGTTCTTCTACATAGGAGGTTCCGATGGAGAAACAGACGGCACGATCAGACTCGTCTCGTCGTTCTGAGCAACTTTCATGTTTTAACTTTTTCGATCCGAGCTACGGTTTAAAAGTTATTAATTTTTAAAGATTATTTGAATTTCTGGAATTATTTTATTTATCAGAAAATGAATTATGACGTCAGCATGACGCGCTGCTGACGTCAGCAAGTCAACAGGACGGTTGACCAGTCAAACCTGACATGTGGGTCCAGTGGGACCCACATGTCAGCCTCTGTTTCTTTATCCAGTGAATTAGTTTAATTACCAGGATTAATTAGGGGGGTGGACCCCACATGTCAGTGAGACATTAGGTTAATTAGTTTATTTTTATTTCTAATTTGTTTTAACTAATTAAACAGGAAGGTGGGGCCCGCCTGTCAGCGGCTGGGCCGGTCCAGTCAGCAAGGCTGACTGGTCAACTGGCCGGCCGGGCCCCTGGGACCCACGGGTCAGTGACCCAGGGGTGGGCCCCGCCTGTGCCACGTCAGCGGGGCCGGCGGCTGGTCGCCGGCGACCAAATCGCTCGGCGGCGCGTCGCCGGAGTTGGCCGGAATCGAGCTATAGGGCTCGGTTCGAGCCGGGCTTGGGTGCGTTCAAAAGCTGGCGTCCTCGCGCATCTAGCTGAGCCAACAGCCGGACTCGGAGGTGGCCGGAACGTCGCCGGCGTTGAGCGAGGCGGACGTCCGAAGCTCGAGCTCGTCGGGTTCGACGTCCTAGCGCGCGGGCGACCTAACTAGCTAGCTGTGCGGGGCCTACGGCTCACAGGGAGCTCGCCGGAGGAGTCAAACGAGCTAGCAACAGCTCGGGAGCTTGGCTGCAGCGGCAATGGCGGCGGTGACTTTCGGGTCTCCGAGGTGCCGCGGCTACAGCGTGCAGACGGGCTACCAGAGAGGCCAGAGAGAGAGGGAGAGTGCTCACCGAGCGGCGCAAGGTGGCCCGTGTGAGGATTAGGAGCTGCAGGGGTCGAGGTCGCCGGAACCGCGCCGGAGATGCAGAAGAGGGGCGCGGCTCGATCCGCGCAACGTGGAGCTCCTCGGCCCCAATCAACGGCGCCCAAGGCCGTGGCAGTCCATGGCGATGGCGCAGGACATGGCAGAGCGGCAGGAAGGGCTCGGTGGCCGCGGGGACGAACGAGAACGGCGGCGGTGGCGCTCGGACGCCTCGGATCTGAGGAGGAAGGAGGCAGAGCGAGCGAGGGAGAGAGATGGGGAATGCCAGGGGAAGCCAGGGGGGTCGAGTGGCTCCGGCCTTATCTCCTCCTCCTCCCTGTAGCGTCGGTGGCGCCGCGGTGTCGCCGGCCGACTGGCGCGCGCGCGCGCGGCCACGGCGGGGACGACACGGGGAGGAGGGAGACGAGGTGGGCCTGCTGGGCCGCGACTCGGGGCACTGTGCACTAAGGCCCAGTGCACAGTGTCCCGCTTTTGATTTTCTGTTTTAGCTTCTCCATTTTCTTTTATCCTTTTCTGTTTCAAAATGTTTAGGGCACTTGTGCACTTTCGAAAAATGTGGGAGTTGGCCCAAATATTGCAATGCAATATTAGCTCTCACCAAAAAGTGGTTTGGACAGTTTTGGAGTTCATTTGAATCTGCAATGATTTTAAATGAATTAATATTGCTGTTTTGGGTGCTGTTTCATCTTGTTTGAGTCACTTGCCCAACTCCAAATATTTTGATATTGATTTTAAGAATGTTCCTGAATTATTTGCCATTTAATGAACATTTTCCCAACAGTGTTTGATCAACCTTATATTTCACTTATGAATTTGAGTTGATTTTCAGATGTGGATTTGAATTGGATCATTAACCCTCATGACTTGGCACTGCAAATGATCATGACTTGGCAGTTTTAACAGAGTGTCACAGAGTTTATTACAAGGGGGTGTTACAAGTTCTCCTCCTCTAAAAGAAATTCTCTTCCCGAGAATTTAGGAGGTAGAAGGAAAGAGTCCGGGATATTCTTCCCGAAGATGATCCTCGCGTTCCCAAGTGGCTTCATCTTCAGTATGATTCGACCATTGCACTTTTAGGAACTTGGTCGTCTTCTGACGAGTACGACGCTCAGCTTCGTCGAGGATGCGGACCGGATGCTCCTTATAGGAAAGATCATCTTGTAGCTCGAGCATCTCATGATCCACTACACGACGCGGGGATTCCTTGAAGCACTTACGGAGTTGCGACACGTGGAAGACATCATGAATATGGGAGAATTGCGGTGGCAACTCCAATTTATATGCCACCTGTCCCCGTCTAGCCACGATGCGGAAAGGACCAATATAGCGAGGAGCTAGCTTGCCCTTGATTCCGAAACGACAGGTGCCCTTCATTGGAGTGACACGAAGATAGGCTTGATCACCAGGTTGATAGATCACACCCCATCGCTTGCGATCATAATTACTCTTCTGACGGTCTTGAGCTGCTTTGAGATTCTCCCGGACAATTCGGACTTGTTCTTCGGCATGCTGAATGATGTCCGGTCCAACAAGAGGTCGTTCCCCAGTTTCTGACCAATTCAGAGGGGTTCGACATTTACGTCCATAAAGAACCTCAAATGGGGCCATTTTTAAGCTGGCTTGATAACTGTTGTTATAAGAGAACTCGGCATACGGGAGAGATTCCTCCCATTTCTTACCGAAGGATATAACACAGGCTCGTAGCATGTCTTCAAGCACTTGATTAACGCGCTCAACTTGGCCTTGAGATTGGGGATGATAAGCTGAACTCCAGGTAATATGAGTTCCCATTGCTTTCTGGAAACTTTCCCAGAAATGACCAGTGAAAATGCTGCCACGGTCTGAACTGATTTCCTTGGGAATACCATGGAGTGAAACAATTCTGGAGATATATAGCTCTGCTAACTGACTAGCAGTAATAGTCTCCTTAACTGGCAGAAAGTGTGCAACCTTGGAAAGTTGGTCAACGACGACAAGAATAGCATCGTGACCCTTCTGAGACTTGGGAAGACCAGTGATGAAGTCCATTTGCACTTTATCCCACTTCCATAGAGGAATAGGGAGCGGTTGCAGAATTCCAGCAGGTTTCTGATGTTCTGCCTTCACACGACGACAAACGTCACACTCGGCAACATAACGAGCAATATCCTGCTTCATCCTAGACCACCAGTACCTTTGACGAAGATCTCGATACATTTTGGTACTACCCGGATGGATAGACAGCGGTGTATCATGGGCCTCCTTCATGACTTTGTCAGTCATCAGCTCGAAGCGAGGTACTACGATGCGGTCTCTGAAATATAATGTACCATCTTCAGCAACTGAGAAATCCCGATACTTAGCAAGGTGAAGCTCCTTCTTCATCAAGTCAATTTCAGCATCTTTGGCTTGCGCTTCTTTAACAGCCTTCAGAAGGTCTGGCTGTACCACAAGGTTATTAAGAGAACCCTGGGGAAGAATTCGCAGATTCAGCTGAGTCAGTTCTGCGTGAAGACGAGGTTGAGCTTGCCTAACCATGAGGTTGTTGCAATATGACTTGCGACTCAGGGCATCGGCCATTACATTAGCTTTGCCCGGGGTATAAGAAATACCGCAGTCATAATCCGCAATAGCTTCTAACCATCGTTGTTGTCGGAGATTAAGATCCGGTTGAGTGAATAAGTATTTCAGACTTTGGTGGTCGGTATAAATTTCACACCGATTACCCAGAAGGTAGTGTCGCCATAACTTCAATGCATACATCACTGCTGCAAGTTCAAGATCATGCATTGGATAATTCTCTTCATGTGGACGCAATTGACGTGAAGCATATGCAATTACTCTCCGCTCTTGCATTAGGACGCAGCCTAATCCCTGACGAGAGGCGTCGCAATATATGACAAAGTCCTTGCGAGAATCAGGAGGAGCAAGCACTGGAGCAGAAGTGAGCTTGTCCTTGAGGGTTTGGAAACTTTCCTGACACTTGTCTGTCCACTCAAACTTAACGCCTTTGTGGAGCAGATTAGTCAGGGGCTTGGCGATCTTGGAGAAGTTCTCGACGAATCGGCGACAATAGCTGGCTAGACCGAGAAAGCTTCGGACCTGCTTGGCATTCTTCGGAGGAGTCCAGTCAAGGATAGCCTGAACACGCTCCGGGTTAACGGCAATACCGTCCTTGGAAATCACATGTCCAAGGTAGGTCACTTCAGGAAGCCAGAATTCGCATTTAGAGAACTTGGCATATAATTGGTGCTCTCGAAGTCTCTCCAGAACTAGTCGAAGGTGCTCAGCATGTTCTTCTTTGTTCTTCGAATAAACCAGAATATCATCCAGATATACCACAACGAATTTGTCGAGGTAGTCCATGAATATATAATTCATTAAGCGGGAGAAGGTAGCGGGAGCATTCGTCAGACCAAATGACATGACGGTGTAATCGTATGAGCCATAACGAGTAACGAATGCAGTCTTCGGAATATCCTCTTCGCGAACACGGATCTGGTGATAACCCAACCTCAAGTCGAGTTTAGAAAACACCAAAGATCCAGCGAGTTGGTCATATAAATCGTTGATCCGGGGAAGTGGATATTTATTCTGAATGGTTGCCTGGTTGATAGGACGATAATCTTGGACCAACCTATTCGTTCCATCTTTCTTCTTGACGAAAAGAGACGGTGCTCCCCATGCAGAGGAACTGGGGCGAATGAAACCCTTCCTTAAGGATTTATCAATTTCCTCCTTAAGCTCGATGAGGTGGTGCGGAGGCATCTTGTAGGGACGCTTCGCAATAGGAGTGGTGCCAGGCTTCAAGTCGATGACGAACTCGACAGCTCTAGCAGGGGGTATTCCTGGAAGTTCTTCTGGAAAAACATCTGGGAAGTCACAGACCACTGGGATATTCTCGATCCCATCAAGTGGAGAAGCATTCAACGCGTTCAAGGCATAAATTTGAGCCTCAGCGTTCCGGGTAAGGTGAGCTTGATAGTTCACCATCTCATTTGATGGGTGCAAGAGGTGTACAACTTTAGTGGCACAATTGATTGAGGCGTAGTGAGCCTTCAACCAATCCATTCCCAGTATAAGGTCAATCTTTGAAGATTGCAGGATAATGGGGTTTGCATCAAAATGCAACCCTTCAACCTTAATAGTAACTCGGGGGCTGAATATGGAAGTTCGGCATCGTCCCGCGGGAGTGTTTATTATTATCGGATGTTGTAGCGTTTCGCACTTAACATCATGCAAGAGTGCAAATTGTTCTGACATGAATGAATGCGATGCACCTGAATCAAATAAAACAGATGCTGGTACTGAATTAACGAGAAGTGTACCCATCACAGTATCTGGTTGATCTGGAGCTTCAGACATGTTGACGTGGTAGTACTGCCCACGACCATAAGAAGGTCTGGCATTATTGTTGCGCTGCTGAGGAATACCACGGCCAATTCCACGTCCAGCAGAAGGGAGAGCTAGTTGATTCTGATTCTGAGAACAATCTCTAGCACGGTGACCTGGCTTGCCACACTTGAAGCATAGTCCGCTGTCAGGACGAGGTGCTGGAGCTCGAGGTGCTGGAGCTGGCAGGGGCTGTCTCGGTGGTGGAGGTGGCAGACGTGGTGCAGCATAAGAGGGCCTGTTTGCAGGGGCTGCTGAACGGAACATGCCTTGGGGAAACCAGATGCGTCGCTTCTGGGATGACGAGCCCGAAGATGAGCCCGATTCACGGGTGCGTCTGGACGCTTCCTTGTGCTTCTTAAGTCCAGTTTCAACCATGATGGCCTTATTCACCAAGGTGGCGAAATCAGGGTATTCTTGAACAAGAAGGGCTAACTGAATGTCATGGTGCAGTCCTTCACGAAACTTCTCCTGTCTGCGTTCATCAGTAGGAATGTCCTCTTCAGCGTAACGAGATAAGTCTAGAAACTCGCGCTGATAGACTTCCACAGTCTTGTTTCCTTGGACAAGGCTACGGAACTCAGCCTTCTTCCTAGCTATGATAGCTAGAGGAATGTAGCGGGCACAGAAAGCAATCTTGAACTCTGCCCAAGTGACGACAGTACCAGGTGGCAGGGTCTGTCGGTAAGTGGCCCACAATTGGGAAGCGGGACCCTTCAGAAGGTATGTCGCGAAGGTGACATAGTTGACTTGGGCGACACCAGCAGACTCCATCTCATGGGAGATGTCACGCAGCCAGTCATCGGCATCCAATGGGTTGACTGTGTTGCGGAAGAAGGATGGGCTGAGCCGCATAAATTCTGGCAAAGTGATGGAGAAAGGCTGCTGATTAGCATCAGGACGAGGGAACTGCTGCATAATTCCCGTCATAAACTGGCAGTTGAGTTCAAACTGTTGCATCATCGCTGCCATGTAATCAGGTGGTGGCGGCGGTGGCGGGTTGTTGTCAGCCATCCTGCTATTCCAACAGGGGTATTTCAGCGATAGCTTATGGAAGTGTTTAACAATAAACATGAGGTAACTCGACATTATTGAAAGAGTGCAATAGATGCTAGAAGTAGTCATTAAGACATACAGATCCATACATAGTCGGTTACATTCGGGCAGCATAATGGCGCAAATTGAAAAGCTAGACATGCTAGGCGGCACGCAGGCACGCGGTAAGGAAGTACACAACGTGACATAGCAAAGGCTACATCAACGTCGGAGAAAACCACTGAAACGGGGTAACTGCAAGTGCGGACGACGAATGTTCGTCGCGGCAGGATCCTGTGCTCCATGTGCACTCTGATGCAGAACCCGGTCTCGAGAAGAAAGAAGAGGTCCACGTGCAGGCGTGTGACCTCCCACAGCAGGCCAGACGATCCCTGATGGCATCTCAGTCCTGCTCGGGTAAAGAATGTACTCCGGATGCATCCCTGCACGAACAGCTGGTAGCAACTGTGTCATAGCCTCGTAGTAGCGTGCTCGAGTGGCAAACAACTCAACAGCAAGTGCACGAACAGTGCGATCCAAAGCCTGAGTGCACTGAATCAGAACCTGCGGGTCGTAGCGTCGAGACTCGTACGGGGCACAGATAGCTGTGTAAAATCCAGTAGCATCTCCAACAGGTGCATACGGAATGTACCGAAACACAGTATCATCCAAGTTAGCACTATGCTCTCCTCGGAGACGTGCGACAGCAGAGTAGGCGGCATCATGTACTGCCATCTCAATCGTCACGCCTAATCCATGAAAAAGGTGTAGCTCGGTGTCTGAGTTGTTCTGCTGATCATAAATCCGAACTTCAGCATAGTACTGTTCCTGGTTGAATTCGCGATAAACCTCATAGACCATGTACTCGGGATACCAGCGGTAACCCAGTCTACTCAGGAGGGCGATCAGAACAGCTGGAAATCCAGGGGCATCACGAGCCCAAGTGCGAAGCACAAGCTGGGTCGTAGGCCGCGGTGGAAATAGCCGATCCATCTGAAACAGAAAGGTTCAGGGTTGTCATAAGACAATGAGAAATATAACCAATCTCGGAAGGAAAGGTTAAACAAAACAATGGAAAGGAAAATGATTATCAGACTAATCAGATCAAAGACAGGGAAATCGCACTGAATCCAGCTCTCCGGGTGGATAGAATTAACGAGAACCTAAATGTCGGCGTTTAGTAATTTTGTAAAACCCGAATAGAAGAGAGAATAGAATCCCAGAGTAAAGACGGGGAATAAAAGATCCTAATACCACCCAGTTGGCGACGTGGGCCCGTAAGCCACACAGCCAAGTTAGTAAAACAATTTTTGACCACTAGACTCAACTTCGGCCAAGGAATTGGAAAGGGGGAACTCCTAGAGGCAGTCGGCTCTGATACCAACCTGTGACGACCCCGGCTTAATCGTGCACTAATCATACACGCAAATGCGCACGATCAAGCCTAAGGACTCACTTGAAGATATCACAACACAACTCTAAAACATAAAATAAAGTCATACAAGCTTAATATTACAAGCCAGGGCCTCGAGGGCTCGAATACAAGCTCGATGGCATACAAGCGTCAGCGGAAGCATTAGATATCTGAGTACAGATATATTACAGAGAGAGAGATAAGCCTTCACAGAGGTGGGGTAAAAATAAAAACTACGATCGAAAGGCGTAGGCCTCCTGCCCTGGACCCTCCGATCCTACTCCTGGTCGTCGAACGGCTCCTCGTAGTAGTAGTACTCGCCAGGCGGATAGTAGTACTGGTCGTCGGCTGGGGCTTCTGGCTCAGGGGCTCCGTCGTCTGGTGGCATCAAATGGAAAAATGGGGGAAAAAGAAAATAAAGCAAACGTGAGTACTCATCCGAAGTACTCAGCAAGCAAGGATCTACACTACATATGCATCATTGTCAAAGGAATGGCTGTATATGTGGACTGGGCTGCAGAAATGCCAGAGTAGAGGGGGAAAGCCTAGTCCTATCGAAGACTAGCATCTTCAACAATCTTCGACAGTCTTGCAGCATCAGGAGAGAGCAGATGAACATAAAGTAAAGTAGTAGTAGTAATATCATCAACCTCGACCTGAGATCCTTTCTCGACTCCCTGCGAGAAAGCAATCCCAGAGCCGTACTATCCAATTCTCATCACATGTTCTAGTTGTACCGATCGGGATACAACTCCGAGTGTCCGTTACCGTAGGACAGGCTATCGATAGAAGTTTCTTCCCTGCAGGGGTGCACCAACTTACCCACCACGCTCGCTTAACTCCGGCCGGACACACTTTTCTGGGTCATGCCCGGCCTCGGCTAAGCAACACGCCGCAACCCGACCAAATACTTAACAGAGAGGTCAGCACGCCGGACTAACCTATGCCCCCAGGGGTCTTGGGCCATCGCCCCGGTCGCTCCTACACGTTGCGTACACCGCCGGTGAGCAGACCTAGCAACGCCTTATACAAGCGCGGTTGTGTTCCCAGTCCAACCGAGCGTGTGCCGCTCAGTTGCTGACGTCTATTAAGCTTCGGCTGAAGTATACGACGCAGAACGCCCATACTATGCCCACGTGATGGTTAGTGCTATCGGGCCAGAGGCCCCTCGGATCAAATATCCAAACCGTAGTGGATTAGGAGCGCGCGGAAACGAGCAGAGACTCACGATCGATGTGACCCCGTCGCCCCGTCTCGAGGACTTGCGGCAAGGGCTAAGAATGCCCGGCCACGCCTCGTAGTTATCTCGCGGGCACCATCCAGGTCAACCCGACTCCACATCACTTCACGTTAAGCTCGCGCGGGTACCCCTCAGGGCCGACCCGTCTTTAGTATCATGGTTCATAGTCAAGTCATAATATCCAAGGTAACTGTGTGTCGGACACCGAAGGGAACCATGAGGAATCACCCTCGATGGAATTCCCGCTCGATGTTATCATCAAGGTGAACGAAGGAGGAATCACCCTCGAGGTCCACACTTGAGAGGTTGCGCGACGATGTCGTTATCGGGGGTGGTGTAGGAGGAATCACCCTCGCTTACCACGACCGAGTAACTAACCTACAAGGTTAACATCAGAAGTGCTAACGAGGTATCACCCTCGGCACTCGACGGTAACCCAGCAGTGTCGGCAACTAAGGGGTAGTGATGTGCGGTGCCAGGGTCTGGTCCTCAATCCCGATGATCGGGTCTTCTGATATCCAGCAGGGCAGTCGGGATCAAGGGGGTTCTCTGTCGTGTCTCTACCCAGCCTATACTAAGCAGTCTAGGATAACCAGTAAGGTAGCAAGGCAGGTTACAATAAACAGGCTATGCAACAGATATAGGAAACAGTAGCAACAGCAGTTCTAATGCAAGCATAAGAGAGAAGAGAGTAGGCGATATAGGCATGCTCAAAATGGGGGTGCTTGCCTGTTTGCTCGGGGGCAAGGGCAAGGTCTTCAGTAGTATCGTCGGGGACGTAGTCGTACTCCTGTGCGGCATCTGCCTCGGGAGCTACGTCAACGTCGGGGGCTACCGAGAGAGAAGAGGGGGAAGAAACAGGTAAACATAATGCAAACAAATGCAACACGGTGCGTGTGATGCTATGATGCAGTGCAGGGTTGCCTAAATATGCATCTAAGTCATTTTAGTTATTTTTAGAATTATTCTGGGATTTAATATCCGACGTGTGTGCACTATTCATCTGTCGGATTCGGGTCCGGAGTTACGAGTTCTTCTACGTAGGAGGTTCCGATGGAGAAACAGACGGCACGATCAGACTCGTCTCGTCGTTCTGAGCAACTTTCATGTTTTAACTTTTTCGATCCGAGCTACGGTTTAAAAGTTATTAATTTTTAAAGATTATTTGAATTTCTGAAATTATTTTATTTATCAGAAAATGAATTATGACGTCAGCATGACGCGCTGCTGACGTCAGCAAGTCAACAGGACGGTTGACCAGTCAAACCTGACATGTGGGTCCAGTGGGACCCACATGTCAGCCTCTATTTCTTTAATCAGTGATTCAGTTTAATTATCAGGATTAATTAGGGTCGGGCCCCACATGTCAGTGACTCATTAGGGTAATTAGATTATTTTTATTTCTAATTTGTTTTAACTAATTAAACAGGAAGGCGGGGCCCGCCTGTCAGCGGCTGGGCCGGTCCAGTCAGCAAGGCTGACTGGTCAACTGGCTGGCCGGGCCCCTGGGACCCACGGGTCAGTGACCCAGGGGTGGGCCCCGCCTGTGCCACGTCAGCGGGGCCGGCGGCTGGTCGCCGGCGACCAAATCGCACGGCGGCGCGTCGCCGGAGTTGGCCGGAATCGAGCTATAGGGCTCGGTTCGAGCCGGGCTTGGGTGCGTTCGAAAGCTGGCGTCCTCGCGCATCTAGCTGAGCCAACAGCCGGGCTCGGAGGTGGCCGGAACGTCGCCGGCGTTGAGCGAGGCGGACGTCCGAAGCTCGAGCTCGTCGGGTTCGACGTTCTAGCGCGCGGGCGACCTAACTAGCTAGCTGTGCGGGGCCTACGGCTCACAGGGAGCTCGCCGGAGGAGTCAAACGAGCTAGCAACAGCTCGGGAGCTTGGCTGCAGCGGCAATGGCGGCGGTGACATTCGGGTCTCCGAGGTGCCGCGGCTACAGCGTGCAGACGGGCTACCAGAGAGGCCAGAGAGAGAGGGAGAGTGCTCACCGAGCGGCGCAAGGTGGCCCGTGTGAGGATTAGGAGCTGCAGGGGTCGAGGTCGCCAGAAGCGCGCCGGAGATGCAGAAGAGGGGCGCGGCTCGGTCCGCGCAACGTGGAGCTCCTCGGCCCCAATCAACGGCGCCCAAGGCCGTGGCAGTCCATGGCGATGGCGCAGGACATGGCAGAGCGGCAGGCAGGGCTCGGTGGCCGCGGGGACGAACGAGAACGGCGGCGGTGGCGCTCGGATCTGGAGGAAGGGGAAGAGACAGAGCGGCGAGGGAGAGAGATGGGGATGAGGCAAATGACCAGGGGGAAGGCACGGGCCTGCCCTTATCCTCTCGCGGCGCCCGCGGCGTCGCGCTGTCGAGCAGCGACCGGAGCGAGCGCGCGCGTCCATGGACGAGGCGACACGGCGACGGAGAAGGACGACGACTGTAGCGAGCTGGGCCAGGTGGGCCGCGGTCGGGGCACTGTGCACTTAGGCCCAGTGCACAGTGCCTCGTTGTATTTTTTTTTTCTGTTTTTGTTTTACCTTTTTCTTTATTCTTTTCTGTTCCAAAATAGCTAGCACACTTTAGCACTTTTGTAAAATGTGAGAGTTGACCCAAATATTGCAATGCAATATTATCTCTCACCAAAAAGTGGTTTGGACTGATTTGAAGTTTGTTTGAATTTAATATGATTTTAAATATATCAAATATCCTGTTTTTGGGTCTGTTCCAACTTGTTTGAGTCATTTATCCAACTCCAAACATTTTGATGTTGATTTTAGAAAGGTTTCTGGATTATTTACCATTAAATGAACATTTTTCCAGCAGTGTTTGATCAACCTTATATTTCACTTATGAATTTAAGTTGATTTTTAAAAATGGAGTTGATTTACTTTGGTTAACCACTATGTTTAATCACTGCATATGATATGACTTGGCATTATTAACAGCTGATCATGGTGGCTATTACATAGGGGTGTTACAGTTCTCCCCGCCTAGCCCCCGTTCTGGTGGTGCATCTAGCATCGTCGGTGGACGTGTGGAGGTGTGTCATCTGCTTTTGGTGGATTTGCTCGGATCTGTTCGTCGTTCGTCTACGTTCATGTGTCTTCAGGTTGGATCCTTCCTATCTACACTACTCTTCATTGGCGGCGGTTGTTGCTCTGGTGTGCTGGTCCTATGGGGCCTTAGCAAGACGACTTCCCGATCGTCTACTACAACAAGCTTTGCCCGGCTCCGGTGAGGGAGGGGCGATGACGGCGGCGCGCCTTTGGCTCGCTTCAGTGCTTGTAGTCGTCGCTAGGTGGTCTATAAATCTGGATATAATTTTTATTATTTCTGGTGTTTGTTTTACTGCCATGATTGAAGATGAATAGATCGGATGTTTTCTCACAAAAAAAGTGAAGTTGCCATGGTAGCCATATAAGTGAAAATGTCATGGTCAAAATACAAAATGAAAATTGCTACCGGAAGCAATTATTGAAATGTAGTACTAACTTGCAACAGTTGCACAATAGCCCAAAGCAAAAAACATCTCAAAAAAGTTTGCCATGGATCATGAGTTAATGGTTTGGTTTTGTAAAATTGCCATGATTTCAATCTAAAATTTTCTGAACACTTATGTGATGCAACCATACTACAGCAGCAAAATGCCCATGTTATGGAGTGTTTTAAACTTCAAATTGCCATGGACCCAATTACAAAGCATTTCCACAATTCACGAAAATGTTATAGATAAAAAATTAAAATGATGTGCACAAGTGAAATAAAGATGCCATGACAAAAAATGTAGATTATTGCCAGGGGAGGTTACATGTTCCCAGTTTGTTGATTTTCTAAAAATGCCATGGAACTAGTTTTCTAGAAAGCATGGCATGGCAGAGTCACAACCTATATACCTAAATAGTCGATCCCACTACTTCTAATTCTCTCAGCATGCAGCTTTCCACATAACCAATTTTTTTACATGCATACTCTTTGTTCACACACAATGCAAGTATGAGACATTTCTATATTGCGAAGTGTACCTTTTGATATAGATCATTTTCTTCACACACAATTCATCTGAAATTAATCTTAAATATTCCCGCCGTAACGCGCAAGGAGATCCTCTAGTCATAAGATTTTCCACACAGATTGTCATGTTTATGAATTGGTTAACTAGACATCAAGGCAAACATTGTTCATAGTTGCAGTGTGCTCTTCATTTAGCTAGCTATAAAAATGCCATGGCGAATTTAGAGAAACCATGGCAACTAGTTTGGACATGGCAAAAAGTGCCAAAAAATAGCTGTCATGACCTAGCAGATTCACATTCATATGTTTCCCCACGTATTTGCCAAAAATAATTGGATAAAAAATGCCATCCCCTGAACAGACAAAATGCCCCCTCCCCCCGAACACTTAGTAGATTGAGTGCACACAGTGGGTACAAATAGTAGATTGCCATGTTGTAAATATTAGTACAGGGCATCTCAAATTTTCCATGCACATTTTTTTGTAAAAATTTCAAGTGCCTATAGCAACTTAAAAACTAAGAAAAATGCCACCCCCCAGTGCACTTGAAGATTCACCAATTTACTGGGCACAAGTGGCTACTAGACAGCACAAGTTAGTTAGAACAAGAGGTAAAAATTCAAGGCATTTCCATTGCTGTGATATACAAAAAAATAGCACGATCATGGCAAAAGGACAGTCTCACCTGCAGGCATGATATACCTAGACCCAAGGGCAACACAATTTAATATCAAAATCTGAAAAGATGGAAACATCATCTAACAGTAGCACAAGCGGTTGGCAAAAAGGAGAAGCTCCATGCTGGAAGAAGGACTCCACGTGCTCCTAATATAATCTTAGAGGATTGATTTCTTGTCCCTTAAACCCCCCTCCTTAGAGCATCTCCAATAGAAGATGCAAACTTGGAGATGTAAAATAGGAGATGTAAAAATTTCCATCTCCAAAAAATGCTTTTTACATCTCCAAAAAAGAGGCAACTCCAATAGATGATGCATATTGGAGATGTAAAAGAGCCACTCCAACAGACGATGCAAACTGGAGATGCATATCAACCGACGGTTGCGCGGCTGCTGTTCAGCTACACAAAATGAAATAAAACATCCGGGAATCAAAAACAAAAATTCACATGTCCACAATATCAAATTATTACATAATTCATCAAATCCACAAGATCAAATGGAACACAAATACAACATTGTTTTGCACAATACAACAAACAAATAATGAAACTAGACGGCTCTTTCGCCATGCCATTTCCAATACTCCTCCATTAAATCCTTTTGAAGTTGGTCGTGTGTATTGGAGTCTATAATTTCCTTGTACACCTTCATGAAACGTTTGATTCACTCCTATTTTCTCATTGGCATAACGCGTATGCCTGTCAAATGATAGAAGGTGTAATCTTAATTTTGTCCATGCTCATTCTCAATGATCACGCAAGCGGTCATGATATACCAAAGGTTTTTTTGATACCAGAATCTAGATGGTCCTCGCACAATAGCAAATTGGGATTGCAAAATCCCAAAAGCCCTCTCAACATCTTTGCTAGCCGCCGCTTGTGCATTGTGAAAGATGAGTTCTTTCTTACCTTGGGGTTTTGCAACTGGCTTGACAAAAGTACTCCATCCCGGGTAGATCCCGTCCGCAAAATAGTACCCATAGTTGTATGTACGGCCATTTGCTTCGAAGGTCACCGGTGGTGCTTCTCCAGGCATTGATACGTTTCCAACGTATCTATAATTTTTTTATTGTTCCATGCTATTATATTATCAATCTTGGATGTTTTGTATACATTTATAAGCAACTTTATATCATTTTTTGGGACTAACCTATTAACTTAGTGCCCAGTGTCAGTTGCTGTTTTTGCTTGTTTTTGACTTTGCAGAATATCAGTACCAAACGAAGTCCAAATGCCACGAAAATTTTTGGAGTTTTTTTCTAGCAATAAGAGACTCTAGAAGCTTATGGAGGGAACAAGAAGACGAAGGAGTGGCCCACTAAGCACCAAGGCGCGCCAGGGGCCTCTAGCGCGTCCTGGTGGGTAGTGGGGCCCACAAGCCTCCGTTTGACCAACCTCCGCCTCTATAAATACCCAAAAATCACAAAACCTACCGGGGAGTCCACGAAATACTTTTTCTGCCGCCGCAAGTTCCAGAACCATGAGATCCAATCTAGAGGCCTTTTCCGGCACTCTGCCGGAGGAGGAAACAATCACGGAGGGGTTCTTCATCATCCTTGCTGCCCCTCCGATGATGCGTGAGTAGTTTACCATGGACCTAAGGGTCCATAGTTAGTAGCTAGATGGCTTCTTCTCTCTTTTAGATCTTCAATACAATGTTCTCCTTGATGTCTACTACACAGCTTGTTCTTGTAGACTCGTGTTGGGCCTCCAAGCGCAGAGTTTTGTAGGACATTAGCAAATTTCCCTCAAGTGGATGACCTAAGGTTTATCAAGTCGTGGGAGGCATAGGATGAAGATGGTCTCTCTCAAACAACCCTGCAACCAAATAACAAAGAGTCTCTTGTGCCCCAAACACACCCAATACAATGGTAAATTGTATAGGTGCACTAGTTCGGCGAAGAGATGGTGATACAAGTGTACTATGGATAGTAGATATAGGTTTTTGTAATCTGAAAATATAAAAACAGCAAGGTAGCAAGTAGTAAAAGTGAGCAAAACGGAATTGCAATGCTTGAAAACAAGGCCTAGGGTTCATACTTTCACTAATGCAAAATCTCTCAACAATGATAACATAATTGGATCATATAACAATCCCTCAATGTGCAACAAAGAATCACTCGAAAGTTCGTATCGTGGAGAACATAAGATGAAATTGTTTGTAGGGTACGAAACCACCTTAAAATTATTCTTTCTGATCAATCTTTTGAGCAATTCCTATAAGTGTCACAAACAGCCCTAGAGTTCGTACTAAAATAACACCATATGATACGCATAAATCAACCCTAATGTCACCTAGATGCTCCAATGTCACCACAAGTATCCGTGGGTTAATTATACGATGTGCATCACACAATTTCAGATTCATAATATTCAATCCAACACAAAGAACTTCAAAGAGTACCCCAAGATTTCTATCGAAGAAAGGAATATGAAAACACGTATCAACCCCTATGCATAGATTACCCCAATGTCACCACGGGAACCCGCAAGTTGAAAATCGAAACATACATCAAGTGAATCAATAGAATATCCCATTGTCACCACGGATATCCAAACGCAAGACATGCATCAAGTGCTATCACATCCAAAAGATTCAATCTGACATAACAAAACCTCAAAGGAAAAGATTCAATTCATCACAAGAAGGTAGAGAGGGAAGAACACCATAAGATCCAAATATATTAACAAAGCTTGCGGTACATCAAGATCATGCCAAATCAAGAACATGAGAGAGAGAGAGATCAAACACATAGCTACTGGTACATACCCTCAACCCTGAGGGTGAACTACTCCCTCCTCATCATGGTGGCCACCAGGATGATGAAGATGGCCTCTGGTGATGATTTCCCCCGCCGGCAGGGTGCCAGAACAGGGCCCTGATTGAGTTTTCATGGCTACAGAGGCTTGCGGCGGCGGAACTTCTCATCTAGGGTTCTTTTCGGGGTTTTTGGTATTTATAGGAATTTTTGGTGTTGGTTTCACGTCAAGGGGGTGCCCGAGGGGCCCACAAGCTCGGGGGGCACGCCCTAGGGGGGGTGGGTGCCCCCCCAGGCTTGTGGCTCCCTCGTCCACTTACTGGCCCAGCTCCGGTGCTTCGGGGGTCTCTTTTGGTCCATAAAAAATCACCGTAAATTTTCAGCCCATTCTGAGAACTTTTATTTCTGCACAAAAAATGACACCACGGTAGTTCTGCTGAAAACAGCGTCAGACCGGGTTAGTTCTCATCAAATCATACCAAAACCATTTAAAATTGTTGTAAACATGGCAAGAATACTTCATAAATTATAGATACGTTGGAGACGTATCAGCATCCCCAAGCTTAATTCCTGCTCGTCCTCGAGTAGGTAAAAGATAAAAGAAATAATTTATGAAGTGTGAATGCTAGCATAGTGCATAAGTTTGATCAATGATAGTTCCAAACACCTTTTCTAGCATCATTATATATCATAAACAGTGGCTCATCTCATAAAACTTCTCATGATCAAGTAGCAAGCTATTCACAAGTTAAAGTATAGACCATAAACTTTCTTGAAAACTAACAAACTATGTTCTCAATCATCAAACAATTGCAATTCATCTTATTTTCAGGAAGGGTCTATGTAAGAGCTTTGATTCAGCAAATTTCACATACTCAACTATCATATAGTCTTCCATGATTGCTGACACTCAAGGCATGTTTTTAGAACAAATAGGATCCATCAAACACAGAGAAAGATAGGGTCTTAATGTTTCGCCTCCCAACTTATTTATCATATAGATAATTGTCAACAATAATAATTCAAGATCAAATATATTTGAATGGCCATATATGCTTGGATCTTTCCCCACCAAATGATACTTGCCAACTAGAGAATAATTGAGGTTGAAATGAGAAGGAATACTATTGACTCTTGCATAAAAGTAAATACATAAAAGTAAAAGATAGGCCCTTCGCAGAGGGAAGCAGAGGTTGTCATGCGCATTTTATTTTTGGATGTGCAAGCCCTTAATGCAAAGGAAAGTCACATTGTATTGCCCTTTGTGATAGCAACCTTTATTATGCAGTCCGTCGCTTTTATTTCTTTACCATCACAAGTTCGTACAATGCTTATTTTCCCTTACAATAAAAGATCATACATATTTAGGAGAAATTTCCGATGACAACTTACTTGAAGGATCTTATTCAATCCATAGGTAGATATGGTGGACACTTATGGCAAGAACTGGGTTTAAGGGTTTTTGGATGCACAAGTAGTATCTCTACTTAGTACGAATTTTTGGCAAGCAAAAGTTTCTAAGCAAGCACCACATGTTGGAGGATCCATAACAATATAACTTCTCTACAAATATACCCAAACATAACTCATTACGTTGTCTTCCTTGTCCAATTTCAACTAATTTGCTCAAGTTTGAAAATAATTAATGAGGCTCACAATCATAGAAGATGTCCAAGATAGTATATTTATATGTGAAATCTCTCTTCCTTCAATATTCTTTCATGAATTGTTCAAGTGACCAATGTTGTGTTTGCTAACTTTCAATAAATTTTACCACCTATACTTCTTATATGTGAAGTCATTACTCCCCATGGGATAAGCATATGAAACATATATAATTTCAGATTTATGATATTCAATTCATTCAACCATTTACTCATAGGATATAAGTGAAGCACGAGAGTAAATGACAAACTACTCCAAAAAGATATAAGTGAAGATTAATGAGTAGTCAAATAATTAAGTAGCTATGTGAAGACTCTCTCTCATTTAAGAATTTCAGATCTTAAGTATTTTATTCAGACAACAAGAAAAACAAAATAAAATGACATTCCAAGGATAACACATATCATGTGAAGAAGCAAAAACTTAGGCTCAACCAAAACTAACCGATCATTGTTGAAGAAGAAAGGTGGGATGCCAACCGGGGCATCCCCAAGCTTAGATGCTTGAGACTTCTTGAAATATTAGGTAGGGATGCCTTGGTCACCCCCAAGCTTGAGCTCTTGTGTCTCCCTAATTCCTCTCATATCACGGTTTCCCTAATTCTTAAAAACTTCATCCACACAAAACTCAACAAGAACTCGTGAGATAAGTTAGTATAAATCAATGCAAAACCTTATCATTCTCTACTGTAGAAAATCACTAAAATTATAATTTGACATTGAATACTAAATGCCTCTGCATATTTAATACTCCTATCCTCAAATAGAATCATTAAACAAGCAAACATATGCAATCAATGCAATCATAACAGCAATCTGTCTAAACAGAAGAGTCTGTAAAGGATTAAGGAAGATCCATACTTATTTAACTCAAACAATTCTGAAAATTTACCACACTGTAGAAAATTTATCATGTCTCATTATGTCAAAATTTCAATATTTTATCACATTCTTACTTTTCTGGAGAATTTACGCAATAGCATGCAACTTTCTGTTTTGAAAGAGCAACTCATATACTTGCAAACTAAGCATGGTGAAGGCTATGCTTGACATTTTTATTGAAAGAAAAGATACAAAACCTTATTATAAATGACAACAAGCAAATCCTAACACAAGAAAATGATGCTCCAAGCAAAACACATATCATGTGATGAATAAAAATATAGCTCCAAGTAAGGTTACCGATAATATTGGAGACGAAAGAGGGGATGCCTTCCGGGGCATCCCCAAGATTAGTTGCTTGGGTATTCCTTGAATATTACCTTGGGGTGCCTTGGGCATCCCCAAGATTAGGGTCTTGCCACTCCTTATTCTCCTCATGTCGATATCTCACACAAAACTTGAAAACTTCAATCACCCAAAACTTAACGAAACTTTGTGAGACAGGTTAGTATGATAAAGAGCAAATCATTCACTTGGGTACTGTGAAAGACAAGATTCATAATTGTTTGCACATAATTCCTACTGTACCTTATCATTTCCACAATTTATATCATTTAATATAAGCTATGGAAACACTAAAACAAGCAAACTATGCATTGAAAACAGAATCTATCAAAAACAGAACATTCTGTAATGATCTGAACAATGACCATACTTCTGTAACTTCAAACATTCTGAAAAATTAGGAAGATGTAGAAATTTGTATATAAATCATGTGTAAAAAATTCAGAATTTTATGACGTTCCAGTGAATTTAAACAATTCTGTTACTGGGCGCAGAAGTTTCTATTTTTGCACAGAATCAAGTCAACTATCATCCACACTATCCCAAAGGCTTTACTTGGCACTTTATTGAAACAAAAGCTATAAAACATGATTACTACAGTACCTTAATCATGTGAACACATAAAAACAGTAGGTATAAATATTGGGTTGTCTCCCAACAAGCGCTTTTCTTTAATGCCTTTTTAGCTAGGCATGATGATTTCAATGATGCTCACATAAAAGGTAAGAATTGAAACATAAAGAGAGCATCATGAATCACATGGAAAACACATTTAAGTCTAACCCACTTCCTATTCATAGGGATTTTGTGAGCAAATTTACGGGAACAAGAATCAACTAGCATAGGAAGGCAAAACAAGCAATACTTCAAAACTTTCAACACATAGAGAGAAAACTTGATATTAGTGAGATATGTAGAAGTATATATTCCTCTGTCATAATAATGTTCAGTAGCATCATGAATGAATTCAACAATATAGCTATCACATAAAACATTCTTTTCATGATCCACAAGCATAGAAATTTTATTACTCCCCACATAAGCAAATTTATTCTCATGAATAGTAGTGGGAGCAAACTCAACAAAATAACTATCATGAGATGCTTGATTTACAAAATCAATTTGAGCATGACAAGTTTCATGGATATCACTACTCTTTATAGCATACATGTCATCACAATAATCATCATATATAGCAACTTTTTTATCATAGTCAATTCAAACCTCTTCCAAAATAGTGGATTCATCATTAAATAAAGTCATGACCTCACCAAATCCACTTTTGTAATTATAATAAGATTCAACACCCTCCAAAATAGTGGGATAATTATTACCTAGAGTTGACACTCTTCCAAACCCACGTTCATCAATATAATCATCATAAATAGGAGGCATGCAATCATCATAATAAATTTGCACATCAAAACTTGGGGGACTAATAATATCATCTTCATCAAACAAAGCATCCCCAAACTTATGGCTTTGCATGTCATTAGCATCATGGATATTCAAAGAATTCATACTAACAACATTGCAATCATGCTCATCATTCAAAGATTTTATGCCAAACATTCTATTGAATTCTTCTTCTATCAATTAAGCACAATTTTCCGTTCCATCATTTTCACGAAAGACATTATAGAGATGAATAATATGAGGCAACCTTAATTCCATTTTTTATAGTTTTCTTTTATAAACCAAACTAGTGATAAAACAAGAAACTAAAAGATTCAATTGCAAGATCTAAAGATATACCTTCAAGCACTCACCTCCCGGCAACGGCGCCAGAAAAGAGCTTGATGTCTACTACACAACTTGTTCTTGTAGACTCGTGTTGGGCCTCTAAGCGCAGAGTTTTGTAGGAGAGTAGCAAATTTCCCTCAAGTGGATGACCTAAGGTTTATCAATCCGCGGGAGGAGTAGGATGAAGATGGTCTCTCTCAAACAACCCTGCAACCAAATAACAAAGAGTCTCTTGTGTCCCCAACACACCCAATACAATGGTAAATTGTATAGGTGCACTAGTTCGGCGAAGATATGGTGATACAAGTGTACTATGGATAGTAGATATAGGTTTTTGTAATCTGAAAATATAAAAACAGCAAGGTAGCAAGTAGTAAAAGTGAGCAAAAACGGTATTGCAATGCTTGAAAACAAGGCCTAGGGTTCATACTTTCACTAGTGCAAAATCTCTCAACAATGATAACATAATTGGATCATATAACAATCTCTCAACGTGCAACAAAGAATCACTCGAAAGTTCCTATCGCGGAGAACATAAGATGAAATTGTTTGTAGGTATGAAACCACATCAAAGTTATTCTTTCTGATAAATCTTCTGAGCTATTCCTATAAGTGTCACAAACAGCCCTAGAGTTCGTACTAAAATAACACCATATGATACGCATCAATCAACCCTAATGTCACCTAGATGCTCCAATGTCACCACAAGTATCCGTGGGTTAATTATACGATGTGCATCACACAATTTCAGATTCATAATATTCAATCCAACACAAAGAACTTCAAAGAGTACCCCAAGATTTCTATCGAAGAAAGGAATATGAAAACACGTATCAACCCCTATGCATAGATTACCTCAATGTCACCACGGGAACCCGCAAGCTGATAACTGAAACATACATCAAGTGAATCAATAGAACATCCCATTGTCACCACTGATATACGATCGCAAGACATACATCAAGTGCTCTCACATCCAAAAGATTCAATCCGACATAACAAAACCTCAAAGGAAAAGATTCAATTCATCACAAGAAGGTAGAGAGGGAAGAACACCATAAGATCCAAATATATTAACAAAGCTTGTGGTACATCAAGATCGTGCCAAATCAAGAACACGACAGAGAGAGATCAAACACATAGCTACTGGTACATACCCTCAGCCCCGAGGGTGAACTACTCCCTCCTCATCATGGTGGTCGCCGGGATGATGAAGATGACCTCCGGTGATGATTACCCCCTCCGGCAGGGTGTCGAAATAGGGTCCCAATTGAGTTTTCATGGCTACAAAGGCTTGCGGCGGTGAAACTTCTCATCTAGGATTCTTTTCGGGGGTTTTGGTATTTATATAATTTGTGGCATTGGTTTCACGTCAAGGGGGTGCCCGAGGGGCCCACAAGCTCGTGAGGCGCGCCCCCCAGGCTTGTGGCTCCCTCGTCCACTTCCTGGCCCAGCTCCGGTGCTTCGGGGGTCTATTTTTGTACATAAAAAATCATCGTAAAATTTCAGCCCATTTTGAGAACTTTTATTTCTGCACAAAAAACGACACCACGGTAGTTCTGCTGAAAACAGCATCAGTCTGGGTTTGTTCTAATCAAATCGTACCAAAACCATATAAAATTATTGTAAACATGGCATGAATACTTCATAAATTATAGATACGTTGGTGACGTATCACTCCTCGGTGTTCTTGGAGATCTATTTGATATAATGACTTTTTGCGGTGTGTTTGTTGGGATCTGATGAATTGTGAGTTTATGATCAGATCTGTCCATGAATATTATTTGAGTTTTCTCTGAACTCTTTTATGCATGATTATTATAGCCTCATATTTCTTCTCTGATTTATTGGTTTGGTTTGGCCAAATAGATTGATTTATCTTGCCATGGGAAGGGGTGCTTTATGATGGGTTTGATCTTGCGGTGCTCAATCTCAGTGACAGAAAGAGACATGACACACATGTATCATTGCTATTAAGGGTAACAAGATGGGATTTATTTCATCCATGAGTTTATCCTGTCTACATCATGTCATCTTGCTTAAGGCGTTACTCCGTTCTTTCATGAACTTAATACACTAGATGCATGCTAGATAGCGGTCGATGTGTGGCGTAATAGTAGTAGATGTAGAATCATTTTGGTCTACTTGTCTCAGACTTGATGCCTATATACATGATCATTGACTTGGATATCATAATAATTATTTGCTTTTCTGTCAATTGCCCAACACTAATTTGTCTACCCACCGTATGCTATTTTCTCGGGAGAAGCCTCTAGTGAAAACTATGGCCCCCGGGTCTATTTTCTATCATATACTAAAATCAAAAATACCTTGCTGTAATTTTTTTTATTTTGTATTTTGTCAGATCTATCTATCAAAAACTATATCTTTTAATCTTGCTCATAACTGTTGAGGGATTGACAACCCCTCTAAGCGTTAGGTTGCAAGTTTTTATTATTTGTGTGCAGGTGTTGTTTACATAGTGTTGCTTGGTTCTCCTACTGGATTGATAACCTTGGTCTCATAACTAAGAGAAATACTTATCTTTACTGTACTGCATCATCTTCTCCTCTTTGGGGAAATCCCAACGTAGCTCACAAGTAGCAGGCATCCCAAAATATGAATGCCAAAACCATGTTTCTTGATCGGCAGCGGCCTAAAGAATGATAGTAGCATCCTTCCCACGACCCTTGAACTGTCCATGCCATGCTTTTGGGCAATTTTTCCATTTCCAATGCATGCAATCGACGGATCCTAGCATACCTGGAAACCCACGAGCTTTATTCATCTCTAAAAGCCTCTAAGTGTCCTGAGCATTGGGTGCTCTCAAGTACTCTGCACCAAACACTTCTACCATAGTCTTTGCAATTTTTTTGACATAGAAGATAGAAGTGCTCTCTGCCATCACCAAATTGTCTTCAATGTAGTCTACCGGAACACCATAGGCCATCATGCGCAAAGCGGCAGTGACCTTTTGCTCGGTGCTATGTCCAAGTAACCTGGCACAATTCTTCCCCTACTCGAAGGATCGATCGTGCTACTTCACGGAATTGCAAATGTGGATGAGCAAGTCTTTGGACATTCTAAACCGGCGTCAGAAGTACCTCTCCGGAAAAACGAATGGTGCACCAAAATAGTTACACATCAACCCTTGTGCGCCTCAACTCGTTCTCTCCGAATGAATGCATGGCCATACACGGAACCGCCGTGCTTCAGCTTCTTCCTCTTGTGCATCGCCACTAGCATAGCAATGTCCTCTAGTTCATTCAAATTAAATTCCTCATCTGACAAGGAATCGTCCACAAAAGAGGAGTCACACGAGCTCATCTACAATACGAAAAATCATTGTCAAACTACCTCTCCAACCCCAACAAAAAACGTCAAGTTTGATCGAATTTTTACCTTGGGAAATTTCGTCGAACACCTTGCTTGCGAGGTGGACGAAATTAACCGGCCGTGGGTTGGAAAGCCGTTTGGCGGCGACGGGTGCGGGTGGCGGCGACGGCTCGGCAGAGGAGTGTTGGGGAACGTAGTAATTCAAAAAATTTCCTACGATCACGCAAGATCTATCTAGGAGAAGCATAGCAACGAGCGGGAGAGTGTGTCCACGTACCCTCGTAGACCGAAAGCGGAAGCGTTTAGTAACGCGGTTGATGTAGTCGATCGTCTTCGCGATCCAACCGATCAAGTACCGAATGCACGGCACCTCCGCGATCTGCACACGTTCAGCTCGGTGACGTCCCTCGAACTCTTGATCCAGCTGAGGCCGAGGGAGAGTTTCGTCAGCATGACGGCGTGGTGACGGTGATGATGAAGTGATTCCGGCAGGGCTTCGCCTAAGCTCTCCGAAAATATGACCGAGGTGGAAATCTGTGGAGGGGGGCACCGCACATGGCTAAAAACAATCAACTTGTGTGTTCTAGGGTGCCCCCCTGCCCCTGTATATAAAGGAGGGAGGGAGGAGGAGGCCGGCCCTCATAGGGTGCGCCCAAAGTCCCTAGTCCTAGTAGGATTCCACCTCCCACATGGAGTAGGAAAAGGGGAAGGGAGAAGGAGAAGGAAGGAAGGGGGCGCCCCCCCTTCCTAGTCCAATTCGGACCAGTCCATGGGGGGGGCGTGCGGCCACCCTTGAGGCCTTTCTCTCCTTTCCCGTATGGCCCATTAAGGCCCAATACGAATTCCCGTAACTCTCCGGTACTCCGAAAAATACCCGAATCACTCAGAACATTTCCGATGTCCGAATATAGCCTTCCAATATATGAATCTTTACCTCTCGACCATTTCGAGACTCCTCGTCATGTCTCCGATCTCGTCCGGGACTCCGAACAAACTTTGGTCATCAAATCACATAACTCATAATACAAATCGTCATCGAACGTTAAGCGTGCGGACCCTACGGGTTCGAGAACTATGTAGACATGACCGAGACTCATCTCCAGTCAATAACTAATAGCGGAACCTGGATGCTCATATTGGCTCCCACATATTCTACGAAGATCTTTATCGGTCAAACCGCATAACAACATACGTTGTTCCCTTTGTCATCGGTATGTTACTTGCCCGAGATTCGATCGTCGGTATCATCATACCTAGTTCAATCTCGTTACCGGCAAGTCTCTTTACTCGTTCCGTAATGCATCATCTCGTAACTAACTCATTAGTCACATTGCTTGCAAGGCTTCATATGATGTGCATTACCGAGAGGGCCCAGAGATACCTCTCCGACAATCGGAGTGACAAATCATAATCTCGATCTATGCCAACTCAACAAACACCATCGAAGACACCTGTAGAGCATCTTTATAATCACCCAGTTACGTTGTGACGTTTGATAGCACACAAGGTGTTCCTCCGGTATTCGGGAGTTGCATAATCTCATAGTCAGAGGAACATGTATAAGTCATGAAGAAAGCAATAGCAACAAACTAAACGATCATCGTGCTAAGCTAACGGATGGGTCTTGTCAATCACATCATTCTCTAATGATGTGATCCCGTTCATCAAATGACAACTCATGTCTATGGCTAGGAAACTTAACCATCTTTGATTAACGAGCTAGTCAAGTAGAGGCATACTAGTGACACTTTGTTTGTCTATGTATTCACATATGTATTAAGTTTCCGGTTAATACAATTCTAGCATGAATAATAAACATTTATCATGATATAAGGAAATATAAATAACAATTTTATTATTGCCTCTAGGGCATATTTCCTTCAAGGAGATGGCCGCAGCTCGGCGCTGCGGGCGGCCGGCTTCCACGGCCAGACGAACGGCTGAGGCGGGCGGCCGTCGGGCGGGCAGCGTGGCGTGCCTCCCCTACCTCCAGTGGGCGGTCTTGGGTAGGTAGAAGCCTAGCCTATCGACGACCTCACCGTGGAAGGCATTATGCCAGCCAGACCGCCGGAGAAGCTTCGATTCAAGGCGGGCAACCGAAAAGGAATCGGCGGCTGCGGGCGGCGGCCCGCGGTACTACGGCGAGGCAGGCGATGGGGAACAGCGGGGCGAAGTCGTGGCAGGGCCGGCGGCCGGGCAGCGGCGGTGTCGATTTTGGGCGAAATCGGCCGGCAGTGGAGTTGGGCGGGCGACGGGCGGTCGCGTGGAAGGAAACAGAAGGCAGTTGGGTGGTTGACGTGCGACCACGATTTTTACATCTCCAGTCGGCGAAGATGCAAATTTGCAATGCGAGGTTTTGTATTTTACATCTCTGAGAGACGGAGATGTAATTTTTTTCTGCATCTACATCATCTGTTGGAGAGAGGTTTTAGGCTCTAGAGATGCAAAAGTTAGATACGTTTACATTTACATCTTTTATTAAAGATGCTCTTATGTCTATCCGACGAGGACGCTTCGTCCTCATCGAGCCACACGCCTACTTGGGCGACGGCAGCAACATGCTGCAGCATGAAGGGTCTCCGTCTCTGGGGACATCAAGGTCACCTTATGCACCGCCAAACCATTGCAAGCTTCCTATCTTCCATTACCATGCCACAACTCTCGACCTCATCATGTTCACCATCCCACCTCACATATATGTCAGGATGGGAATGGGTCAGGTTGGCCCGCCGGGTCACTGACCCAACCCAAAAATTTGAGGCCAATGAGTTATGTGGGTCGGCCTCAAACGAGACTTGGGTCAACAGAGCCATCGCCGGGTGACCTGCTGGGTCAGCCGGGTCGGCCCACCTTATAGTCTCATATCTCACAGCAACTGCAATCTTCATCAGGCGGCTATTGTCGTAAGACCCAATTTTGTGACACAGTCTACCGTATAAATTCCAGCGAACGCTCACGTATATGAACAACAAAATTGTCTTGATGTGTTTTGAAAAGATGCGCACGTACAAATCCCCAAGCAGACGGCTTGCGTTTTCTATTAACCACGTATTAGATATCTTATTTTTTACCCTAATTGTATTGCATTAAACAATGCCTAATTTTAACGTATTGTTTGTCCATAAGGCAATGTAAAGTAAGAATTTGGGTCGACCCAAAATACTCATTGGGCCAACGAGGCCACAAACCATTTTTTATATGAGTCGACCCGTGGCCTCTCAGGGGACACAGGGGCCGGGTCCAAGGTCAGGTCCAGGTTGGCCCATTTCCCATCCTGACATATTTGTCATAGAGACCGATGGGGGTCTCGTCCTCCTATCGGTTGTCATCGGTGATGGTCCATCTTGTGTCTCATTTTGTCGGAAACGACACTACTTCATCTACTACATCGGCGGCCCCGAGCTCAAGCACCCCGGCAACGACCGCCGATTTAACGAGCAGACTGCAAACGATTGCCATTGTGCGCAAACCCAACGCCGCACAATTTCATGGGTTCAGATATCAGATATGGCAAATCCTTCCTCTCACCGCTCCCTCTATCACCCTGGTACCAACTCCTGGAGCAATTTGCAGGTGAATGTCGATTCAATCTCCTATGAACACACCACATACAAGGCAATCACCATTGTAGAAGATGGAGGCTTAGTGTCGTGGGCCGATCTCTCGCATATGATCATCTTGTGCAAAGTGCTGGACAAACGCCCCAAGCTTCATTTCTTAAGAATACCGAGGAACGCAACTGGATCGCTAACAGGTTCAGGACGTTTCGGTCCTTGGCTTCATCAAGCATGTCGAGCTGCAGCCCAGTGCTGACGGTTGGAAGGCCAAAATATGGAGCATCAAGACTGTATTTGTTAGAATAATCTGAGATGCATTCCAATATATCGAGCACCAAACAATCACACAAGGCATGACATCAAGATTTGTTAATGAGGTTGACCAAACATAGATGAATCCACAAGGCATGACTATGTGTGCTCCTTCTCGTGAGACCTCTACAATACATCGCACGAACGCCATCACATTCCGTCGGCTCCCTCGTGCGTGCCCGCGCTATTATCTTGACATATGTTACAACATGTATTATCCTCACATTATATAGGAGGCCTAGGATATAAGAGTCTTACTAGGACACTACAACATACCATGTCTTCACACCGTACAGTTCAAAGTCCAACTATAACATATCATGTACACAGTATTCGACGCAACTCCAAAAAACTTGAATTCATATATATATGTCAAACTTCAATGTAAATTGGACTTGAGATTATACCGTGAGTACGCTGGTACTCCGAGACTTCATGTGACTCCACCTGCAACTTGTAGTCCCTTCTTTTCTGTTTCATAGCCAACACTAAAAAAATAAGTTTTTCTTTACTCTAGTTTGAGTTCTCAATCACCACACACCGATTACAGATCTACTGAAAATGAATAACTCACATTGAACGCCACATTTAAGAGTTCCCGAACTCAACATCCTCGCTCTTTCTTAACTGTCTACCTGAAACCGTTACCCTGAGTCAAATTGGCAGATGTCTCAACCTATTTTCCGGATAATATTTTACATGCCCCACAACTATAGCACTTCGCCTCCTTCCGCACTTGCTATCCGCATTTGTTCATTTTTCATGTGCACCTAACATAACATAATATATGACCATGTGCTCTTCAAGCTTTTGACATTTCAGACTTAACAACACTTTCTCAGATTCTTTATGGTCAACTCTTGTCTATCTCCCGGTACTGATAGACCTACTCAACAACTTGAATCTGGTACTCGCCAGCACTGCATCAGCACCCTCCACACACTTTGTCCGACCTTCAGTGCCTTTGTCTGTTGCCATGTCGCATGCTTACCGCTCACCCCACCGCTATTACCGGGTGAGCCCTTACTGTCCCGGTTAAGTCTCCAGGGTCGCGAACCAACACCACTCAACCCTCAGTATAGAGAACCATCAATCATCACCGACCGATGTAGAGTTTCACGTTTCCATCAGACCACTGGGCCCTGTTCGAACTACATGTCTTTCGCTTTATCTAGTGAAATAGGCTTTGACTCTTCGAGCTCTTATGTCGTAGCCCCTCCATCAACACTGAGTGAAGTCTTCTGCTAGACTCCAACTCCACCTTCAACATGACTCCATGGAAGATGACCAGTCCACCCACAGGCCCGTCGACTGCAATCTCTCTTGTACACCGTCTTGAATCAACCCCGCGTTATAGTCTTGTCGAAGCACACAAGCCCTCGGGCATGTGTCACGTGTTTCCATGCCTCAAAAGTCGGTCACCTTCAGCATCACACTCATATGTCGTTGTCGTTGAAATCATTGCCATCTTCTATTCCGACCGACCTTGCGTCGATCCGTAAGAATGTCTAGTCCAACCCAAAAGAATTACCCGACAAGCAAACACCACCTCATGCCGTATCACCTGTATAGTATGATCCTTCACAACACGTTACAGGCTCCTCCGAACCTTATATACGCATCACCATCCTCTCTATACGTGCTCCAAGACCCTTTGCAAATCGGACAAAAGAAGAGAAAACCATCCATGCAAACCTGAACATGATAGATCCGCCTCTATGGATGCGGCGATTTGGCTCCCCGGCTCAGATGAGCGCGGGCATGAACAGTATAATCGCTAAAAATAGTTAAAAAAACCCAGAAATTTCTGAAAATTTGCAAGCAAGATGCTCAAATGCATGATCTCCATAAATTTTTTGATGAAGTTTGGACATTCGAGGAGATCGTGGCAAAAAAAACAAATTTTGGGTGTCCGAGAAACTTTTAAAAATCACATTGTTCACGCCTGATTTTGTCTTTTTGCCACGAGCTCTTCGAATGTCCAAACATAAAAAAAATTGCACGGATTTCACGCATAGGAGCATCTTGCACCACAAAAAGTTTTAATTTTTTTAATTTTTTGCTTTTATTGTTCACCGGGTGCATATGAGCTCTGGTTCCGGATAGAATTACCACGCCTGCACACAATTTCTTCTTGTCCATCAGTGGCAGTAGCTTCACGTACATCCATGGATCTTTTTCCCGAATTCCCTATACGACGCTCCTTGCGATGTAATATCTCTAAAACACACACGAGATGCGCGAGCGAGCGAGTGGCCGAGTGGGTCGGCCCATTTTCTTAGGGCAGTGTTTTTTCTATACAGTTTTTCTACTGGTTTTGGGACCATTCTAGAAGCTTTCTGAACCCTTTTTTCTTTTGGATTCTTTTACAAGTTTTTTGGTTTTTTTCTTCTTTTTTTTGTTGTTTCTGCATTTATATTTATTTTTCTTAAATTCATATTTTTCAAAAAAATAAATTTTCAATTTTTTTTGGAATTTCATTTTCCTAGGTTTTTTATTTCATAAATTTGAAAAAATATTTCCATTTTCAATTTTTTTTCAGTTTTCAAAAATATGTTCGGGGGCATTAAAAAAATTGTTCATGTTTCTTCTATTCACCATTTTCAAAAAATGTTCAAATTTGTTTTAAAAATCACAAGTTTGAAACATTATTCATGTTTTTAAGAAATGATCATATTTTTCAAAGATTGTTGACAATTTTAAGAAAAGTAGTTCTAAAATATGTTTGATCTACCGTCGGAGATAATTCTTTAGAGTTTCGCGGTGCTTACCACCATAAATACCCATCATCTCCAGTGGCTAGCAACAGGAATTCAGTAGTGAGAGGTCGTGAGTTTGATCCCTTGTGGGTGCTATGCTTTTGGGGATTTTTACGCTGCAGTGTTGCGCTATAGTAATTTGCTACAACGACTAACTGGAGTTTATCCCTTGTGAGGGACCTTCAAGGGTCACTTTGTAACACCCCATGTCATTAGCCACAGTAATCACTTTTGATAATGACGAGTCAGCATGTTTAACAGTGCATAATCATAATTTGCATCATATTGCATTTCAACTCCTAACTCGAATTCAAATTTAAATGAAAGTGGAAAATAAAAGTTGTTCAACATAGAAACTAAAATGTTCAATAAATAACAAATATTCCAGAGACTATTATAAAATTATAACCAACAATTAATAAATTAATTAGGTGACTCTAACATTACCAAAACAACAAGATTTAATACATTTTATTTATTATAAAATGTGTGTGAACTCCGTTTGTCTCCAAACCAATTTTTGGCATTAGTAGATAATGCCTAGCATTTAATATAATAAGTGCCATATTTTACAAAAGTTAATTTGAGGCCTAACTATTTACCAAAACAGAAAATAAGAATAAAAAAAAAGACAAAACAAAAAAATAAATAAAAAGAAAAGCAAAACCCCCCCGGCCAACTGGGCCAGACGACCCAGCCGGCCGGCCCACCCCGCACCTCCCCTGGCCTATATGGCCTTCCCCCCTCCCAGACGCCACCAAACCCTAACCCTAGCCACTATCCCCTCTCCCTCACTCCCTCTCCCTCCCCGATCCAGATTGGATCGGGGCGCAGCGCCGCCGCCCGTCGTCGCCTCGGCCGCCTCCCCGTCGACCCCGTAGCCTCCTCGTCCTCCTCCCCATCGGCGCCACCTCGTCCTCGCCATGCTCGTCGCCCCGACGCCACCACGCCGTCGCCGAGCTCCTCCGTCCCCTCACCTCGCCTTCCACCCCGAGCACGCTGCCCTCCCCCGACTCGGCCCCCCCATGTGAGCCTTCCCCGTCGCCCGCTCACCGCCCGTCGCCCCCTGGTCACCGCCGCTGCTCGCGTGCGTCGCCGCGCGGGCCGCGCCCGGCGCGCGCCCTGGCTCCGCGGCTCGCGCCCGCGCACGGCCGCTGCCCGTGCCCTTCCCCGCTCGTGGCCTCGCCGTAGCCGCGCTACCGCGCGCCCGTTGCCCTTTTTCCCGTGGCCTCGCTCGCACCGCCCGCTTGCTGCTCCCGTCGCTGCGCTGCTGCTGCAGCCGCCGACTCCCGTGGCCGCCCGCGCGCACGCGCTACCGCGCCGTCTCCGCGCCCCCCCCCCCACAGCCGCTCGCCTCGCCGGCTCCCTGAGCCCGCGCGCACCTTTGGTCGCCCGGACCCGTCCGGTGCCCGAATGGGCACAACCCCGGACATGTCCGGCTGTAGCCGCTGACCGCCGGGGCCCAGCCCCCAGAACGATTTTATATATATAAAAAGAGAATTTAAAAATAAATAGTTAATTAATTAATTAATTAGTTAAATAAAAAAATTAACTTAATTAAGTCTGATAAGTTAACCTAATTAACTAATTAACCTCATTAACTACTGTTAATTAACTAAGCAGCCAATGACATGTGGGACCCGCACGTCAGCTTGACCAGTCAACTGCACTGTTGACTGCTGACGTCAGCATGATGTCATACTGACGTCATCAATCACTATTCTGGATAATGTTGAATTTAAATAAATAATTAAATTCCAGAAATTAATAAAAACTTTAGTAAATCATATTAAATAAACCGTAACTCCGATGAAAATAATTTATATATGAAAGTTGCTCAGAATTTCGATACGAACCCGAATACGCCCTCCGTATTCTTGTCAGATGCCCCTAGCTATATGAACATTGAACTTTTAGACCGATTTCGATAAATGAATAGTGCCCAACTTTAATTAAATAAATCCGGATAAATTCCTAAATTAACTAAATCATTTAGTTAGGCAGTAAAACACCCCGGCATATCATTTAGGCATGTCATACATATTGTTTGCATTATTGCCGTGAAATTTATTGTTTCTCTCCCCCTCCTCCTCTCTCGATAGACGTCGGGACCGACGACACTACAGCTGGGTACGACTACACTGCAGACGAGCAGCCCGTTGACGACCTCTCTCTCTTGCTAGAGCAACCAGGCAAGCCCCCCCCCCCCCTTGAGCATCCAGATATCGCCCATTCCAATTCTCCTGCTTGCATTAGGTTTTGCTACTGTTAATGTATGCTCCTATTCTGATGCATAGCCTGCTGTTGTAACCTATTCATTGTTACTTTATCTGCCTATGATAAACTGTTTAGTATAGGTTGGTAGTGAACCATCAATGACCCCCACCATCTTACCCTTGTTGCCCCTGCTTGATCATCGACGACTCGATCAATGTGATCGTCGACCAGAGACCGACACATCACCTCACCCCCCTTAGTTGTACGACTCTGCACAGTTACTATCGAGTGCCAAGGGTGATACCTCGTAACGCACTCCTGATGAATACTCTGCAGCGTAGCTGTTCGGTCGTGGTCATCGAGGGTGATTCCTCCTTCTCCACTTCCGATACGACTCTGTCGTGCAACCCCTCAGTGTGAACCTCGAGGGTGATGCCTCATACGTTCACCCTGATGATTTCATCGAGTGGAATTCACCGAGGGTGATTCCTCGGGTTTCCCCCTTGATGTTATGACCACACGGTTACTTTGACCTTCGTTACAGGCGGGTCCACCCTGGTGGGTACCCGCTGGGGATCTGTGATGTCGAGTGTGCCGGAAGGGCACTCGAGTGTGATATTGTGGCGGAGCTTCAGAGACTCTGATTGTCTCCGCGTGTTACTAAATGAGCCTATTGGATTTGGGTGTGTGATCTGAGTGGGTCGACGTGCCCTATACGCACTACCACCACGCGGGATTATGGTTATGGGGCCCACTGCGATGTACGTTTCTCCCGAAAGCTCGTCAGACGTCACGATTCACCGTGCGGGCTGATTGTCGGGATTGGGCTGGATACTTCACTGACGAGTTCAGTGTCGCGCTTGCACGCCGGCCAGTCTCGCAACGCGCAGGGTGCCCAGGGCGATGGCCCAAGACCTCTGGGTGCATAGGTTAGTCCGGCGTGCTGACCTCTCTGCCGAGCCTAGGTAGGGCGCTGCTTCGTGTTGATCTTCCGAGGACGGGCATTACCCAGCAAGTGTGTCCGGCCAGAGTTGATCGAGCGTGTTGGGTAACAGTAGTGCACCCCTGCAGGGATGAATAATCTATCGATAGCCGGTCCTACGGTAAAGGACGCTCAGTTTGTGTATCCCGATCTACTACTTGAACTGGATACTTGTTACTTAATTGAAGCTTCGGGATCGCTTTCTCGCTGGGAGTCGAGGAAGGATCTCTAGGCTTGCTTCAGCATGATTGCTTAATAAAATGCTATTCTACTCTCTTCTATTGCTGCAAGATGATGGCTCGTGAAGATGTTTGAAGATGCTAGTCTTCGATAGGACTAGGCCTTCTCTCTATTCTGGCATTTCTGCAGCCCAGTCCACCTATACAGCCTTTCTCCATTGATAATGTTGCATATGTAGTATAGATCCTTGCTTGCTGAGTACTTCGGATGAGTACTCACGGTTGCTTTACTTTCTCTTTTCCCCATACCCCACCTTGATGATACATCAGACGATGGAGTCCAGGAGCCAGATGTCCCAGCCGGAGCTTACTACCAGGAGGGTCTAGATGACACTTACTACTGGATCGAGCCCGCCGACCAGGAGTAGGATCGGAGGCTCCCAGGCAGGAGGCCTACGCCTTTGGATCTAGAGTCGTTGTTTGTGCTAGCCTTCTTAAGGCAAAATTTGTCTAATTATGTCTGTACTTAGATTATATTTGTAAGACTGACTTATGTATTCGGATCCTCGTGATCCCTGGTCTGTAATATTGTGGACCTCCGTTTAATTTGTGTTAGATTTGTATTGTGATATCTTCCCGTGAGTCTCTGTGCTTGATCGTGCATGTTTGCGTGTATGATTAGTGCACGATTGAGTCGGGGGCGTCACACACTTTTGGTGGACTGGGAGCACAGTCGTGGAAGCAAAAATGTGCTTCCCAGGCCGCCTCCGCCACATGTCATGTGCTTGACGCTCCCTTTGGATTTCATTTTTCATTTTTCTGTTTGTGTTTTTAGGTTTTTGATTGATTATTTCTTTTTTTTACTTTTATGTTTTCGCCAGGTTTTCCCTGGGCCTTGGAGAAATGTATTTTTTTGCGTGGAAAAAAATTGTACTTCATATTTGCTTCTCATGGAGACACATAAATACTTTCATGAGAAACACAATTGTGCTTATCGGAAAGGGAATATGTGATTCCACAAGAAGCACATCTTTACTTCTCGTGGAGGCATAGACTTGCTAAGCATAATTGTGCTTCTCGAAAAGAAAAAAAATATGTGCTTCCACAAGAAGCACAAATTAAATTTGCTTCTCGTGGAGGCACATATTTTTTTCCGCGAGAAGAACAACTTTTTTTTCTGGGGAAAAAATCGTGCTTCCACAGGAAGCACAGATTTGCTTTCGCAAGAAGCACAACTGTATTTCTTGAAAAAGGTAAAAAAATGTGCTTTCATGAGAAATACATATTTGCTTTCGCGACTGTACTTCTCGGGCAAAAACTGTGCTTCCACAAGAAGCACAAATTTGCTTCTCGTGCAAGCACTGATTTGCTTCCGTGAGAAGCACAATCTTGTTTCTCGAAAAGGGGAAAAAGTGAGAAACCCCAATGGTGCTTCCCGACTCCGGGTTTTTTCTTCGTCTTTCATTTTTTACGGTTGCCTTTTTTGTTTTTATTTTTTATTTTTTGTATTATTAACCCCCCCCCCCCCCCTCCCATTTTTTGTCAACTTTCGGTTTTCATGAAAAAAGGTTCGTCGAAACCTATTAACATGGGATCTAGCTTTGAAGATCTTGATGAGAGGAATCTGTGAAAACAGTACGAGATTTAGACGCACGGTTGAAAGATAAAACGTTTTGGATAAATGAATCTACGAAAAAAATCCTAATTGTGACAAGTGGCGCACATGCAGCACTTGAGAAGGTGAAAGTGACGTTTGCAAAGTGTAACCCATTAACTAGTAATTTCGGCAATATAGCATCGCAAGCTTACCTGCCAATGGGCCGACCCAGTCGGAAGGTTATACCCTGGTGCGCTGCACGACAACCTGACGAAAGGCGCGGGCGCACTTATGTCTCGCTATAAGCGAGATATATGGCTGCCACACCTGAAGAAGGCGCCAGATTGGGCCGACCCAGCACGCGGGAGGCCACATGCCTCAGAAGCACTCGTTTTTCAGTATTTTCTTCCTTTTTATATATTTTTATACTTGCAAATATCCTAAATATGTATATTTTGAAAAAAAAAAAAATTTTTTTACAAAATTAATCATGCATTTGAAAATTGTTAATTGTGTATAAAAAAATGTTTCCGATGTATAAAAAAATATAATGCATACGGTAAAAAGTAAACATAAAAATATAAGTTTTAAAAAATGTTATTCCTGTATTTAGAAAAGGTTAAATGTGTATATAAAATTGTTTTTGATGTACACAAAAAATGTACGATGTTTACGGGATATCAAAATGTATATGCTTAAAAAAATGTTAATCACGTATGTGGAAAATGTTAAACATGTATAGAAAATGTATCAGATATATAAGAAAAATCTAGAACATGTACAAACAAAGAAGTCTCAAAACATATATTTGAAAAATGTTAACCATATATATGAAATTTTTGAAACCTGTATTAGAAAATATTTTAGATGTATAAAAATATATAATGTGTATGAAAACAATAGACATTGAAAAATTTATTTGAAAAAAATGTTAACCATGTATTTGAATGAAAAATAAACATGTATAAAAAATGTTGTTGAAATAAAAAAAATGTAGAATGAAAACCAAAAACGAACGAAAGAAAAAAAATTTAAAACCAAAAAGAAACAAAGAACACCGAAGACAGGAGAATTCAAAAAATTAAACCTGAAACAAGTGCAAAAGAGTGCAAAATAGTGAAAACCGAGAAAGAAACTAGAAAAAAAAGAAAAGCAATGAAAAGCAACAAAGAAACTAAGAAAACCGAAAAGAAAAAAAGAAGAAAAATGAGAAAGTAAAGAAAAAAATATTAAAAATGAAGAAAGAGACAAAAAACCAAATAAAAACAAAGAAAAGGCAAGAAAACCGAGTATAACAAAGAAAAAAGAAATACCAAAGAAAGATGATGAAGAAATAAGAAGACCAAGGAAAAAACATAATCCTCTAGAGCCTCCCGTCGTCAAGAGGCTGCAGTATCGAGCATTAGGGCTCATCCCTCCTTGGAGAAGGATTGATGCATGGATTACCAGTTCGATCCCACGGATATGCTCAAATCATCACTTCATGAGTTGAAGGTCGACGCTGGTATCACCGCCCCAACCTGAGCCTGCAAGATGATGACATTATTTAGTTCCTCACAAAAATTGACTACCACGGCAGCGATCATCTACTATCTACTATCTATCTACTACCACTATAAAAGCACGAGAGGGCGGAGAACCGAATCATCTCATCCATCGAAGCATATGATCTGATGGTCTAACTCACTCCAACATATCAAACACGTTTTACACTTTAATTACCGACCCTGTCACTCCTAAACTCCTCCTCCTCTTCTGAGAAAAAACTGCTTAGACTGATCGCACGCAAGCCGCGCACCACTTCCTCCTCGCAGTTTTGCACGCACAGGAGCGCTCCATCCCCAAGCTCCCTCCTCTCCCGCTCGGCGCCTCACCTCCCCGTCCCCGCATCCCCGGTGCCGAGCCGCCCTCCCTGGCGCCCACATCGCCGCCCCTCGCATGCCGTCCGCTCCGCACACCGCCCCTCGCTCCCGGCTCTCACCGGCCCGCCCGCGTTGTTGATTGGTCGGCGGGCGACGATGAAGAGAGGTGGGGACGATTGGGCGCACGCGGACGTGGTTGGGGAGTGAGGCTGGAGGGCGCGCGGATGGAAGGCAAGAAGGTGTCTTAAGGAGGAGGAGGAGGTGGTGGCGCGTGGAGGTATGCCTGAGGCGGGCAAGACGGTTGCTCTCCTCGTTGGGCGAAGCTTTGTAGAAGAAGAAGAAGAAGAAGAAGGCGATGAGGAGGGACGGTAGGCAGGATGCGTGGAAATTCTGGGCAGCTGGGCGGGCGGCCGGAATCGGGGAAGAAGGCTCCCTTCGGTCTCTCGCTGGTTGTCTGAAACGAGCAGCTCCACCAGACGGACCTCGAGGAGTAGAGGAGAAGATGCGTTGTGTGTTAGGTTGGGACAAATCGCGTCGGCGGCGACGGCTACGATACCACAGTCCACAGTCCACTGGCGGACTTGGCCCCGATGACCCTGACCGTCGTGAACAACTGCGCGTACCCGATCTGGCCGGGCATCCAGGGGAATGCCTGGAGGGGGGCGGCTTCTTCCTCCCGTCGCTCTCCCACCGCTCCTTCCCGGCGCCCACCCACGCCTGGTCCGGCCGCATCTGGGCGTGCACCGGCTACACGCCCGCCGGTGAGGGGCAGCTCCGCTGCGCGACGGGCGACTGCGGCGGGCGGCTCAAGTGCGACTCCAGTTCTCCACCGTGTTAGATAAAACGAGAAAAACGAGACACGAGAGACACAGATTTTTACATGGAAACCCTTGCGGGAGAAACCACGGATGCGCGAAAGGCGCAATCATTATGAGGAAGCATGAGACGACAGACCGTCTTAGGTGCGACTACATGGGGTATATATGAGGGGCAACACATAAGAGTCCTTGTAGGACAAGCAAACGAGTTGTACTCGTACGCGTCGGTACTAACGCAAAGACCCACACCGTTTGTACTACGTCTAGTCCAATATGGTACTAGAATTTGGATCACAATTTAACAATCTTCACCTTGAGCCAAATTCCCTCCAGTAGTCGAAGAAAGTGAATAATTCCATCCAAATCAGCATAAACACCTTGTGCGTCAAAGTCCATAGGACTAGTGAGAAATACCAACTAAGCCTGAGCAAAGCTCAAACTTATTGGTACGAACATGCTTTGTCATCATATCAGCAGGATTATCATGAGTCTTATCTTGCATACCTTCAAATTGCCTTCAGCAACATCTCGAATATAATGAAATCTAACATCAATGTGCTTTGTTCTCTCATGATACATTGGATTCTTTGTAAGATATATAGCACTTTGACTGTCAGAAAATATGGTAGGGCAAGATGAATCTCCACAAAGCTCAGTGTATAAACCTCTCAACCAGATAGCTTCTTTGCATGCCTCAGAAATAGCCATATACTCGGCATCAGTAGTGGAACAAGCCACAATAGACTGCAAAGTTGCTCTCCAACTCACAGCACAACCACCAATGGTGAAAACATAACCTGTGAGTGATCTTCTCTTATCCAAATCACCAGCAAAATCAGAATCAACAAAACCAACAAGTCCATCTCTAGTTTTCCCAAATTGTAAATAAGCATTAGAAGTACCTCGCAGGTATCTGAAAATCCACTGAACTACTTTCCAATGCTCTTTTCCAGGATTAGCCATGTATCTAGTGACAACACTCAATGCATATGATAAATCCGGACGAGAATAAACCATGGCATACATAAGTGAACCAACTGCACTCGAATAGGGAACTCTAGACATGTACTCAATATGTACATCTGACTTAGGACATAAAGCTGATGATAATTTGAAGTGTGCAGCTAACGGAGTACTCACTGGCTTGGCATTATGCATATTAAAACGACGAAGAACTTTGTCAATATATCCCTTCTGACTTAGATATACTTTTCTAGACGGTCTATCTCTGGATATTTCCATGCCAAGTATTTTCTTTGCTGCACCCAAATCCTTCATCTCAAATTCATTACTCAATTGCTTCTTTAGTTCATCAATATCTGACATACTCTTTGCAGCAATTAGCATATCATCAACATAAAGGAGCAAATAAATAGTTGAACCATTGACAGTTTTCAAATAAACACAATTATCATAATTAGACCTTTTGAAACCTTGAGAGAGCATAAAGGTGTCAAATCTCTTGTACCACTGTCTAGGGGATTGCTTCAATCCATAAAGAGATTTCTTTAACTTACAGACAAGCTTTTCTTTTCCAGGAATAACAAAAGCTTCAGGTTGTTCCATATAAATATTCTCTTCTAATTCTCCATGTAAAAATGCAGTTTTAACATCCAATTGTTCAAGCTCAAAATCATGCATGGCAACAATACTGAGTAAAGTGCGAATAGAGCTATGCTTCACAACAGGAGAAAAGACTTCGTTATAGTCAATACCTGGAATCTGACTGTAACCTTTAGGAACTAACCTTGCTTTATATCTTGTCTCATCATTAGGAGAAACACCTTCTTTCCTCTTGAAAACCCACTTGCAACGAATAGGTTTCTTCTCTCTAAGCAATTTTACTAAATCCCAAGTGCCATTCTTTTCAAGTGATTCCATCTCATCATGCATAGCGGTCATCCACTTATTACTATCACCAGAAATAATAGCCTCGGAATATGAAGAAGGCTCAGCATTACCTTCAATTTCTTCTGCAACAGATAAAGCAAAAGAAACAATATTGCATTCTTCAATTAACCTGTCAGGTTTATTAGTACCCCGCCTAACTCTGTCACGTGCGAGATTCCAACTGGGTGGAACAATAGGCTGATTTGGAGTGGGAGTGACATGTTCATCATCAACGACGGGTTCATCATGTGCATCAACATTTTCATTACCAGATGTATCACCTGAATCAATAACATGCTCCACCTGAATAGTAGGCTGCTGAACAGTAGGCTGCTGTTCACTCTCAACAGGAACATTAGTAGATGAAACATCATGTAACATAGCAGATTCATTAAAGATAACATTTCTGCTAATAACAACCTTCTGGGTTTCAGGATTCCACAATTTAAAACCTTTAACACCAGACTTATAACCAAGAAAGATGCACTTAACAGCCCTAGGCTCCAATTTTCCATTATCAACATGAGCATAAGCAGTGCAACCAAAAACTCTCAACTGTGAATAATCAGCAGGTGAACCAAATCATACCTCAATTGGAGTTTTCTTATTAAGAGCAATAGATGGTGAACGGTTAATGAGATAACAAGCAGTGGAAGCGGCCTCAGCCCAAAAACGCCTATGCAAACCTGCACTGGACAACATGCAACGGGCTCTGGAAATAATGGTCCTGTTCATACGCTCAGCAACACCGTTTTGTTGAGGAGTATAAGGAATGGTGTAATGTCTGACAATGCCTTCAGACTTGCAATGATTCTTAAATTGCTTAGAACAGAATTCCATACCATTATCAGTGCGAAGTATCTTTACTTTCTTTTCAGTTTGTCTTTCAATCATAATCTCCCACTCCTTAAATGCTGAGAATGCTTCACATTTATGCTTCAAGAAATAAGGCCAAACTTTTCTCGAATAATCATCAATAATAGTCAGCATGTAACTAGCACCACCTAGTGACTTTCTGCGAGATGGTCCCCATAAATCAGAATGAACATAATCAAGAATACCTTCAGTTGTATGAACCGAAGTGTTGAACTTCACCCTCTTGTGTTTGCCGAAGATACAATGCTCGCAAAATTTCAGTTTACCAGGTTCATATCCATCAAGAAGACCTCTCTTATTTAACTCTGCCAAACCAAGTTCACTCATATGTCCAAGACGCATATGCCAAAGGTTAGCAGCATCACAATCAGAATTCTTTGAAATAGCTGGAGTAGCGTTACCTGAAACGGTAGAACCTCGAAGGTAATAAAGACCATTGGTCGAACTTAAATCACCTTTCATCACAATAAGGAAACCTTTGGTGACTTTCAAAACACTATCTCCACCTGAATACTTGTACCCCTTTCCATCAAGGGCACTCACAGAGATAAGATTTCTCTTCATCTTCGGAATATACCGAACATCTGTCAAAGTTCTGATTGTACCATCAAACATCTTGATTCGAACAGAACCTATGCATTCAATCTTGCATGGTGAATTATCAAAACCCAAAACAGAACCAGCAGAAATAGTGGAATCAAAAGTATTAAACCAATCTCTATGTGGACACATATGAAAAGTGCATGCAGTGTCAAGTACCCACTCATCATTGGTCTCAGCACATCCAGCAATAACGACAAGAGCATCATCGGAACTATCATCACGAGCAACGTTAGCAGAATTTTCACCTTGTTTGTTACCTTTCCTCTTTTCTTTATTCTGCAAATTGAAACACTCTGAGATGTCATGCCCGTCTCTCTTGCAATATCTGCAATATTTTTTGTCTCTGGATTGCGACCGGCCCCTGTAGCCATTTTTACTTTTGCCTCTATTTTCATTATTGGAGTTCTTCTCCTTTGTCCTGCCACGAACAGATAATCCCTCGGCTTGGGATGAACTCGAACCATCATGAGGCACCATTAATTTCATCTTCTCCTTAGAGTTCAAAGCTTCATAAACTTCATTAAGTGTGAGAGTATCACGACTGTATAATATGGTGTCTCTAAAATTGGTATAAGAACTTGGCAGTGAACAAAGTAACATTAAAGCAGTATCTTCCTCTTCATACTTAACCTCCATTGCAGCTAGATCAGATATGATCTCTTTAAATTCTGAAATATGATTCAAAACATTACCTCCCTCGGGTAACCTGTGCAGGAATAATTTTTGCTTCAGATGCATCTTGCTGATGAGATCTTTAGTCATGCAAATCCCGTCCAACTTTGCCCATAGAGCGGCGGCAATTTTCTCGCTCAAAACTTCCTGCAAAATATTATTATGCAAATGGAGTTGAATTTGTGACAAAGCCTTACGATCTATTCTTTTCTCCGCATCAGTCCAGTCTTGAATCCGATTCTTCCCAAAACTATCCAGTGCTTTATCATAGTCGGCCTGTGCCAACAACGCCCGCATCTTGACTTGTCATAGGGTAAACCTTGTGTCACGATCCAGCAGCGGAACATCATACTTCATGGAAACCATGAGTCGATAAAACTGTGCATAAAGTAGTACAAGCCAGTAGGAAAATTCTTGACAGAATTAGTTTGCGGAGCAAAATAAAAAATACTGGATAAATAGCACCTGATAGCTTTCTGGGGTAGATGTAGCGACTGGAGTTGAAAACACAGGAGCCAGAACTAGCAGACTCTTGTCTTCACGTGAACAGGACCCAACTAGTACTCTATAGATGAAATTGGCTTCGATCGTGGGAAGTACTAGTAGCACTAGCGATTAATTAAAATCGCGTGAGTAGCAGCAGCAGCAACGCGTAATCTCCTCGGAACTTTTTTTTTTTGAGAAACATGCCACGCTTCAATATATTAGGAACGTAGTACAACGACACACGTAGCACCACACTGGAACAAACTCGAAGGACAGATGTCCCGGAAACTTTGCAGAAAGGACCCGAAAGAAAGAAAAAGTACAAATCAGTCCCTGCAGGTCCCTGCAAACATCCACTCGACCAGCCTCTGCAAACCGCCGCCGCCGGAGCGTCGCCGGAGAGAGCAGAGGAAGGAAACCAGCACACCCATGTCCAAGCAAGCACCATCGCATCAAGTGCTTTGTGAGTCGATGAAGCGACTCGCCGCACGCGGCGAGTTCGGGAACACTGTGGCTCGTCGACCGGAGATCATCTCCATGCCCCTTGGACCGCAGCCACGACTTCTTCATCCGACGCCGTCGGAGAAGAACAGCAGGTCCGCCTGACGCCGTCCGCAAACCCAGATCCAGTCCAGCACGCCTTCGACAAAGGCCGCCGTCGCCGCAAGTAGCCGTACGTGGAGAGGCAGCCGAACTTGGCGACTTGCTGATTTGACGCGACGGAGCGGCGGAAGCTTGTGTTGGCCACGGACGACTGCTCGATTAGGAATCGGATCAGCGGCAGAAAAAACCTGTCAGTCTCGGCGACTTGCGGCGGCGGCGAACCAGATGCAACCCTAATCTCTCGTCTCATACAAATCTCGTATCTGCAACTTGGTTTTGATACCACTTGTTAGATAAAACGAGAAAAACGAGACACGAGAGACACAGATTTTTACATGGAAATTCTTGCAGGAGAAAACCACGGACGCACGAAAGACGCAATCACTGTGAGGAAGCACGAGACGACAGATCGTCTTAGGTGCGATTACATGGGGTATATATGAGGGGCAACACATAAGAGTCCTTATAGGACAAGTAAACGAGTTGTACTCGTATGCGTCGGTACCAACGCAAATACCCACACCGTTTATACTACGTCTAGTCCAATACAGTACTAGAATTTGGATCACAATTTAACACACCGCAGGTCTCCCTCCACCACGGCGGCAACGACCAGTCGTCCTACAGGGTGAGCGTGGTGGACGACTTCAACGTGGGCCTCTCCGTGACCCCGCACGAGGGCCGCGGCAACTGCCCCGTCCTGGCCTGCCGCAAGGACATGACCCAGAGCTGCCCGGGCGAGCTGCAGGTGCGCGCGGCGGCGGGCGGCGGCGTCGCCGCGTGCAAGAGCGGTACCCTCCTAATGCTCGCAATTGTGTCACCTAAGGCCGGACCGCCGATGCCTCCGCCCTCGGAGTCACTGCGCCTGACGCCGACGCCCACTGCCAATGGAGCCAACTCCACCCAACGCCGGAGACGTCGACGTCGACCGTTGTGGCCGCATATGGAGCCGAGGCCACCGCCTAGATCGAGGCTCCCGCATGGCCACGAAGGCAGCAGGGGCGTAGGCGTGTTGCGAGGAGAGGCATGCCTGCCAAAGGCCTAAGCATGCAAGAGTCTAATCTGTCGATGGTTTCTTATTAGCAAAATGTAAGTTGGGTTTGTAATTGGTTTATATAAAAAAAATCGTTTGACCTGACCTTAATTAGCTTATGGCTCACAGAAAATTTGATTTAGTATGTTGTAGGCTTTTGGTGGCTACATGCTAATCCCCTCAACTGAAAATTGCATTGTAAGCTTGGGGTGACTGGTTATTCCGTGTGGCATCATCTACAACAACCCGACAACATGTGTGTTAGCCCTGCATTCTTCTTAATTTTCCAAATGCATGTTGCCGTAGAGTATTTCTGTTTTAAGGTGCAGTATTTTTGGAAGGTGAGGTCCATGGCAAAAGAACGAACATGGAGCCCTCTGAATCCCCTTGGCACATAGGTTTTTCTAATTGGTTTTATTCCCGTATTGGTCTGATGTATCAATTGTTCTTCAGAATCTCTGTGCTGGTAGTTGATTCATTCAAATTTTCCTCTTCGGCGGTCTTTGACATAGCCAGCCCCTGATCTTCAAATCCACTGTGAGTTTTACCCGCCCTCCTTCGCTGGCTCGCATCTGGGACTTCACTTTGCAGGCTTAAGCTTAATTTCAAACCAGATTTGATTATTCTTGGGGTCATCTATTCAAAGTTAGTTTGGTCAGTAATGTGAATGGTGTTAATTCATCTATGATCATTTGGTGTGAGAACATTTATTTACGAACTTCTATTTGGAATAATTAGTTGTCTGATTGTCATGGTGATCTGAAACGGTTCATGTTGTTATCCATGTCTGAAATGACACATAATGTATCATTGAATTTTAAACTTGATCTATATAGTTTAAAAGAAATGGGAAATTGATAACATCTGAAGTGCAATCCGGCCCTTAAATTTAACGCATCCATGACACCTTTAACTATATTTTTGTTTCCGTTCAAACTAGGAGTATGTCTGAAAGTAGGATCATTTACTTCCCTGGGTTCTATAGAGGAATTCAGTTAGGTCATTTATGAACACATATTTCCCTTCGCTATTTTAATATGTCTGAAAGTAGGATCATTTACTTCAACGGATTCTTTTATAGAGGAATTCAGTGAGGTCACATATATTTCCCTAGGTATTTTGGTACGTCTGAAAGTAGTATGTTTTCTAGCATCTGTGAGTTTATAGGACATGTTTTAATGATCCATGTACAAAAAGGCATTGTTTTCAACAACAAAAAAGAGTTTATGCTTACACTTCATTATGCATCATGTACACATATAATGGTATAGATAATTCCATTGCATGTGCATGAACTGAACATTGAGAAAGGCGTCAAAACAAAATCCATGGAAGCAAACTCTTTTTGCTAATATCACAAATTTTGTGCCACGGTCCAAAAAGAGAACAAGTGCGTATCACAAATTGTGTACAGAGATGTGCAGGTGCATGTCCCGATCCAATTAAATTTGCTTCATGTCTTTGGTTGGATGCTTATCTTCTTTATTTTGTGCAGACCATATTTTGAAGCAAATGTTGCATGTAGGAGTAGAGATCTCCTCATCTTTGGAGGCTCCATGGAACAACATGTGAAATTGCAATCAAGTTCGGTATTTGTTCTGATCATATTTTATCTCATTTGTTTTCTTAACTGAATCTCGACAAAAGCATCCATACCTCTGTTACTCTCTGTGCTAATTCTCATCTTGCAGAGGATTAATTCTTGGCAAGTAGTCTGATTAGATAGTTATGTTTTGTGTGAATAGAATATGCACTAGGGTTGCTTTAGGATCTCTTATCCAACCCCCAGCTAGAACATTATGGTTATCTCCGTTATGTTGTTATTACAGGTCTGTTCCTGCCCGTTTTTGCTTAGGTTGGGTTCAGATATTTACCTAAAAAGCTGGGTTCTGTACCACAACAATAGAAGTGGGCCGCTAAAACATCAGCGGTGCTTGCTGCAATAGTTAGTTGAAACCATCTAGAATTATTTTCCTCATATTATATATATCGCAAAAAATTTGCTCAGTAAAACTACTGCATTATTTTCTTGGAACATGTCTTGCACGTGCACGATTTAATTAAAAATCACAGAAAATATGGCACATGAGGAGCCAGAATAAAAGAAATCAAAGAATTGGATGTAGCCAAAGTCAAGCATATTCAGTCAGTCTCCTAGCGAGCTCTCTTATTTTCTTTTCATATTTTATATCTACGGGTCACACGGAGGTGCTCTTAGGTGTATGGACAATTGGGTATCCTTGCCTTTCTTCCTGGCTCCATATTGAAATTTATATGCAACTGTTTCATCTTCCATATCAATATTGCCTTTTTCAAATTCAGTGACCATTCCAGATACTTACAGTGGCCAATTGCATTGCCTTCTATGATAGGATTATGCACCATGTTGTACTAGCATATGATGGATGTATTGGCAGTAGACCATAGTGAAAAGCATTATGAATTAAAATTTACAAGTGTGAGTAATCTCATTTGAATAATTTTCATCCATTCCACAGATTTCTACTCACTTTGTTGTTCGGCACAGTTGATTTGTACGCTCACCCTAGATGCCACCACACAGGTACAACTTATAATTACTAGCTTTCTAGAATTAAATGGAACTACATACTGTTTTCAGCTTCTAAGCAATGTATTTATATGCCTATTTGACAAATTCCCCTTTAATCCGAATCACAAGAAACATAGAGTATACAGAGAGTTCGTGGGAGAAATTTACGTGCCATCATGAGGAAAGAGGGAACAACCTACGGTATGTGATACTGACCAGTCTAAATTGTAGTTCTATTTTCTTCTTCAACCAGATTTTTTTCTTGGGATCAATATATGTTGTATTCTGAAATCATGTTGTATTAAGAAGTATCATGATAAAATTATCTTCTCTAATGACTTGATATCTTTGACAATGGGGGGTTGGAGGATTAATTAGTAGATTCAATGTTCTTCTTTTACAAACTATCAGAGACCTAATGGATGGAACGTATATATTAATATATTATTGTCTTTACGCAGCAACATGACTCCACGCTCTGCTGTTCTTTTTTAAAAAATACATCTTAAGTGACATCACAAACGTTGTGTATCCATTTAAATTATACGTGTTTTGAAACACTATTATTCATGTTCAGACGTGCGTTGCACGTGCAAGCTTACTAGTACGACATAGGTGCTTGCTGTTGATATAAGGAACATGACTGTTCAGAAAGTGGGCGAGTATAGCGCCAAGAGAACTCTTGGTATAGGCAGGGGCTATGATGCAAGTAGGTTCTCCAAATACTCCCTTCGTCCTTAAATAAGTGTTGTGGTTTTAGTTCAAATTATATTTGAACTAAAACTACGAAACTATATTTGAAATAAAACCAAATTATATTTGAACTAAAACTACGAAACTATATTTGAACTAAAACCATGACATTTATTTTGGGACGGAGGCAATATCTCCGATAAGCTAGCTAGGGATGTGGTAGCTAGTTTGTGAGCGATAAGCTGCAGCTTGGGTTGGAACCATAGCCAGTAGGACACTGACTTGAAAGTAGCAGATGGAGGTCGCCCGCCATTGACATTTAGCGGCAGATGGTGCCCATAATTAAGTTCGGATGTGAGCTTTGTATGTAGGAGTAGGGATGAAAACGGAGCGGAAAACCAAGTGCTACCACATTTGTTTTCATATATTTTTGCAGAAGCGGAAATGAATACAGAAAGCTCAGAAATGAATACGGAAACAGATACTACCGGAAATGGACATGGAGCGAATACAAAGCGGACACGGAAACATAAGTGGGTGTTGACCCGAACTTAAACACCCCTTGAATCATAGAGAAATACTCCCTCCGATCCTTTTTACTCTGCATATAAGAATTGTCTGAAGTCAAACTTCATAAAGTTTGACCATGTTTATATAAAAATATATTAACATCTACAATGCTAAATTTATAGAATATAAAAACTAAAGTCATGACGCATCTATTGTTGTTGATTTCACATTATGAATGCTGGTTTTTTTTCTATAAACTTGGTCAAAGTTTATGAGGTTTGATTTCAAACAAATCTTATATGCGAACTAAAAAGGTTCGGAGGGAGTACACACAAAAACAAAGAAATTTAATGAATTGTTAACATGACGATAAAATAATATCATTATCTTAGCAACTTATCACGGTATTGTAATAGTACTAACAATTGCGTATATGGTCAAGCTAAGTACATGTGTGGTAGTAGAAGTTGAGCTTCGAATGATACATTCTACTCATTGTGTCATTGTATTTTGTTTGGTCGTTGGGCTACAAAGCAACCATAGGTCTATAATAAAAACAGAAATTCCATATTCACGGAGACGGAAAGTTCCGTTTTCATGCCTGTTCCACAGGAAAACACCGTTCCGTTTTTGTTTTCATTTCCGCATAAAAAAATCCATTTCCACTTCCGTTTTGCAAATTTCTGTTTCCGTTTTCATATTTCCTCTCCGTTTCCATTTTTCCTCCGGAAAAGCGGAAAGTTTCCACTCTATTTTCATCCCTATGTAGGAGGGGTTGAAGAGATGTCCTTTTTGTATTTGAGGATACTCTTTTATGTTACCGTTTGTGCTTGACGATGTAAAAGCTAAGTCAGGTCCTACATACCTACAAGAACTAAAATCTAGGAAAAATAAAATATATTAAGATTCATATATACTAGTTTCAATTTTCGTTAAGAATCCAGCCTTGCTAATCTTAACTATATATTCATTGGCAGCCTTCTCCAAAAGAGATCATTTTCGATTGTTATCATAATTAGTTCGTATGTGAAAAACCAGTTTGTATCCACCCATATGAAACTAGCAATCGACCGTGCGATAAATAGCGACTAATAACAGTAATAATTTTTTTGTAAGGACAAATAGCAACATATTAAATGTATCATTTTTTTTTGGAAAATGAGGAAGACCCCCGGCCTTGCATCTGGGCGATGCATGCAGCCACTTTAATTAAATGTATCATTTATACTCTCGTTAGTGAAATTTACTCTGAATTCTTTGTACAAAATAATTATTTGTACTACGCAGTCAAAATAAGCAAGTTCAATGTCATCGTTAGAGTGTAAACTTTTACTACTCCTTTGAATCAACAAGGGAGACGCATGCAACTACTAGTGTGAGAGATAGGCGTGAGAATTTAGGGGAAGAGAATTGAATATCCGCGAGTAGAGAAGTGTATTTTGTACTGGACACTACTACTTCATCTACTAACGTTAGCACAAAAACACATGGTTCCATCGAGTTGAAGCTAAGTAAACACAAAAAATGAGCCACGAGGAGGGCGGTACTCGACCGTGCGATTAACTCTCAACTTGACATTTTATTTAATAACACGCCTACATACACATCATCAAACAGAAACGGATGGACATCCTCAATTAGCTTTTTGACTATTGTGTATGCTGGGAAATAAAGCTCCGTACAACCGTTGCTTTACATAGGCCGGCAAGCAATATCCGAGAAGAATCGAAAAGCGGCTCTCGATCCAATCAAGACATCTCTTGGTGCTCAAGGTTCAATAGTAGTATCTGCCATGAGGTCATTTTGAATATTACTTCTGGACAACAACTTATACATGACAGGCTGAAATTAATATCGCGAAGACCTTGTTGATCTTCAGGACAGCATGTCGACATCTGCAGATTTTATGTCTGTGGTGAGTAAAGCTGGAGAGTAGTTAGATAGGATAACTGCGTGTCTTTTTTACTCGCACAAAAAAAAAAAGGACAGGATAACCCTGGGCTAACCGGCTAAGCAATGAGCACCACCCATCCATCCATGTAACTTAACTTCTCTTTATACGCATAGCACAGATAGATATATGGAGTGTATACGCTTGAAAGTTACGGCCACAATCAGAACGCGTGCCAATCAGAAATATTTGCACACACATCGCCATAGCTCATATGGGTGCACTTTACGCTAGTGGAGCAGTATTAGTTACTCTGAATTGATAGCCTATGGACGCTGGACCTTACGCTGCCCGTTGATTGGCTCGCCGTGGCTATAAACACCAAGCTGCGGTGTCCAGGGGAAGCACTCGGCTGGCCATCCATCATCTCTCCCACTGCATACCAGCACGATAGGTGCCAGCCATGGCGAGGCGCCGCCACTCTTCCTCTGGTCTCCTATGTGTCTTCCTCCTCCTCATCGCTGCCATGGCAGCGGAGGGTGCAGGGTGTGCGCAGGCGGGACAGCGGAAATTGCAGCAAGTTCCAGGGCCACAGCCGCTGCCACTACCAAATCCACGCCCACAACCAGGGCCACAACCGATTCCGAACCCGCAGCCTGACCCGAACCCACAACCTTTGCCTAAACCAGATCCTAACCCGCAGCCACAACCATTACCGCAACCACAGCCGGACCCAAACCCGCAGCCACAGCCATTACCGCAGCCTCTTCCACAACCACTGCCGGACCCAAACCCGCAGCCACAGCCTTTACCACAGCCTCTGCCACAACCACTGCCGGGCCCAAACGCGCAACCGCTGCCATTACCACAGCCTCTGCCACTACCACCACCGGGCCCAAACGCGCCACCGCTGCCGTTACCGCCGCCTCTGCCACTACCACCGCCGGGTCCAAACCCACAACCACTGCCGCAACCGGATGTCCCAGGTTCATATCCGCAGGTACAGCCGTTGCCAGACTCAAACACGCCCGGCCGACAAAATAACGCACTACAGGGACCACTTGAAAATGGTGCAGCCCCAGCCTTATATTCATGCGGTGCAACGTACATACATATATTCTTCATGGGTTTATTATTGTACTATTTTGTTTAGATAAAGTGACGCTTGTTCATGTAAATAAATTTACTATTTCTCTAGACTCCATAAAATAATGTATCGATTGGGCATGATCTCTCTGTATTTACATTTATGCTTGTATATTATTTGTAATAAATTTTTATATGATTGTACAAGCAGTTTGTGTACTTAGAAAAAGCAGAACCATTTGTGTATGCATTTGGTACACATGTGGTTCTGATATTTTTAGTTATATCTCTGATCTGACCAACTTGCGAATGGTTGCACACCTTACCCAACACTCTACGTTCAGAATCGTAAGGTGTGCCTGCGTTGAATTTGTCTTCAATCCACTATTTTGTTAAAAATATATTTCGATTCCATGGTGCAAAATTGATATGATTGTGCCTTCATGAAAAGTTGAAAACCACTTCATAGTGATATCAATTTTTTGTCAAGGCTTTAAGGGATGGGGTGGGGAGAGGGATTGACCGCCTACCAAGAAGTCCGTTCTTATGTATGTCACGATCCTGGAGTGTCTGATCCACGCAACAAAAATCTCCCGCTGAATTTTTTGCTGCATTTTCCTCCACGGACTGAAAAAAATGGTGCAAGAACATGGCAATATTTTGAACACACGAATGCAATAAAAATATAACATATGTATCAAATCATTGGAAAGTATTCGCAACATATACAAGTACACCATAAAACCAACGTATGAAACATAACATGGCCATATATTATTGATTGTGGTTGTTCATGACGAGGTTATGTTTAGAAAGTCGAAGTATCCTTGGGAAATCTATGGAAGGAGAATGCGCATAACGTCATTAAAGAACACAAATATTTGTTGGCTTCTTATATGACACTAATTATTGTATAGTGGTATGAATTTTAGAAGAGAGTGTTTATTTCTCAAAGAGGGGGGGGGGGGGGGGGGGTGTTATCCAAAAAATGATGATCTTGGACAATGAATTTTGATATAAGGGTCTATGGACCAGCTGCATATTTCAATATTAAGTGTAACTTAAGATTTAGATATATACATAATTGGTCAGTTGCACATTTGTTGAATGGCAAATAATAATTTCTTAAGTTGTTGAGGAAAGTCAAGTCTTCTATTAAATATATGCTACACATGAAAAGGGTACGGATTTTGGAGGATAGAAATCATATAGATTTTTTTTCTTTGGTACTGTTTGGAACAAAGGATTCTCCATCATGGATTTATTTGAAAATCCTAGACTAATCGAAAGAAATTGAGGGAAAATCAAACATGAGGTGCCATCTCATTTTTTATTGTTTTCACATCTAGATAGAATTCATATGTTCTCTTCTCTCCATGTTAAGAATTCCTATGTTTTTTCTACTCGACAACGAAACAACAATCTTCAAATTTTCATATTTTCATGTTTTCCACGTCGTTTTGGTTTATACTAGGATTGGGATATGATCTCGGATACATGACATTTTAATTTTGACATTTTCCCGATTTCCACATTAAGAATTTGCGAATGTGAAATGGGGTTGTAGTTGTTAAACAAAGCAAGTGTTCTGGAAAGAGAATTTGAGAGGTGGAGACAAGCAATTTATATTGTTTCATACTATCAACATTGTCCATTCTAAACCCGACAATACGACAATCAGAGGCAAAAACATTAGCACAATATAATCCTTACTCTATCCGAATATATGGTACTAAACTTAGCGTCCCCGTCAGTTTTGGAGCTCCGGCTCCATGGAGCCTTTTTTGGATTTATTTTTTTGAAAACTCTAGTTGAATATAATGGTTAGCCAATGCATGTAGCTGTTGAATCATAGATGGGCTTTAGGCCCATATGAACAATGATTTCTAGTTAATCTTGAGGCCCACATAGGATATGGCAGGTGGTGGGAAGTTTAGTACCACCTTGCTAGTTGAGGAGAGTTGAGACCCCTTTATAAGGGCTGTTCTATCACTTGTCATTGGGAGCTTGGGAAGAGGAGTGGTACACGCGTGTGCCTCCTCCTCCGCCGTTGCCTGCCTCGCCACGACGTGTGACGTGGGTTGTGGGAATGAGCCGAACGAATTAATTAATCCAGGATTAATTTACAAGTTGCTAACAGAGCGCGACTCCTCTCCGGGAACGATGACTCCCTTCCCGGGAGTGCGTCGACTCGGTCGTGGGCCTCCACTCAGGCCCATGACTTTCTACCCGACGGCCTATATAAGAAGGCTCTGGACAGTGGAGTGACGTGCCTCCGGAAGCCTGTCGTTCGAGATCCTGCCCGGGAGAACGGCAATAAGGTTTTCGGGGAGCGTCTCGACGCGACTGCACCCGATCCTTCCCCGTCTTCGTCCTCCTCTACTTCCCCTACATCAACACTATGGTCGACGACGCCGCCGCAAAGAAGAGGGCCATAGATGACGCCGAGGCTGCTGCTGTCGCCGCCGCGTTGGCTTGGCCAACCAGAGGGTATGATCTGTTCATCCCTCATTTACTTGTACTTGTGCTAGCCGTATATGCTCTGGTCATAGAGGGTTCCATTCTATGTACTATACGTGCTAGTATGCTTAGGTATCGCTATGAGATGCATACCGTATATGCCATGCTTACTGTTTACTCGTGGATTAGTCTAATCGGAAAAGTGCTAATATTTCCAACAATCTAAAAACCTTATTTTAGGCACTTTTCGATTCAAGGCTTTGCTGCTACTCTGAAACCGGAAAAGTTTACCGGGATGCATTTCAAGCGTTGGCAGACAAGGACCACCTTGTGGCTCACAGCGATGAATGTGTTCTGGGTTGGTGGCGTGTCTCCCATAGAAATGATTGCTCCTGAGCAGGAGAAGGCGTTTAGGGAGGCAACCACAATCTTTGTGGGAGCAGTTCTGAATGTGATTGAAGACAAGTTGGTTGATGCATATATTCATATGCGGGTTGCCAAAAACTTGTGGGATGCGCTCGAAGTTAAATTCGGTGCAACCGATGCTGGAAGCGAACTGTATGCCATGGAGCAGTTCCATGATTACAGGATGGTTGATAACCGTTCTGTATTGGACCAGACTCATGAGATACAATGCATCGCTAAGGAGCTGGAGCTCCTGAAGTGTGAGTTACCGGACAAGTTTGTCATGGGTTGCATTATTGCAAAACTCCCTCCTGGATGGAGGAACTTTGTTACATCTCTCAAGCACTTGAGACGTGAATTCTCTATTGAAGATGCCATCGGTCATCTCAGTGTTGAGCAGAACTCGAGAGCAAAGGACTCACACCTGAAGGGGGCAGAGGGTTCTTCTAGCGCCAATGTGATGCAGAAGAATTTCCACAAGTTCAAGGGAAAGAACTTTGTCCAGTAGAATACTACCTTTAAGAAGAAGGGTAAGAAGAAAGACAAAAAAAGAGATGACTGCTTTACTTGTGGTTCAGAGGAACATTGGGCAAACAAGTGCCCAAACAAGTACAAGAAGCCAGGACAGGACTCCAAGTCTATCAATGTCACTCTGAGTAACAATGATGCGGCATCTGGGTATGGTAATCTGTTTACCATACTTTCAGTTTGTCAGTCTACCGATTGGTGGGTTGACACTAGGGCCAATATTCATGTGTGTGCTGATGTGTCTTTGTTTTCTTCCTATCAGGTCGCACGAGATTGTTCCGTCCTGATGGGGAATGACTCGTATGCTTCTGTTCATGGTGTTGGCATGGTAGATCTGAAGTTTACTTTGGGAAATATTATGCAACTGAAGAACGTGCGGCATGTCCCCGCCATCAAGAAGAATCTCGTTAGTGGCTCCCTTCTGTGTAAAGAAGGATTTAAGTTAGTATTTGAGTCCAACAAAGTAGTCGTATCTCGGTATGGATTATTTGTTGGAAAAGGATATGATTGTGGTAGTTTGTTTCGCCTTTCCCTGGAGGATTTCTGTAATAAAGTCGTGAGCCACATTCATTCTAATGTGAACAAATCTGAGGTTTGGCATTCACGTGGTTGTCACATAAATTTTGGTTGTATGACGCGGCTAGCTAAGATGGACTTAATCCCGAGTTTCACTTTAGCCAAAGGCTCTAAGTGCCATAGGTGTGTGCAAGCTAAGCAACCTCGTAAGCCTCACAAGCCTGCGAAGGAGAGACACCTGGCACCACTAGAGCTCATACATTCAGATCTCTACAAGATGAATGGTGTGTTGACTAAAGGTGGAAAGAAATACTTCATGACTCTGATTGATGATTCCACTAGATTCTGCTATGTGTATTTGTTAAATACTAAGGATGAGGCTCTACACTAATTTAAAGTCTATACGGCTGAAGTTGAGAACCAACTTGAGAAGAAAATAAAATGAGTCCGGTCTGATCGTGGTGGAGAGTACTTTTCTAATGAGTTTGATTTATTCTGTGCGGAACATGGTATTATTCATGAGAGGACGCCTCCCTATTCACCCCAGTCAAACGGGGTTGCCGAACGGAAAAACCGTACTCTAACAGATTTGGTTAACGCCATGTTAGATACATCGGGTTTATCCAATGCATAGAGGGGGGGAGGCTGTATTGACATCATGTCATGTCCTGAATAAAGTTCCCACGAAGGATAATGAGACTACTCCCTATGAGCAATGGGAAAAGAAAAATAACTACACTCTCTTACTTGCCCATTTGGGACTGTTTGGCGAAAGTCAACGTGCCGATAACCAAAAAGCGTAAGTTGGGACCAAAGACAGTGGATTGCGTTTTTCTTGGCTATGCCAAGCATAGGGTTGGCTATAGATTTCTAGTGGTGAAATCTAATGTACACGGCGTGAAGGTCGATACGATCATGGAGTCTAGGGATGCTACATTCTTTGAGGATATTTTCCCCATGAGAGATATGCAAAGCACTTCTAGACTGGAATCTGATGAGACTCCTAAACCTGCCATTCCGATGGAATATTATGAACACAAAAGTGATGAAAGTTCCACGGAGGATGATGAGGAGGCTCCTGTTAGGAGCAAGAGACAGAGGACTGCAAAGTCTTTTGGTGATGATTTCCTCGTGCACCTCGTGGATGATGACACTCCTAGTTCCATTTCAGAAGCTTATGCATCTCCGGATGCTGACTACTGGAAGGATGTGAAGGAAATATGCCCTAAAGGCAATGATAAACACTACTGGAATCAGCTGCTTTGCCGTCTGCCATAGCAGACGGCAAAGGCATGCTTGGCGGACGGCAAAGGCTTTGCCGTCCGCTAGCAGACGGCAAACACTCCGGCAAAGCTGATGCCGGTAAAGGCCGCTTTGCCGTCTGCTGGCGGACGGCAAAGAGCTTGCTTCTTTGCCGTCTGCTGGCAGACGGCAAAGACCTTTGCTTCTTTGCCGTCTGCCAGCAGACGGCAAAGAGGCCAAATAGGTCAGCCCAGGTTGCACAAGCTGCTGCCACGTGGCCACTTTGCCGTCTGCTGGCAGATGGCAAAGAGCTTTGCCGTCTGCTAGCAGACGGCAAAGTGGCTATATAGCCCCTTTTTTCTTTTTTTCTTATATCAATTCATTTTCACAGAAATTCAAACACACAACACACACACACCACCACACCACACACACACCCACACACACATATATATTATTATATTATATTTTCAGAATCACTAATAAGGCAAACAATTGCTTATCCACCACATATATATTGCATAGGGTAAACATCAAACATAAGTTTCACCATGTTCATCCATAATAAGGCAAACATCAAACATCCAATACATATATATTGATGTCTCCGCGCCGCCTGTGTTTGCCATCTCTAAATGCCAACAGGTCCAGGTTGTGGTCATCAGCCTTCTTCATGCCATCAGCATGATCACCATTGCCTCCCGCACCCCGTCATCATCAGGCTGATTTGCTGCTGCTGCTGCTCGTCCTCGTACTCCATCTGCATGGACAAGAGCAAGTTAGTTGAATGGCATGCACGATAAAACTGCAAGGCATATATATTCATCTACATTAATTCTACAACAGTACAGATTTTGCATGGATGGGTTTGACTTCAACAGAGACTGAAAGAAGAGCATTTTCATCCAGGTCAACGACCAGAAGAATGAAAAAGAATGGAATATTCATTCATGATCGACTATTTAATTGATTGAATTCGTCATTCAATGGAACAAAACTAAAGATTGTGTACATAGCAAACTGAACAAATAGCAGGTTAATCACATTCCACAAATGGTACACGTCTCACTAATGAAACAACTCTATTTTGGCATCACTCGGTGCAAAATATGCATGCCAAATTGCCAATTAGACATTATTCAGATGTTTCATATGGCCACATTCTACGGAGATATGTGGATTGTACTGATGCGCTCGCAATCGCTGGTTCCATTTAAGCGAGCTATGTACCAAATGGTTCCAGACACAACCAAAATATCTATAAAACTATTTGGCGGTTTGTCTTTTCAGAATACTCACAAAGAAGTTTTAAGAGCAAGATACTACACTGATTCATAGAAGGGTAGTGTCCATCCATGACAGAGGCCGGAGGTAATATATCTTCCATTTTCTAAAAGAAAAGAAGGGCAAGTGAAGCTTCAGGGAGAATTAGGATGACTTGATTACCCAAATAGCAAATTTTACTCATGGGCATCTCAAAATTTCATCAGCTGCAGAGTTTGTGTTGCAAATTTTTGGCTACCTCCAGATATCATATCCGAAAAGCCAGTTTGAAGGGTAAACCACTTGCGGTAAAAGTCTAGGCTACAATGTTGAAAGTTCTATCAAGTTCATGACTCTACTATCAAGATCTCCAAAGTTCTACAAAAGTACATAAACAGACAACAGCAAAAGCAATACTGATGTCCAAGTGGGCCAAATGTGAGAGAAGAATACCACAATAAGCATCATAAAAGCATACTAAGTTAAGGTGCATGTAAGAGAAGAATACAACAATAAGCCATCATAAAAGCATGTTAAGGTGCATGGATCTCACAAACCACAAAATTCAGGAACTTACTCCCAAGGAAGATCACCAACAAGCATCCAGTCAGCATCCTTGTCTTCATAGGTAAGTACATACTCTTGGTCCTGAAGAGCATCAGCCAGCAGACGGCAAAGAAGTGGCCCGTGTGACCTAGCCAGCGCAGTACCCCGTGGGGCCCACTTTGGTCTTTGCCGTCTGCTGGCAGACGGCAAAGAACTCTTTGCCATCTGCCAGCAGACTGCAAAGAAATGGTAGATGGCAAAGACCCTCTTTGCCATCAGCTGGTTCTTTGCCGTCTGCTTTGACAAGATAGACGGCAAACAGCCTCTTTGCCATCAGCTGGCAGACGGCAAAGAGCTGGCAGATGGCAAAGACCCTGATTCCAGTAGTGAAAGTTGTTATTTTATATTTCCTTATTCATGATAAAGGTTTATAATTCATGCTAGAATTGTATTGATCGAAAACTTAAATACATGTGTGAATACGTAAACAAATACCGTGTCCCTAGTAAGCCTCTACTAGACTAGCTCGTTGATCAAAGATGGTTAAGGTTTCCTAACCATAGACATGTGTTGTCATTTGACAACGGGATCCCATTATTAGGAGAATGATGTGATGGACAAGACCCATCTGTTAGCTTAGCATATTGATCGTTCAGTTTATTGCTATTGCTTTCTTGATGACAAATACATATTCCTTCGACTATGAGATTATGCAACTCCCAGATACCGGAGGAATACCTTGTGTGCTATCAAACATCACAACGTAACTGGGTGATCATAAAGATGCTCTACAGGTATCTCCGAAGGTGTTTGTTGAGTTGGCATAGATCGAGATTGGGATTTGTCACTCCGAGTATCGGAGAGGTATCTCCGGGCCCTCTCGGTAATACACATCATAAGAAGCCTTGCAAGCACAGTGACTAAGGAGTTAGTTGCAAGATGATGTATTACAGAACGAGTAAAGAGACTTGCCGGTAATGAGATTGAACTAGGTATGAAGATACCGACGATCGAATCTCGGGCAAGTAACATACCGATAGACAAAGGGAATTACGTATGTTGTCATAAGGTTCGACCGATAAAGATATTCGTAGAATATGTAGGAGCCTATATGGGCATCCAGGTTCCACTATTAGTTATTGACAGGAGAGGTGTCTCGGTCATGTCTACATAGTTCTCGAACCCGTAGGGTCCGCACGCTTAACGTTCGTTGACGATATAGTGTTATATGAGTTATATGATTTGGTGACCAAATGTTCTTCGGAAGCTCGGGTGAGATCACGGACATTACGAGGAGCTCCGGAATGGTCCGGAGGTAAAGATTGATATATAGGACGATGATATTCGGACACCGGAAGAGTTTCGAAGTGTATCGGGTAGTCATCGGGGCACCGGAAGGGGTTCCGGACACCCCCGGGAAGTGTATGGGCCTAATGGGCCAAAGGGGGGGACAGACCAGCCCACTAGGGGGCTGGCGCGCCCCTCTCCCTGGCCGGCCGGCCCTAGGGGAAAGAAAGGGGAGGGGTGGCCCCTCCTGCTTTCCCTCCTCGTGAGAGAAAGGAAAGGGGGGGGGGCACCTCCCCCTGCCTTCCTCCCTCACTCAAATAAGGAAAGGGAGGCGCGGCTTGGGGAAGACCCCCAAGTAGGATTCGGCCCTACTTGGGGCATCTCCTGGCCTCTCCCCTCTCCCCCCACCTATATATATGTGAGAGGGGGGTGCCACACATAACGACTTGCTTAGCCGTGTGCGGCGCCCCCCTCCACAGTTTAGTCCCTCGGTCATATTTTCGTAGTGCTTAGGCGAAGCCCTGCAGAGATTACTTCACCATCACCGTCACCACACCGTCGTGCTGCCGGAACTCATCCACTACTTCGCTGTCTTGCTGGTTCAAGAAGGCGAGGACGTCACCGAGCTGAACGTGTGCTGAATGCGGAGGTGCCGTATGTTCGGTACTCGATCAGTTGGAGCGCGAAGAAGTTTGACTACATCAACCGCGTTAACAAATGCTTCCGCTTATGGTTTACGAGGGTACGTAGACACACTCTCCCCTCTCGTTGCTATGCATCTCCATGGATAGATCTTGCCTGTGCGTAGAATTTTTTTTGTTTTCCATGCAACGTTCCCCAACAGTGGCATCAGAGCCAGGTCTATGCGTAGATGATATGCACGAGTAGAACCTCAGGGATGTTTATTTAAGTGGGAGTTCATTAGTAATTTGATTAATTGAACTTAAATTTATCATGAACTTAGTCTTATAGTTTTGCATATCTATGTTGTAGATCAGTGGCCCGAGCTACCGTTCCCCTGAATTTTAATGCGTTCCTAGAGAAAGCTAAGTTGAAAGATGATGGTAGCAACTACACGGACTGGGTCCGTAACTTGAGGATTATCCTCATTGCTGCATAGAATAATTATGTCCTTGATGCACTGCTAGGTGACAGACCTGCTGCAGGAGCTACTGATTATGTTATGAATGTCTGGCAGGCTCGATCTGATGACTACTCGATAGTTCAGTGTGCCATGCTTTACGGCTTAGAACCGGGACTTCAAAGACGTTTTGAACGTCATGGAGCATATGAGATGTTCCAAGAGTTAAAGTTAATATTTCAAGCAAATGCCCAGGTCGAGAAATATGAAGTCTCCAACAAGTTCTATAACTGCAAGATGGAGGAGAATAGTTCTGTCAGTGAACACATACTCAAAATGTCTGGGTACCATAACCACTTGACTCAGCTGGGAGTTGATGTTCCAGTTGATAGTTGATACGTCTCCAACGTATCTATAATTTTTTATTATTCCATGCTGTTTTATTATCATTCTTGGATGTTTTACAATCATTTTATAGCAACTTTATATCATTTTTTGGGACTAACCTATTGACATAGTGCCCAGTGCCAGTTGCTATTTTTTGCTTGTTTTTTACTTCGCAGGAAATCAATACCAAATGGAGTCCAAACGCAGCGAAACTTTTTGGTGATTTTTTCTAGACCAGAAGACACAAGTTGGGCCAAGAAAGTACCTGAGGGGGGCTCCGAGGGGAGCACAACCCACCAGGGCGCGCCTGGGGGCCCAGGCGCGCCCAGGTGGGTTGTGCCCACCTCAGCCACCTCCCGCACCGCCTCTTTGCTCTATAAATACCCCAATATTCCAGAAACACTAGGGGAGTCGCCAAAAATCAATTCCAGCCGCTGCAAGTTCCAGAAACCACAGATCCAATCTAGACACCATCACGGAGGGGTTCATCATCCTCATTGGTGCCTCTTTGATGATGCGTGAGTAGTTCATTGTAGACCTACGGGTCCGTAGGCAGTAGCTAGATGACTTTCTCTCTCTTTTTTGATTCTCAATACAATGGTCTCTTGGAGATCTATTTGATGTAACTCTTTTTTTGCGGTGTGTTTGTTGGGATCCGATGAACTTTGAGTTTATGATCAGATCTATGTTTTTATCCATGAAAGTTATTTGAGTCTTTTGATCTCTTATATGCATGATTACTTATAGCCTCGTATTTCTTCTTCGAATCTTTGGTTTAGTTAGGCCAACTAGATCGATTTTTCTTGCCATGGGAAGAGGTGCTTTGTGATGGGTTCGATCTTACGGTGCTTGATCCCAGTGACAGAAGGGGAACCGACACGTATGTATCGTTGCTATTAAGGATAACAAGATGGGGTCTATTTCTACATAAATAGATCTTGTCTACATCATGTCATCGTTCTTATTGCATTACTCCGTTTCTCCATGAACTTAATACACTAGATGCATGCTAGATAGCGGTCGATGTGTGGAGTAATAGTAGTAGATGCAGGCAGGAGTCGGTCTACTAATCTTGGACGTGATGCCTATATAATGATCATTGCCTAGATATCGTCATAATTATTTGAAGTTCTATCAATTGACCAACTGTAATTTGTTTACCCACCGTATGCTATTTTTCTCGAGAGAAGCCACTAGTGAAATCTACGGCCCCCGGGTCTATTTTCTCATCATATATTTTTAGATCTATTTTGCTATTTGTTTTTTTATTTATTTGCTACTTTTATTTTCAGATCTATATTTCTAAAAACCCAAAAATATTTTGCCCCACTTTATTTTATTCGCGATCTATTTATCCAATCTACTACAATTTATCTCCCGTCCGTTTGCCAATTTCTGGCGTCGTTACCCAAAAGGGATTGACAACCCCTTTAACACGTCGGGTTGCAAGTATTTGTTCTTTGTGTGTAGGTGCTGTTTATGTAGTGTTGCTTGGTTCTCCTACTGGTTCGATAACATTGGTCTCATCACTGAGGGAAATACCTACCGTTGATGTGCTGCATCATCCCTTCCTCTTTGGGGAAATACCGACGTAGTTCAAGCCAATATCAAAAGGAATTTCTGGCGCCGTTGCCGGGGAGACATCATCAACATCTACCAGGTTCCTAATCACAAATCTCATCTCCTTGCAATTTACATTATTTGCCATTTGCCTCTCGTTTTCCTCTCCCCCACTTCACAAAAATTTGCCATTTTATTCGCCCTTTTTTTCGTTCGCCGTTTTCTCGTCAGATCTGTTTTTTAGTGCAATCTTGTTACGTAGTCACGATGACTCAAGAGAACACCAAGTTGTTTGATTTCTCCAATACCAACAACAATGATTTTATTAGCACACCGATTGCTCCTCCCGCCACTAGTGCGGAGTCTTGTGATATTAATGCCGCTTTGTTGAATCTTGTTATGAAAGATCAATTTTCTGGTACTCCTAGTGAGGATGCCGCATCCCATCTTAACACATTCGTGGAATTATGCGATATGCAAAAGAAAAAAGATGTGGACAATGATATTGTGAAGTTGAAATTATTCCCATTTTCTTTCCGAGATCGTGCAAAAATTTGGGTTTCTTCTTTGCCTCGCAATAGTATCAATTCTTGGGATAAGTGCAAAGATGCTTTTATTACTAAGTATTTTCCGCCCACAAAAATTATTTCCCTTAGGATGCAAATCATGAATTTTAAGCAACTTGAGCATGAACATGTTGCGCAATCTTGGGAAAGAATGAAATTGATGCTAAGAAATTGTCCCACTCATGGTTTAAATCTTTCGATGATCATACAAAAAATTTATGCGGGATTGAATTTTGTTTCTAGAAATCTTTTAGATTCCACCGCGGGTGGTACTTTTATGGAAATTACTTTGGGTGAAGCTACTGAATTGCTAGACAATATTATGGCAAATTATTCACAATGGCATACCGAAAGAGCTCCTAGTAGTAAAAAGGTTAATTCGGTTGAAGAAATTTCTTCTTTGAGTGAAAAAGTTGATGCTCTTATGAAATTGGTTGCTAATAAAAGTGCTCCTATTGATTTTAATGATGTGCCTTTGTCTACTTTGATTGAGCAAAACAGTGATGCCGTAGATGTGAATTTTATCTCTCGAAACAATTTTAATAACAATGCTTATAGAGGTAATTTTAATCCTAGGCCTTTTTCTAGTAATTCCTCTAATAATTATGGTAATTCCTATGGTAATCCTTCTTATAATAATAATAGGAACACCTCTGATTTTGAGAATAATATTAAAGAATTTATCAATGCTCAAAAGAATTTTAACACTACGATGGAAGAAAAATTGAGTAAGATTGATGATTTGTCTAGAAGCGTTGATAGAATTTCTCATGATGTAGAAAATCTCAAGATGAAATTTTTTGTGCCTAGGGTTGAGGAATCAATTAAAGCTTTATATGTTTCTATGGATGAAACTAAGAAAAGAACCGCTATGCTTAGAGCTAGAAGAGAATTTTTAGAAAAAGCATTTTCCAGTGATTGCTTCCATAAAAATGATGAAGATCTTAAAGTGATTGGAGTTTCTTCTATTGATTCCTTGTTTAGTAAAATTAAAATTGATGAAAAAGGGACTGAAGAAGAGTCAACTTTAGCTAGAAGGCGTCCTGATAATTTGGAGGGTGAAAATCTTGTTGAGAAAATTGATAAAAGTGGGTTTGGAGAGGTCAAAACTTTAACTAGTGATGTGCCCACTCTTTTGGATTACAAAGACTTTAATTATGATAATTGCTCTTTGATTGATTGTATTTCTTTGTTGCAATCCATGATAAATTCACCCCATGCCTATGAACAAAATAAAGCTTTTACTAAACATATTGTTGATGCTATGATGAAAGCTTTGGAAGAAAAGTTGGAATTAGAGATTTCAATTCCCAGAAAATTACATGATGAATGGGAACCTACTATCAAAGTCAAGATTAAAAATTATGAATTCTTTTCTTTATGTGATTTGGGTGCTAGTGTTTCTACAATTCCGAAATCTTTATGTGATGTGCTTGGTCTTACCGATATTGAAGAATGTTCTTTAAATTTGCACTTGGCGGATTCTACTATTAAAAAGCCTATGGGAAGAATTAATGATGTTCTTATTCTTGCAAATAGGAATTGTGTGCCCATAGATTTTATTGTTCTTGATATTGATTGCAATCCGTCTTGTCCAATTATTCTTGGTAGACCGTTTTTGCGCACTATAGGTGCCGTGATTGATATGAAAGAAGGGAACATCAAATTCCAATTTCCTTTGAGAAAGGGTATGGAACACTTCCCTAGAACAAGAATTAAGCCACCATATGAATCAATCATGAGGGCATCTTATGGATCTAGAAACAAAGATGACAACACTTAGATCTTTGCATTATGCCTATCTAAGGGTGTAAAACGATAGCGCTTGTTCGGAGGCAACCCAATGAATAAAATTTATTTTCGTCTTTTTCTTTCTGTTCTTGGGTGTTTGCATAATTATGCTACTGTTATGATTGTGTTTTTTGTGTTTTAATTAGTGTTTGTGCCAAGCAAAGCCTTTAGGATAGCTTTGGTGATAGTTGATTTGATCTTGTTGGAAAACAGAAACTTTTGCGTCCAGTAAAACAATTTTGAAAATTCACAGAAGCGCCGAAAAATTCTGAAGTTTTTACACCAATTCGCATCTTTACAGACTGTCCTTTTTTTGACAGATTCTGTTTTCTTTGCATTGTGTGCTTATTTTGATGAATCTATGGTTTTTATCGGGGGGTATGAGCCATGGTAAAGTGAGAATACAGTAGATATAATGCAAGAACAAAATTTGAATGGGTGTTCTATAGTACTTAAAGTAAAGATTGGTTTTCTTATACTAACGGATCTCACGAAGGTTTTGTTGAGTTTTGTGTGATTGAAGTTTTCAAGTTTTGGGTGAGATCACGATGGATGGAGGAATAAGGAGTAAGAAGAGCCTAAGCTTGGGGATGCCCCATGGCACCCCAAGCCATTATCCAAAGAGAAGCAAGCAACTAAGCTTGGGGATGCCCGAGTGGCATCCCCTCTTTCTTCTAACGACCATTGGTATTTTACTTGGAGCTATATTTTTATTCATCACATATCATGAGTTTTGCTTGGAGCGTCTTGTATGATATGAGTCTTTGCTTGTTTTGCTTTTTATTTTTAGTCATGAATCCTTGCTTGACACACCTATTTGAGAGAACCAAAATTATGCTATGACTTGTTAGAGTTGCTCTCTATGCTTCACTTAAGTCTTTATGAGCTATGGAATTGCTCTAGTCCTTCACTTATATCTTTTTGAGCACGGTGTGCTTTAGTATTTTTGAAGAAATGCTCTCATGCTTCACTTAGATTTATTTGAGAGTTAGTAATTTTTTTAAGAAATTCTCTCTTGCTTCACTTAAATTATTTTGAGAGAAGAAAATTTTATGCTCATGTTCTTCACTTAGATTTGTTTGAGCTATCAGAAGCAACAAATGAAATTAGTCCCAAAGTGATAGATATCCAAGAGGGATATAATAAAAACTTTCATGAAGATCACTGGATAAAATAAACTTGATTCCTTTAATAGTTTTGCGATATGTTGATATAATATGTGAGTCATGTTGATGAGTAATTATGCTTTAGTAAGAATATTGGTGTTAACGTTTGTGATTCCCTATGCAAGCACGAAAGTCAATAGTTATGCAATGAAATTACATCCTACTTGTGGTGCATTATTCGGTGTTAGTTATACTTAATGCTCACTTATGAGATTTTTCGTTTCTTGGTTGGATGCTTCTCAATCTTTTTCTAGCCTTCATTTGCACTAAGTATGATCACTACTTGTGCATCCAAAATCGTTAAACCAATTTTGCCATATGAGTCCACTATACCTACCTATATGTGGTATTTTCATGCCGTTCTAAGCAAATTTGTATGTGCCATCTCTAATTTCAAAATAAATTTCTCTTTTGTGTGCTCGTACCGCTCATGAAACGGTAGGGGGTGGCTGATATATTTCCATGCTAGATGTGTTATTCTTAAGATGAGTGTTTATTCACTTGTCATTGCACGAGAGTACGGCAAAGGTATTAGGGATGCCCAGTCCCGAAATGAAAAATGAATTTACTTTATATTGTCAAATAATAAATTCCTTGGAAAGTGTTGGTATGGAGGGCACCCGTGGATACGGCTAGCCATGGAAAGTGAAAGTATCGTGGAAAAAGGATTAAACTTTATTTTCTGTTTGGGAACCGCCTATGATATATCTAGCATGGAAAGTATTGGGAACTACTCGATTGTTTTGGTTGACAGGAAAAGCATGCCACCCAAAATGTTTTATCTCTACACCTTTTGCTTTGAGCTCTGGCACCTCTACAAATCCCTACTTCCCTCTGCGAAGGGCCTTTCTTTTACTTTATGCAATTTTTATTTTGAGTCTCCATCTTCTCTTATAAAGCACCAACTAAGGGGCACTATGATCGTACTTGAGCATTGGGTGTAGCTAATATGCGAGTGTGTTTCATGAATGGATCAATGATTGAGCATAATGGGCTAGGGATAACTTGCTTTAGTGTTGATATTTTGAAAGACATGGTTGCTTGTTGATATGCTTGAGTATTGAAATCTTCATGTCAAAACTAGACTATTGCTTTGAATCATATAAAAGTCCAAATGTCCATGCTACAAAGAAAACAATATGTGATGAACATGTTAGGCAGCATTCCACATCAAAAATTCTGTTTTTATCATTTACCTACACTCGAGTACGAGCAGGAATTAAGCTTGGGGATGCTGATACGTCTCCAACGTATCTATAATTTTTTATTGTTCCATGCAGTTATATTATCATTCTTGGATGTTTTACAATCATTTTATAGCAACTTTATATCATTTTTTGGGACTAACCTATTGACATAGTGCCCAGTGCCAGTTGCTATTTTTTGCTTCGCGGGAAATCAATACCAAACAGAGTCCAAACACAGCGAAACTTTTTGGTGATTTTTTCTGGACCAGAAGACACAAGTTGGGCCAAGAAAGTACCTGAGGGGGGCTCCGAGGGGAGCACAACCCACCAGGGTGCGCCTGGGGGCCCAAGCGCGCCCAGGTGGGTTGTGCCCACCTCGGCCACCTCCCGCACCGCCTCTTTGCTCTATAAATACCCCAATATTCCAGAAACCCTAGGGGAGTCGACGAAAATTAATTCCAGCCGCCGTAAGTTCCAGAAACCACAAATCCAATCTAGACACCATCATGAAGGGGTTCATCATCCTCATTGGTGCCTCTCCGATGATGCGTGAGTAGTTCATTGTAACCTACAGGTCCGTAGGCAGTGGCTAGATGGCTTTCTCTCTCTCTCTTTTGATTCTCAATACAATGGTCTCTTGGAGATCTATTTGATGTAACTCTTTTTTTGTGGTGTGTTTGTTGGGATCTGATGAACTTTGAGTTTATGATCAGATCTATGTTTCTATCCATGAAAGTTATTTGAGTCTTTTGATCTCTTATATGCATGATTACTTATAGTCTCGTATTTCTTCTTCGAATCTTTGGTTTAGTTAGGCCAACTAGATCGATTTTTCTTGCCATGAGAAGAGGTGCTTTGTGATGGGTTCGATCTTACGGTGCTTGATCCCAGTGACAGAAGGGGAACCGACACGTATGTATCGTTGCTATTAAGGATAACAAGATGGGGTCTATTTCTACATAAATAGATCTTGTCTACATCATGTCATCGTTCTTATTGCATTACTCCGTTTCTCCATGAACTTAATACACTAGATGCATGCTGGATATCGGTCGATGTGTGGAGTAATAGTATGTGGCACCCCGGCTCAGAGAAGACTGGGACACCCCGTATTCCAGCCCAGGGATAAGTCTTCTAGAATACGGCACTGTTGGCATAGAACAAATCAGCTCTTTATTACAATAGATATGGCTACAAGGGTACAAGGTTTACATTGGCACGGCGACACTACGCCTGCCTGGGGTAGCTCTATGCTAGCAGCAGAACAGCTTGAGGTAGCGGGGTAACTCTCGGCAGCGGAACAGCGACGGCGGTGATGGACTCCACTCCGCAGGGACTCTGGCTATAACGCGTATCCTAGCTCGCAAACTCAGGATCCTCGACAAGCAAGCAATCATGGCATGACACGCCAGGTGAGTACTTGGAATGTACTCGCAAGCTCACAACAAACATCAGCATTAAGGCAAGACAACATCATAGCAGTCAAGATTAGGTCAAGACTTATTGTTATTGAAGAAACAGTTGAGGGTGGCAGTAATAGGCTACTCTGGATCAACCGACTAGGTTTATCTTTAGCCAGTACTTAACAAGCATGGTTATCTAGCAAGATAACTACTGAAGTAAATGTAGTAAGGTAAAGCATATTTAATCCATACTCCGAATAATCTCAGGATCCAATCTGAATCTGTTCCAAATCCAATCCAAATCATGTGGTCATCCGACCACTCACCTCATAGCCATCCCATGGCTAACATATCATATTCCTAATACCATCTGCACTGCAAGTCTGACAAACTTACTCTCTTTCGGGTTGCCTTACAACCCTCAGAATACTCACGATCCACCAAGTACTTCCAATCTTACGACGAGTTCTTCCATCATTATCACTACTATGGTTGACCACCTAGTGAGGTCTGGACGGACTGTCCAATACCATGGACGTGGCTATTCGAATAGATTTTACACTCTGCAGAGGTTGCGCACTTTACCCACACCATCGAGCACCTGACCTCGTGATCCCATTCGGGTGGACCAGCGTTGCTCCAATGAAACCCGCCTGACCCGTGACCCTCCCATCGTACCACCGGCAATCATCCTCCCCCGGAGTCCTGCCCTGGGTGGCCCCTGTGTCACCGCGTGACACCTGCCACCATCGTGGCTACCAAACTGTCCCAAACGGGGACCTGGTACCATATAACTCAACTGGGCTCACAAGGATATCGCCGCCTACCGGGCTAGGGTAGCGCACACGCATAACCTTCCATGTCAGGTGGTACCGGTGAAAGAGCATGCGATCAGACCAAGTCAAGGCTGTCCCATACCGGCAAATGTGGCTGCACGGATAAGTCTGGACAGGTAACTCTGGATCAACCATGAAGTATCTTATCTCCGAATAATCTCTTCATCATAACTGACACTCCGACAGCATAATAATCCAAGTGAAAACATTAACCAACTAGTAATCCAATAACCAACATGCTTAAGCCACTGCTACTAACTCATACCTACAACTTGCCGGATGAAATCCAGAATAATCATAGGCAGTAATCTCGTAATCCAACCACGTCATGGCATCATCAAGTGGGTAAACTACTAGCCACTAACAATCCAGTCATCAACATGGTAGTCACCTATTCAAGAATATACTCAAGCATTGCATAATCCAATTCATCTTACGAATACTTCATACTTGCTATCAAAGTAATTAGTTTGACTATGATATTGCAATGCAATCATGCAAATGAGAGTTGTGGCTTGCCTGGGGTGAAGAAACCATCGGGAAGGGGGTGCGGAGAGTCCGCGGAAATGATTGCCGGAAACAGTTCTCTCTCGGAGGAGGCTGTTTACGGGCAAGGGTAAAATACTCATTTTCACAGTGTCAACACATTATGAAAATGATACCAACATGACGGGCTCGAAGAGACGAAGAAGTTGGCTTTGGGATCACCTCGATCGGAGTTCCAAGCAAAAAGATGTGATGGTTTTTCTGCCAGGGGCCTTTCTGCAATTATTTTATTTGCATCTGGGTCCCTGACAGCTCGGCGGGTCACGCACTGCAGCAGAGTACGCTTTCCCACGGGAAAACGTAAAGCGCTAAATGCGCTTCCACTTATCCAGCTGGGCAGGGGGCCGCGACCGATGACATGTGGGACCCGCGGGGTCCACGGGCTGGCGTCTTCTCCCTCCTCGCTGCGCCCCGACGGAAACAGAGGAGGCAGGGGCAGGACCGCGATGTAACATCCCCAGCCTCACACCACAGTGACCACCCACTGATCATGCCAAGTCATCATGAATAATTATGCTTGATCAACATTGCAACATATCTCATTCCAATTCCAATTCAAATCCTAATTCAAATCACAAGTGCAAAATGAAGTTGCATCAAAGTTGTTGTAAAAATGTTCACCATCTAGCAAATAATCCAAAACAATTTGTTGATAATTAAAACAACATCACTCCTATGCAAAGATGAGCAGTAGCAATTAATCCAGTACAATCTCAGCATTTTAAAATATTAATTCATTTTTGAAAATTCCAAATAAATTCCTTTGGCCTCCAAACTTCTTGGGGCAGTGTCAAAAATCACCAAGGATTTATTGGGACATCTCCCATATTTTTCCTAAGTGAACTAGTTGCTCTAATAATTCCTTTTCTCTATTTGGTATTAAATAAAAGAGAAAAACAGAAAATAAGAAAGGATCAGAAACTCACCTGGCATCTGGGCCGCGGCTACAGTGATCGGCCTAGTCCACCCGAGCCAGCCCACCTCCCGGTTATCCCCTTCCTCTGCCCCGTGTCAGCACGCGCATGGCTCGGATGCGCCACCGCCGGCCGATGCTCGACACCGCCGGGCTACAGGGCCTCGGGGTAGGATAAGAAGGAGGTTGGGGCACCCCTGACGAACCCTAGCTACTTTTCCCCCCCCCCTCTTCTCGCCTCACTCGCCTCTCCTCCTCCTCTCCAGTACATCGCCGTCGCCGCGCCTCCAAGATGCCGCGGCCACCGCCGTCCCCGAGCCCGGCAACCGGGTCTGGGAGGTGCGTCGTGCTCCGCCTCGACGACTACGTCCTCGGATCGGGGTTGGGAGCCGCTGCATCGACGCCCTGCTCGTCGCCTTCAACCTCGGTGCCCGCAACTCGCCACCGTCGATCCGCTTCACTACCGCTACTAAGCCGTCGACGGGACCCCGTGCGCCCTCTACGTGAGCTTCGCGTCCATCCTCCCTGTTTTCGGCATTGATTACGCCCTCTATTCGCCGCCACCACCATTGCCGAACCTGCGGCCGCTCGGACCCGTCGTCGGCGAGGTTTCGAGGAGCCTTTGGTCGCGCACGACTGCCCTTCGTGCTCCCCCGCACGCGTAGACCTCGCCCAGATACCTAGCGCGCTCGGAAAGGCCCAGTAGCCGCGTCCCCGATCGCGGCAGAACTCCGGCGCCGCCGCGCTGCTCACAGCCGACGTTTCCGGCCATCTCCATGGCTGCCGTTGGTGCAAATCGACGCGGCGCTCGCTCCTCTTTCGAATGATGGTCGCGGCACGCGATTTGGTGCCGTGTAGCAGAAACCCGCCGTTCGCCGGAGTCGCGCCGTCGCAAACGGCCTCACCGGAGCTCTCGCCGGTGATGCACCGACGTGGCACGGCGTGGGGCCCGCCCTGAGTCACTGACAGTGGGCCCCAGGCCGTTGTTTGACCGCGTTGACCGTGGTCAATGCGTGGCACTATTCACATGTGTCACTGACGTGTGGGGCCCCCACTGTTAATTAGTTAATTGACCCGGATTAATTAAAACCTAAACTAACTAGCTAATTAGTGACACTCACAGAAGGGCCCCACCTAGCTAATTAGCCCTGTTAGCTTAGAATTAATCCTGTTATTAGCCTCTGTCACTGACGCGTGGGCCCCACTGGTCAGTTTGACCAGTCAGCGTCTCAGTTGACCTGCTGACGTCATCCTTTAGTCGTGCTGACGCCATAATTCATTTTCTGTAAATAAAAATAATTCCAAAAATTCAAATAAACTTTAAAAATTATATCTTTTAAACCGTAGCTCGGATCGAAAAAGTTAAAACATGAAAGTTGTTCAGAACGACGAGACGAGTCTGATCGTGCCGTCTGTTTCCTTACCGGAACCCCCTACGTAGAAGAACTCGTAACTCCGGGCCCGAATCTGGCAGATGAATAGTGCACACACACCGATTAATAAATCCCAGATTAATTCTAAAAATAACTAAAATGACTTAGATGCATATTTAGGCAACCCTGCACTGCATCATAGCATCGCACGCACTGTGTTGCATCTGTTTGCATTATATTTACTTGTTTCTTCCCCCTCTTCTCTTTCGGTAGAACCCGACGTTGCCATAGCTCCTGAGGCAGACGCCACTCCGGAGTATGACTACGTCCCCGACGACCCTGCCCTTGCCGTCGAGCAGACAGGCAAGCACCCCCATTTTGAGCATTCCGATATCGCCCACTCTCTTCTCTCTTATGCTTGCATTAGATGTTACTGCTGATGTTACTATCCTATATCTATTGCATAGCCTGTTTACTTGTAACCTACTGTTGATACCTGCCTGTTATCCTAAACTATTTAGTATAGGATGGGTAGAGCCTTATCAGAGACCCACTTGTCCCGACTGCCCCGCTGGACTCTCAGAAGACCCGAGCAACGGGATCGAAGATTAGAACCTGGCACCGCACGTCACTTCCCCTAAGATGCTCGACTCTGCTGGGTTACTATCGAGTGCCGAGGGTGATACCTCGTCATCACTTCTGATGATAACCTTGTAGGTTAGTTATTCGGTCGTGGTAAGCGAGGGTGATTCCTCCTACACCACCCCCGATAACGACATCGTCGTGCAACTGTTCAAGTGTGGACCTCGAGGATGATACCTCCTTTGTTCACCCTGACGAGAACATCAGGTGGGACTCCATCGAGGGTGATTCCTCAGGGTTCCCTTGGTGTTAGACACACGGTTACTGTTGATAATGTGACTTATACTGAAGCATGATACTAAAGATGGGTCGGCCCTGAGGGGTACCCGCGCGAGCATGAATGCGAAGTGATGTGGAGTCGGGTTGACCTGAGAGGTGCCCGCGAGATAACTACGAGGCGTGGCCGGGCATTCTTAGCCCTTGCCGCAAGTCCTCGAGACGGGGCAACGGGGTCACATCGATCGTGAGTCTCTGCTCATTTCCACGCGCTCCTAAACCACTAAACGGTTTGGATATTTGATCCGAGGGGCCTCTGGCCTGATAGCACTAACCATCACGTGGGCATAGTATGGGCGTTCTGCGTCGTATACATCAGCCGAAGCTCTATTGACGTCAGCGAGGAGCGGCCCGTTTTGGATTGGACTGGGAACGCAACTGCGCTTGTATAAGGGGTTGCTAGGTCTGCTTCCAAAACGTCCTCGCAACGTGCAGGGTTCCCAGGGCGAAGGCCCAAGACCCCTGGGGGAATAGGTTAGTCCGGCGTGCTGACCTCTCTTTAGAGCCCAGGTCGGGTTGCGGCGTGTTGCTTAGCCGAGGCCGGGCATGACCCAGAAAAGTGTGTCCGGCCGGAGTTAAGCGAGCGTGGTGGGTAAGTTGGTGCACCCCTGCAGGGAAGAAACTTCTATCGATAGCCTGTCCTACGGTAACGGACACTCGGAGTTGTATCCCAATCGGTACAACTAGAACATGACTTGAGATGAACTGGATAGTACGGCTCTGGGATTGCTTTCTCGCAGGGAGTCGAGGAAGAATCTCTGGCCAAGGTTGATTCTACTACTACTTTACATTATGTTATTCTGCTCTCTTCTAATGCTGCAAGACTGATGAAGATGCTGAAGATGCTAGTCTTCGATAGGACTAGGCTTTCCCCCTCTATTCTGGCATTTCTGTAGCCCAGTCCACATATACAGCCATCCTTTGAAAATGTTGCATATGTAGTGTAGATCCGTGCTTGCTGAGTACTTCGGATGAGTACTCACGTTTGCTTTATTTTCTTTTCCCCCTTTTATCCCTTTGTCGCATCCAGACGACGGAGCCCCGGAACCAGTTGTCACGTTCGACGACCACTACTACTACCAGCCCGGAGAGTACTACTACTACGAGGAGCCGATCGACGACCAGGAGTAGGATTCGGAGTGTCCAGGGCAGGAGGCCCACGCCTTTCGATCGTAGTTTTTTTTATTTTGCCCCGCCTCTGTGAAGGCCTATCTCTCTGTTCTGTAATATATCTGTACCCAGATATCTAATGCTTCCGCTGACACTTGTATGCCATCGAGCTATGTATTCGAGCCCTCGAGGCCCTGGCTTGTAATATTAAGCTTGTATGACTTTATTTATGTTTTAGAGTTGTGTTGTGATATCTTCAAGTGAGTCCTAGGCTTGATCGTGTGCATTTGCGTGTATGGTTAGTGCACGATTAAGCCGGGGTCATCACAGGTTGGTATCAGAGCCGACTGCCTCTAGGAGTCCCCCTTTCCAACTCCTTGGCCGAAGTTGAGTCTAGTGGTCGAAAACTGCTTTACTAACTTGGTTGTGTGGCTTACGGGCCCACGTCGCCAACTGGGTGGTATTAGGATCTTTTATTCCTCGTCCTTATTCTGGGACTCTGATCTCTCTTCTATTCGGGTTAAAATTTTACTAACTCCGACATTAGGTTCTCGTAACCACTTCAACCCGGAGAGCCCCTTCACCACAGATGGTCGCCTGCTTCATCAGAAGACTCCGAAGATACTCCTCAAAGTTCCTGAGACCCTTGTGCCCACTAATTTTGCAATTCCTGACCACCGTTAAATCCCCGTGGATAACATCCTTTCCATTGCACCCTCTTCTCCAGTTGCTCTGGTTATTACCAGATACCCCGTAATACTCCTCGTTAACCCGAGAGTCCCTTGGGCCTACTGCCGTACAGCTTCTTTCGCACTATGAATAAGTCCTCACACTTATCGGGGATCCGTTCATCCCCAGTTGTTCTTGTGTTCCTGAAATATTTCATAATGCTATCCGATCTTCCGAGAATCTGCTGCAGCCTACTGCTTTTGAGATTCTTCTTACCTAATTTCATTATGGTTGATCCCATACATTTAGTAATCTTCGTTGACATTCTCGTCAGTTGCCATTTCGAGATCCTTAATTCATTCTGCAGCGAATGCTTTCTATCATACACCGATTCCTAGAATTCGTCCTTCCGGCTTAGTCACCATTCCGGACATGAGCTGGTTCTCGGCCAATCAAGTATTGATTGATTGCCCAACTAAGCGTGTACAAATCACTCGTCCTTCTGCCCAGGTGAACTAATTGTCACTCCTGGCTTTGGAAATCGTGAACCCTCTGAATTTTATACTTGGGTTGTTCAAGTGCTTCCTTAATCCGATGTGCTTGCCTCTCGTCCTTTCTCGGAGGACTCTCAGGTGGAATAAGTTGTTAAAACCTTACGCCGTTAGTTCTCACGGTTCACTTGATTCCTTTTGTGGACAAATATCCGACCGATTATTCTCTATTCTAAGAACCTTATCGGTTCCTTCCCCGTTGCCATTGCCTTTGACACTGAAGCATTCTCTACTTCTTGCCGCCTGTATATCCGCTCAGCTTGCATGGCACGGAGAGGCAGTGCATTCCTTCTCCATATTGACCTGGGACTGACTACTGACCAGGACATGTCACGTAACCATGGTTGGAGATCTCTGCAAGACTGAACACTAAAGTTGTCCATCTAGCTCTATTCAACCTACTCATCTTTTGATCAGAGCTTTTGCTTCTAATCCCTCGTTTCTGAACCATAACTCCTTTGTACTTAAACGTCGGATTATTCCGATGTTTCTATAATCTGATGCCATTACATTCTTCTTCTGGTTGAGTACCGCTACTCACGTCAGATCCTTTGTCGTCTACCTGATCTTTTGTTGGGTTATTATCCGACAGAGTCCTTCATATTCAACAATCTTGCGAGTTCTTTTCTCGGATACATAACGCCTTTGGTAAATGGTATCCTCTACTTTGTCAACCATGCTCTGCTCCCGAGTTTGAGATTATTACTCCTGCAATTTGTGGTATATGTTCCTAAGATGCCCCGATGGGTTGAACATATGCTTTCCCTAATCTGAAAGTTATGCGGGTTATATCTACTCGCGTTCCGTCATATAAATTTTCAACATTTCAACTTCACTAAAAACAAGAAGTGAATGAAAAGTTATGCATTGAAGAAGTGGGAGTCGACCTTGAACCTTGTGTTCATGCCCATGGACCCGATGTAGAACTTATCATGGAAGCTGCTCGTAAAAATAATTATTTCCTTGGTACAAGTTCATCTGGTATCTAAGAATTGATCCTTTGCAATCGTGGTTTCGTTGACCTCGAACTTCATTCCAGCTACTTTGATCATCTTGCTGATTGATTCCCTCTTCTTAGAACCCCTCCACAAATGTGTCGTGATCATCATCAACATTCCGAACTCTTTTAGGATATCAAATGAATTCATGACTAGATATACCATCTCTGCCCCTCGATAATTTGTGATATCATCGATGACATCCTTGTATTCCTGCCAACACAGACCTGGTTGTGTTTGGTTAATCCTTACATTCCGAGTTGATCTTGGAAGTGTTCCTTTGTATCTCTTGTGATCTCTCGATCCAACCCTTACTTGAAACACCATGTTATCGCTACCTCGAAGCATGACTATGGTATTCCGAATGTCATTGCGAACAGTGAAAACGCAATGCTGCATGTCTCTTCATCAATTATCCAAACACCGTTGCATGGGTAATATCATGATTCTTCCCTCGCCCCCTTTACCTATATGCTTTTGAACTTGCTGTCCCATCGTGTATATCATGCTCCGCTTTTCCTTGAGCAGGATATACTCCCAAATTTTGTGTGCAAACACATTTCCCTCCTCATTGGTTAATTTGAATAATCACTTAATCATTTTTCCTTTTCATTGTTTTGTTTAACCTTTCTTGTGGTCTATATGATATAAGCAGAAATAATTCCCTGCTTATAAAACACCTCGGTCTACAACTCCGTCAGTAAGACCCTGTTACTATTGTTGATGACATTCCGGTAACCACCGATGGACGAGAACTTTGCCTTATTGGTCTGCCTCGTTCAACGAGCAGGAAAATAGTTCTCTTCGTCCCTCGCCCTTGGTACCGACGATGTTACCGACATAACTGACAGACTTCCCTCTGACATGTCTCCTTGTCGTGACCGGTAAGATGTCACCGTTCACCCTACCTATAATCGACACCCCCCTGAGTTCCGCAGGATCGGAACCTGGCTCTCCTGAACCTCTTTGATTCCGAAGAAACCTTTGCTCTTGGCCTTGTGTGTTATCATGAGCCACTCCTCGAGAGATGATCAACTCCCGATACCCTGAGCCCCCGTTCACACTTCGTTCAGGTATCGACCGGATATCCATCTGCTTGAAACTTATTATCGTACCTTCATACTTTGCTCTTGATGTTAACTTAAGTTTCAACTCGAGAGATACTTCTGCCACATTCCCCGAATTGTTCCCCCAGATACTCGATCCTACAAGGGTTAGTTCCCCCGAAGATACCCTTCACTTTCCCACTTAAATCTCGGGACGAGATTTCTTGTAGTGGAGGAGATTTGTAACATCCCCAGCCTCACACCACAGTGACCACCCACTGATCATGCCAAGTCATCATGAATAATTATGCTTGATCAACATTGCAACATATCTCATTCCAATTCCAATTCAAATCCTAATTCAAATCACAAGTGCAAAATGAAGTTACATCAAAGTTGTTGTAAAAATGTTCACCATCTAGCAAATAATCCAAAACAATTTGTTGATAATTAAAACAACATCACTCCTATGCAAAGATGAGCAGTAGCAATTAATCCAGTACAATCTCAGCATTTTAAAATATTAATTCATTTATGAAAATTCCAAATAAATTCCTCTGGCCTCCAAACTTCTTGGGGCAGTGTCAAAAATCACCAGGGATTTATTGGGACATCTCCCATATTTTTCCTAAGTGAACTAGTTGCTCTAATAATTCCTTTTCTCTATCTGGTATTAAATAAAAGAGAAAAACAGAAAATAAGAAAGGATCAGAAACTCACCTGGCATCTGGGCCGCGGCTACAGTGATCGGCCCAGTCCACCCGAGCCAGCCCACCTCCCGGTTATCCCCTTCCTCTACCCCGTGTCAGCACGCGCACGGCTCGGATGCGCCACTGCCGGCCGATGCTCGACACCGCCGGGCTACAGGGCCTCGGGGTAGGATAAGAAGGAGGCTAGGGCACCCCTGACGAACCCTAGCTACTTTCCCCCCCTCTTCTCGCCTCACTAGCCTCTCCTCCTCCTCTCCAGTACATCGCCGTCGCCGCGCCTCCGAGATGCCGCGGCCACTGCCGTCCCCGAGCCCGGCAACCGGGTCTGGGAGGTGCGTCGTGCTCTGCCTCGACGACTACGTCCTCGGATCGGGGCTGGGAGCCGCTGCATCGACGCCCTGCTCGTCGCCTTCAACCTCGGTGCCCGCAACTCGCCGCCGTCGATTAGCTTCACTGTCGCTACTAAGCCGTCGACGGGACCCCGTGCGCCCTCTACGTGAGCTTCGCGTCCGTCCTCCCTGTTTTCGGCATCGATTACGCCCTCTATTCGCCGCCACCACCATTGCCGAACCTGCGGCCGCTCGGACCCGTCGCAGGCGAGGTTCCGACGAGCCTTTGGTCATGCACGGCTGCCCTTCGTGCTCCCCCGCACGCGTAGACCTCGCCCAGATACCTAGCGCGCTCGGAAAGGCCCAGTAGCCGCGTTCCCGATCGCGGCAGAACTCCGGCGCCGCCGCGCTGCTCACAGCCAATGTTTCCGGCCATCTTCGTGGCTGCCGTTGGTGCAAATCGACGCGGCGCTCGCTCCTTTTTTGAATGATGGTCGCGGCACGCGATTTGGTGCCGTGTAGCGGAAACCCGCCGTTCGCCGGAGTCGCGCCGTCGCAAACCGCCTCACCGGAGCTCTCGCCGGCGATGCACCGTCGTGGCACGGTGTGGGGCCCGCCCAGAGTCACTGACAGTGGGCCCCAGGCCGCTGTTTGATTGCGTTGACCATGGTCAATGCGTGGCACTATTCACATGTGTCACTGACGTGTGGGGCCCCCACTGTTAATTAGTTAATTGACCCAGATTAATTAAAACCTAAACTAACTAGCTAATTAGTGACACTGACAGAAGGGCCCCACCTAGCTAATTAGCCCTGTTAGCTTAGAATTAATCCTGTTATTAGCCTCTGTCACAGACGCGTGGGCCCCACTGGTCAGTTTGACCAGTCAGGGTCTCAGTTGACCTGCTGACGTCATCCTTTAGTCGTGCTGACGCCATAATTCATTTTCTATAAATAAAAATAATTCCAGAAATTCAAATAAACTTTAAAAATTATATCTTTTAAACCGTAGCTCGGATCGAAAAAGTTAAAACATGAAAGTTGCTCAGAACGACGAGATGAGTCTGATCATGCCGTCTGTTTCCTTACCTGAACCCCCTACGTAGAAGAACTCATAACTCCGGGCCCGAATCCGGCAGGTGAATAGTGCACACACACCGATTAATAAATCCTAGATTAATTCTAAAAATAACTAAAATGACTTAGATGCATATTTAGGCAACCCTGCACTGCATCATAGCATCGCACGCACTGTGTTGCATCTGTTTGCATTATATTTACTTTTTTCTTCCCCCTCTTCTCTTTCGGTACACCCCGACGTTGCCTTAGCTCCTGAGGCAGACGCCACTCCGGAGTACGACTACGTCCCCGAGGACCCTGCCCTTGCCGTCGAGCAGACAGGCAAGCACCCCCATTTTGAGCATTCCGATATCGCCCACTCTCTTCTCTCTTATGCTTGAATTAGATGTTACTGCTGCTGTTACTATCCTATATCTGTTGCATAGCCTGTTTACTTGTAACCTACTGTTGATACCTGCCTATTATCCTAAACTGTTTAGTATAGGATGGGTAGAGCCTTATCAGAGACCCACTTGTCCCGACTACCCCGCTGGACTCTCAGAAGACCCGAGCAACGGGATCGAAGATTAGAACCTGGCACCGCACGTCACTTCCCCTAAGATGCTCGACTCTGCTGGGTTACTATCGAGTGCCGAGGGTGATACCTCGTCAGCACTTCTGATGATAACCTTGTAGGTTAGTTATTCGGTCGTGTTAAGCGAGGGTGATTCCTCCTACACCACCCCCGATAACGACATCGTCGTGCAAAATTTCAAGTGTGGACCTCGAGGGTGATACCTCCTTCGTTCACCTTGACGAGAACATCAGGTGGGACTCCATCGAGGGTGATTCCTCAGGGTTCCCTTGGTGTTAGACACACGGTTACTGTTGATAATGTGACTTATACCTAAACATGATACTAAAGACGGGTCGGCCCTGAGGGGTACCCGCGCGAGCATGAATGCGAAGTGATGTGGAGTCGGGTTGACCTGAGAGGTGCCCGCGAGATAACTACGAGGCGTGGCCGGGCATTCTTAGCCCTTGCCGCAAGTCCTCGAGACGGGGCGACGGGGTCACATCGATCGTGAGTCTCTGCTCGTTTTCGCGCGCTCCTAAACCACTAAACGGTTTGGATATTTGATCCGAGGGGCCTCTGGCCTGATAGCACTAACCATCACGTGGGCATAGTATGGGCGTTCTGCGTCGTATACATCAGCCGAAGCTCTATTGACGTCAGCGAGGAGCGGCCCGTTTTGGATTGGACTGGGAACGCAACTGCGCTTGTATAAGGGGTTGCTAGGTCTGCTTCCAAAATGTCCTCGCAACGTGCAGGGTTCCCAGGGCGAAGGCCCAAGACCCCTGGGGGCATAGGTTAGTCCGGTGTGCTGACCTCTCTTTAGAGCCCAGGTCGGGTTGTGGCGTGTTGCTTAGCCGAGGCCGGGCATGACCCAGAAAAGTGTGTCCGGCCGGAGTTAAGCGAGCGTGGTGGGTAAGTTGGTGCACCCCTGCAGGGAAGAAACTCCTATCGATAGCCTGTCCTACGGTAACGGACACTCGGAGTTGTATCCCGATCGGTACAACTAGAACATGACTTGAGATGAAATGGATAGTACGGCTCTGGGATTGCTTTCTCGCAGGGAGTCGAGGAAGAATCTCTGGCCGAGGTTGATGCTACTACTACTTTACATTGTGTTATTCTGCTCTCTTCTAATGCTGCAAGACTGCTGAAGATGCTAGTCTTCGATAGGACTAGGCTTTCCCCCTCTATTCTGGCATTTCTGCAGCCCAGTCCACATATATAGCCATCCTTTGAAAATGTTGCATATGTAGTGTAGATCCGTGCTTGCTGAGTACTTCGGATGAGTACTCACGTTTGCTTTATTTTCTTTTCCCCCTTTTATCCCTTTGTCGCATCCAGACGACGGAGCCCCGGAACCAGTTGTCACGTTCGACGACCACTACTACTACCAGCCCGGAGAGTACTACTACTACGAGGAGCCGATCGACGACCAGGAGTAGGATTCGGAGTGTCCAGGGCAGGAGGCCCACGCCTTTCGATCGTAGTTTTTTTTATTTTGCCCCGCCTCTGTGAAGGCCTATCTCTCTGTTCTGTAATATATCTGTACCCAGATATCTAATGCTTCCGCTGACACTTGTATGCCATCGAGCTATGTATTCGAGCCCTCGAGGCCCTGGCTTGTAATATTAAGCTTGTATGACTTTATTTATGTTTTAGAGTTGTGTTGTGATATCTTCAAGTGAGTCCTAGGCTTGATCGTGTGCATTTGCGTGTATGGTTAGTGCACGATTAAGCCGGGGTCATCACACGCGATGCCGGCGGTGGCCTGGCCGGTGCAGGCTGCCTCCGGCCAAGTGGAGGCCACCGACGGACGCGGGGCGATGCGCCGCTCCCGTCTGGAGCAGCAGCAACGCCGGAGAGGGGACGGGGCGACGGTGGCTCGCGGAGGCCGGAAGTGGCGGCGGCCGGATCTTTGGGCACGCGGCCACAGAGCCTCCGGCAACGAGGCGAGGGGATGGGGAGGGTCGCAAGGCTACAGAGGCTCGGTTGGTGGTGGTAGGAGGGAGGGAAGAGCTCCGGCTCGCCAGAATTTAGCCGGGACCGAGCGGCGGCCATGGCGGCTGCGGGAGACGGAGAGAGCTTCTCCACCTCGGGGAAGAAGCTGGGCGGGACCAAAGGAGGGTGGCGAGGCTGATGGTGAAGACGAGAGGGGCTCGGGGCCTTATATAGCCGCGGCGAGCTCGCCGGATAAGCTTGGCCAAAGTGGCAATCCTAGCCGTATACTGGAGCTGCAGGGAGACATGGCTGGACGGTAGCGGCGTCGAGAGGCTTCGCGGAGGGGTGGAGAGAGCTCAGGCGAGGTCGGGAAAGCTCGGGAGCTCGCGGGCGACCGGACGCGGCGGCGGCAGAGACGGCCACGTCGCGGGCGCGGCTGCCGCACCACGTAGGAGGGGACGTGAGAAGGGAAGAGTTATCCAGGGCGAAGGATGACGACGAGGGGAAGCCCCTAGACATGGCTAGGTGTCGAGGGCGAGGAGGAACGGACGAAACAGAGGGGGTCCATCTTCAGAGCGCGTTGGCTAGTATGCCAGCCGCGTGGTCACCGCGTGAACTGGCGCACGCGTTGCACCCTGGCATGCAGCGTCTTGTCTAGTGGGTAGTCCCTCCAAAGTACAGTCTCAGGGAGGTGATGGCTCGATGAGGGGAACAGTGGTTGGATGGGAGTGATCACCTGAAGTTTGCTGTAGCAAACTTGACCACACCACTGTGATGAACGGAGAAGTGATAAGGGCCAAATCTGATGTCTGGGAGGTTTGGGATAGGAAGGACTATGATCCTGTGAGGTTTGGAGAGAAATGGACCAAGGTTTAATATAGTTGCTTTGCAACTGACCAATCTGGTCCAGAAAACAAATCTTGATGTGGCACTCACATATAGTGTTTCCTAGGGCTCAAAATGGGCATGGCTTGATGATTTGGTCATATGAGAGTTCCACAAAAATTTCATTCCATTTGGACAAGACAAAATGGTACTTCCTTCACAATGAACCTCTCTGACCAGAATCTTAGAAAAATTCTAGGGAATTATTGGGAAGATGAAATGAGCCCAAATTTTGTGGAGATAGGTTATATGGGTAGGAGAATGCTCTGCTAAATTTTCAGCAATTATGGAGCAGTTTAAAATATAGTTGCTTCAGAATATGAAAATCTAACCAGAAACCAAGATTTGAGGTTGTGCTCACATAGATGATTGGATAGGGTTGAAACTTGGTGGAGAGTCATTATTTGATCACATGAAGATGCTTGCAAAATTTCAACTCATTTGGATCATCCTACCTAGTACTTGCTTCACAAAGCTTCCAGTTGACCAGAAACTTTGGAAATTAGCCAAGGGAGATTTAATAGCCAAATGAAGTTGAATTTTGGCATGTGGCAATGGTATGGATAGGAAAGAGTTACCAAAAAGTTTGGGGGCAAGCAAGCCAATATAAAGAGTACTTGCTTCTCAACTTGACAGCTAGGGCAGAACCAGAAAATGAATATTTGTGAAATATTTTTGAACATGGCAAGGAAGGGTTTAGACATATTTGTGGAAGATCTGACCCAAAAAATTTATGAGAATTATTTGGGAATCTTTGGAATGATGGAAATGTGGGTTGCTTCACAACCTAGGACAACAGGGTTATTCCTTTAATAGAAAAAGGAATTTTCCCAAGGAAGAGAATATTGGGATTGGTCCAAGATGGAAATGACAAGGTCTTGGGATGGTTTTGAGGTTGACAAGCCACTCAGGAAGAGGAATCAAGGGTGATCCCTCCAGGTTGCAAGACTACTAAGCCACAGAAAGGCAAATCCAGACCAAAATAAAAAAAGGGCAAAATCCAGGGTGTTACATAATAGTAGACGCACGCAGGAGTCGGTCTACTAATCTTGGACGTGATGCCTATATAATGATCATTGCTTGGATATCGTCATAATTATTTGAAATTCCATCAATTGCCCAACAGTAATTTGTTTACCCACCGTATGCTATTTTTCTCGAGAGAAGCCACTAGTGAAATCTACGGCCCCCGGGTCTATTTTCTCATCATATATTTTCAGATCTATTTTGCTATTTGTTTTTTTATTTATTTGCTACTTTTATTTTCAGATCTATATTTCTAAAAACCAAAAAATAGTTTGCCTCACTTTATTTTATTCGCGATCTATTTATCCAATCTACTACAATTTATCTCCCGTCCGTTTGCCAATTTCTGGCGCCGTTACCCGAAAGGGATTGACAACCCCTTTAAGACGTCGGGTTGCAAGTATTTGTTCTTTGTGTGCAGGTGATGTTTACGTAGTGTTGCTTGGTTCTCCTACTGGTTCGATAACCTTGGTCTCATGACTGAGGGAAATACCTACCGTTGGTGTGCTGCATCATCCCTTCCTCTTTGGGGAAATACCGACGTAGTTCAAGCCAACATCAATAGTGTTATTGACAGAGTTCTTCAATCACTGCCACCAAGCTACAAAGGCTTCGTGATGAACTATAATATGCAAGGGATGAATAAAACGATTCCTGAGCTCTTCGCAATGCTTAAGGCCGTGGAGGTAGAAATTAAGAAGGAGCATCAAGTGTTGAAGGTTAACAAGACCACTAGTTTCAAGAAAAAGGGCAAGGGAAAGAAAGGGAACTTCAAGAAGAATGGCAAGCAAGTTGCCACTCCCGGGAAGAAGCCCAAAGCTGGACCCAAGCCTGAAACTGGGTGCTTCTACTGCAAAGGGAATGGTCACTGGAAGCGGAACTGGCCCAAATACTTAGCGGATAAGAAGGATGGCAAAGTGAACAAAGGTATATTTGATATACATATTATTGATGTGTAACTTACTAATGCTCGTAGGAGCGCCTGGGTATTTGATACTGGTTCGGTTGCTCATATTTGTAACTCGAAACAGGAGTTGCGGAATAAACGAAGATTGGCTAAGGATAAGGTGACGATGCACGTCGGGAATGGTTCCAAGGTCGATGTGATTGCCGTCGGCACGCTACCTCTACATCTACCTTCGGGATTAGCTTTAGACCTCAATAATTGTTATTTGGTGCCCGTGTTGAGCATGAACATTATATCTGGATCTTGTTTATTGCGAGACGGTTATTCATTTAAATCGGAGAATAATGGTTGTTCTATTTATATGAGTAATATCTTTTATGGTCATGCACCCTTGATGAATGGTCTATTCTTGTTGAATCTCGATCGTAGTGATACACATATTCATAATATTGATGCCAAAAGATGCAAAGTTGATAATGATAGTGTAACATACTTGTGGCACTGTCATTTAGGTCATATTGGTGTAAAGCGCATGAAGAAACTACATACGGATGGACTTTTGTAATCACTTGAATATGAATCATTTGATAATTGCGAACCATGCCTCATGGGCAAGATGACTAAAACTTCGTTCTCCGGAACAATGAAGCTAGCTAATGACTTATTGGAAATAATACATACTGATGTATGCGGTCCAATGAGTGTTGAGGCACGCGGCGGGTATCGTTACTTTCTGACCTTCACAGATGATTTGAGTAGGTATGGGTATATCTACTTGATGAAACACAAGTCTGAAACATTTGAAAATTTCAAAGAATTTCAGAGTAAAGTGGAGAATCATCGTAATAAGAAAATAAAGTTTCTACGATCTGATCGCGGAGGCGAATATTTGAGTTACTAGTTTGGCCTTCATTTAAAACAATGTGGAATTGTTTCACAACTCATGCCACCTGAAACACCACAGCGTAATGGTGTGTCCGAACGTCGTAACCGTACTTTATTAGATATGGTGCGATCTATGATGTCTCTTACCGATTTACCACTATCATTTTGGGGTTATGCATTAGAGACAGCCGCATTCACGTTAAATAGGGCACCGTCTAAATCCGTTGAGACGACACCGTATGAACTATGGTTTGGCAAGAAACCTAAACTGTCGTTTCTTAAAGTTTGGGGTTGCGACACTTATGTCAAAAGGCTTCAGCCTGATAAGCTCGAACCTAAATCAGAGAAGTGCGTCTTCATAGGATACCGTAAGGAAACAATTGGGTACACCTTCTACCACAGATCCGAAGGTAAGATCTTTGTTGTCAAGAATGGATCCTTTCTAGAGAAGGAGTTTTTCTCGAAAGAAGTGAGTGCGAGGAAAGTAGAACTTGATGAGGTAATTGTACTTTCTCTCGAATTGAAAAGTAGCACATCAGAGAAAACCGTTCCCGTGATGCCTACACCAACTAGAGAGGAAGCAAATGATAATGATCATGAAACTTCAGATCAAGTTGCTACTGAACCTCGTAGGTCAACCAGAGCACGATCTATTGGCACTAGGCCCCGATGTACGTCGCACTGCTCATAGACGAGTACTTTCCGTCGGAGTCGTGGACATGGATCGATTCTTGTCTTGGAGACGTATGTTGAAAGCTAGCTAGTTGAAACTAGCAATCAGTCGGCGGCTACGTACAAGTTGCCGGAAACACGGAAGCGAGAACACACGAGTTGATGGCTAAAGGCCCGTGACGTGCCTTTTGTTTATTGCTTTGATAGATCTGGTTTTTACAGCGCGGGGGTACAATAGTATATAAAGAAGCTAAGCTAGCCTACTCTAAATACGACTCGATGACTGCTCCTAGTCCGTACCGGACAGGACACTAGATCGTGGTTTATTCCAACAATCACCCCCTAAACACGATATCCTCGCTTCACAGCTTGGACGCCGATCCTTCCCCGCATCTCCGTGAACTTCTGTCGCCCCAAAGACTTGGTTAGGATGTCTGTAAGCTGGTCGTCGGTGCAAATGTAGTTGACTTCAATCTTACCTTCTTCCACGCAATCCCGTATGTAATGATACCTTATATCAATGTGCTTACTTCTATCATGATGCACTGGATTCTTACATAGAGCAATCGTGGACTTGTTGTCAACATAGAGCACCACTCCTTCTGGTTCCTTGTCAGTGAGGTCACCGAGTAGCCTTTCTAGCCACACACCTTGACCTACCCCGGTTGCAGCTGCAATATACTCCGCTTCACAGGATGATAATGCGACCACCTTCTGCTTTTGTGATAGCCAACTCACTATGCTTCTTCCCAAGAAATATGCCACGCCCAAGGTACTTTTACGGTCGTCAATATCTCTTGCCAAGTCGCTATCACAGTAGCCAAGTAGCTCCACCATCTCCTTCCGCTTTTCTCTCAAATAGACACAACCGAAGTTAGTTGTCCCTTTGATGTACCTGAGTATTTGTTTCACAGCTGCCCAATGTTCTGTTGTGGGTGCTTCCATGAAGCGACTCACTACGCCAACAGAATAGGCCAAGTCTGGTCGTGTATTCACAAGATACCTTAGGCTTCCGACCACACTTCTATACTCCATTGCATCAACCGCGGGTGCTTGGCTCCTCTTGCTAAGTTTAAGACGAGGCTCCATTGGAACAAAAGATGGGTTGCAGTCCTCCATGCCACAACTTTCAAGAATCTTCTTTGCATATGCCTCTTGGAATAGTGTGATTCCCTCCGGCTTTTGCTACGCCTCGATCCCGAGATAGTAAGTCTAGAGCCCTAGATCACTCATCTTGAAAAGCTCCTTCATTTGTAACTTGAATCTAGCAATCTCCTCCTCATCTGCTCTAGTTATCAAGAGATCATCAACATAGATGCCCATTAGGAGACAATCCTTGCCTTTACCTCGCTTGTACATAGCATGCTCGAGTGGACTTTTCTCAAAACCAAGAGAAATCAGTGTACGGTCAAGCTTGATGTTCCACGCCCGAGGAGCTTGGCATATCCCGTACAATGCCTTGTGTAGTTTCAACACCTTGTGTTCCTCTCCCTTTTGATGTAACCCAGTGGTTGCTTCACATATACTTCTTCTTTCAACTCCCCGTTCAAAAAGGCGGATTTTACATCCATGTGATGTACTTTCCATGATTCTTGAGCCGCGAGAGCTATAACGAGCCTCACCGATTCCATCCTTGTAACGGGAGCAAACACTTCCTCGAAGTCCACACCTTGCTCTTGCATGTATCCTTTGGCTACAAGCCTTGCTTTATGCTTGACCGAGTTTCCTTCGGCATCTTTCTTGACTTTGTACACCCATTTGAGCCCTATGACTTTATGGCCGTTGGGAGGATCCATGAGCTCCCATGTTTTGTTGTCTTGAATTGATCCCAACTCCTCATCCATAGCACGACGCCAACACTCCTCCGTGTTTACATCTTCAAATTTCGTCGGTTCTTCGACGCTAAGCAGACACCGCCGTCCTCTTCCTTTAATTTTCACAGGATTTACTTTTGGAAGCATTTTCTTTGGATATAAATCCACCACTGGTCAAAGACGTACTGGTGTCGGCGGACGTTTCCTTGTCTCCTGTTCTGTCGAAGACGAGGAATTTTCATCCGGAGTTGCCAAACTCCCAATTTCTGGCGATTCCTGTTCTTCTGAACTGGCTGCATGTGTACTGGATGAACCAGTTGAGACTGGTGTTCCTTCTGCACGTACAGGAGAACCAACCAGCCCACGTGCGTGGCTTTTTGAGCTAGCTTCCACACCACGTGGGCTTCCCAGGCTGGTTGATGAGCCACCTGGGCCTTGAGGTGGACAGCCTCCTACTGAGCTTCGTCCAGCGCCTCCACGCAGATCTGAGCCACCAGGTCGAGCGCCGCTCGCGCTGCCTGGCGTGTCTTCGGGCACACCAGCCGGTCCTTCTCGCGCGTGCGCGTGTGACGTAGCAGGAGTAGATGGCGCGTCTTCCGTACCGCCTCCGTCCGGAGCATCGCTCCGTCCCGAAAAGTTCTCCGGCTGATCAAAATTACCTGCATGCTCGGATTCGTCGTAAACAACGTGAAAATTTTCATCGGAAGACGGGTATACCGGCTTGGTGGAGTTCCAATTCCATGACCTTGCTTCTTCCAAGACCACGTCGCGCGTCACAACCACCTTATTAGTAGAGGGGTTGCACACACGGTATGCCTTCGTGTCTTTTTCATAGCCAACCAACACCATTGGAGTACTTCTATCCGCCAATTAGCTAGTATGCCCGGCCACCGTCTTCACATGCGCCACGCACCCGAAAGTGCGAAGATGATCAACCGCGGGCTTGTGTCTGTACCATGCTTCGTACGGCGTCATCCCAACCACACTCTTGGTTGGAGCTCAGTTCAGCAAATAAACGGCCGTATTGACCGCCTCACCCTAGTACTTGCCCGGCATGCCTTTACTCTTCAACATGCTTCGTGCCATCGCCACCACGGTTTGATCCCTCCGTTCCACAACACCGTTTTGTTGCGATGAATATGGTGCCGTAAGATACCGCTTGATCCCTTGAGCTTCGCAAAATTCCGTGAATGCACGAGACTTGAACTCACCCCCCCCCCCGATCGGTACGGAGGGCCTTCAGCTTGGCTTCAGATTCTATTTCAGCCGCCATCTTTATTATCCTGAAGGATTGCAAAGCTTGGTCCTTCGTATTCAACAACACAATCCACATGAATCTTCTAAAGTCGTCGACGACGAGCAAGAAGTATTTGTTTCTGGCAGGGGTGGCCGGTGTAATCGGTCCGCACAAGTCTCCATGGACCAACTCAAGAGCTTTACTCGCTCTAAAGTTTCCCTCTCTTGGGAACGGGGCTCGCCTTTGTTTCCCAATGAGACAACCGTCGCACACTTGGTCGACATGATTGATGCACGGTAGACCACGTACCATCTCCTTTTGTCCAAGTTGCCGAAGAGCCTAGAAATTTAGATGACTGTAGCGCGTGTGCCACTTCCATGCCGAGTCGTCCATGCTCGACAAGAGACATACCGGATCCACACGATCCAAGTTGAGGATGTAGAGCCTGTTTGGTGACCTCTGCACCTTCATAATCAACATCCTCTGACGATCATACCCCCATAGAAAGCCATCTTCGAGTACAATCTTGCAACCATGCTCCTCGAGCTGGCCATGGCTTATGATGCTACTCTTTAGCTTGGGAATATAGTACACATCCGTGAGTACCTTGTGACCGCCATTCTTCAACTCAAACAGGACAGTACCTCGCCCTGCGATGTCAACGGTCCGTCCGTCGCCGAACCGAACCGTGCCTCCCACCGAAACACTGAGGTCAGAAAACTGGTCCTTATCGCCGGTCATGTGATTGCTAGCGCCCGTGTCGAGGTACCATAGGTGCCTCGACGTGTTCATCCTCTTCTTGTCATGAAGATAAACTGCCTCCTCTATGATCGTGACAACCTCTGTAGCCGGCGCCTTTGGAGCTGGATTATCCTCGTCCATTAGCTCGCATACTTCGACCATGAGCATCATGTCTCCATCATCGCCTCCTTTGACCATTAGAGCTTTCTCCTTCGGTGGTTTCTTGCACTCCGACTTGAAGTGCCCCATGATGCCACAGTTGTGACACTTGATCTTGCGCTTGTCGAACTTCTTCTTCTTTGGAGCCCCGTCGCCGGCGTTCTTCTTACTGTGTTCTTTTGGCGCATGATCTTGGCGAGTGTTGCTGCTAGAGCCCTTGCCTCCTCTCCTTGAGTCCAAAGCCAGCCACTGAGCCTGTGTGAGCATGACATTCTCATCGTTCCTCCCGTCCCCGAGACTGTACCGCATACGCATGTCGTGAGCCTTGTAGCGTCCGACGAGATCATCAATGGAGAGGGTCTCGAGATCGACGCACTGCTTGATCACCGTGACAATTTGCAAGTACCGGGGAGGGGCTGCACGCAAGAACCGCCGGACAACCGAGGTCTCCGTGAGGTTTTCTCCAAGCGCGCGGATCCGATTGACGAGAGTAGCCACCCGTGAAGCGAACGCATCCACGGACTCATTGTCGCCCAAGACCAAAGTCTCATAGTTCCTTAGGAGAGTTTGGAGATTGGCTTGCTTGACGCGGGTGTGTCCCTCAAACATGAGCTTCAAAGTATCCCACGCCTCCTTCGCTGTTTCTTTGGCGATTAGGTGTTCGAGGACATCCATCGGCATCACCGAGTAAATTGCCGACGCCGCATGCCAATCCTTCCGGTGCTCGGCTCCCTCCTTCTTGAACACGTTGCCTCCTAGGTCGACCGCGTCCCATAGCTCATTGGCGCGGAGACCACACTCCATGAGGGCCTTCCAGACCCCGAAGTTCTCGCGATCAAACCGTGGGTACGACGAACTCGCCGGAGCAGCAATTACTTTAGCCGCACCGGAGTACTCCGCCAGCTGCTTGTTCTTCTCGTCGTCCGCCATGATCCTCCGTTACTAGAAGATCAGCATTGCTCTAGATACCAATTGTTGGCACTAGGTCCCGATATACGTCGCACTGCTCATAGACGAGTATTTTCCGTCGGAGTCGTGGACGTGGATCGATTCTTGGCTTGGAGACGTACGTTGAAAGCTAGCTAGTTGAAACTAGCAATCAGTCGGCGGCTACGTACAAGTCGCCGGAAACACGGAAGCGAGAACACACGAGTTGATGGCTAAAGGCCCGTGACATGCCTTTGTTTATTGCTTTGATAGATCTGGTTTTTACAACGCGGGGGTACAGCAGTATATAAAGAAGCTAAGCTAGCCTACTCTAAATATGACTCGATGACTGCTCCTAGTCCGTACCGGACAGGACACTAGATCGTGGTTTATTCCAACACGATCCGCACCAGAGTGGTACGGTAATCCTGTCCTGGAAGTCATGTTATTAGACCAAGGCGAACCTACGAACTATGGAGAAGCTATGATAAGCCCAGATTCCGACAGATGGCTTGAGGCCATGAAATCTGAGATATGATCCATGTATGAGAACAAAGTGTGGACTTGGGTGGACTTGCCCGATGATCGGCAAGCCCTAGAAAATAAATGGATCTTCAAGAAGAAGACTGACGCTGATGGTAATGTTACTGTCTACAAAGCTCGACTTGCTGCGAAAGGTTTTCGACAAGTTCAAGGGGTTGACTAAGATGAGACTTTCTCACCCGTAGCGATACTTAAGTCTGTCCGAATCAGGTTAGCAATTGCCGCATTTTATGATTATGAAATCTGGCAAATGGACGTCAAAACTGCATTTCTTAATGGATTTCTTAAAGAAGAGTTGTAGATGATGCAACCAGAAGGTTTTGTCGATCCTAAAGGTGCTAACAAAGTGTGCAAGCTCCAGCGATCCATCTATGGACTGGTGCAAGCATCTCGGAGTTGGAATATACGCTTTGATGAGGTGATCAAAGCATATGGTTTTATACAGACTTACGGTGAAGCCTGTATTTACAAGAAAGTGAGTAGTAGCTATGTAGCATTTCTGATATTATATGTGGATGACATATTGTTGATTGCAAATGATATAGAATTTTTGGATAGCATAAAAGGATACTAGAATAAGAATTTTTCAATGAAAGACCTTGGTGAAGCTGCTTATATATTGGGCATCAAGATCTATAGAGATAGATCGAGACGCTTAATAGGACTTTCACAAAGCACATACCTTAATAAAGTTTTGAAGAAGTTCAAAATGGATCAGTCAAAGAAAGGGTTCTTGCTTGTATTAAAAGGTGTGAAATTGAGTCAGACTAAAAGCCCGACCACTTCAGAAGATAGAGAGAAAATGAAAGTCATTCCCTATGCCTCAGCCATAGGTTCTATCATGTATGCTATGCTATGTACCAGACCTGATGTGTGCCTTTCTATAAGTTTGGCAGGGAGGTACCAAAGTAATCCAGGAGTGGATCACTGGACAGTGGTCAAGAACATCCTGAAGTACCTGAAAAGGACCAAGGATATGTTTCTCGTTTATGGAGGTGACGAAGAGCTCGTCATAAATGGTTACTTTGATGCTAGCTTCGACACTAATCCGGATGACTCTAAGTCACAAACCGGATACGTATTTATATTGAATGGTGGAGCTGTCAGTTGTTGCAGTTTCAAGCAGAGCATCGTGGCGGGATCTACGTGTGAAGCGGAGTACATAGCTGCTTTGGAAGCAGCACATGAAGGAGTCTGGATGAAGGAGTTCATATCCGATCTAGGTGTAATACCCAGTGCATCGGGTCCAATGAAAATCTTTTGTGACAACACTGGAGCAATTGCCTTGGCGAAGGAATCCAGGTTTCACAAGAGAACCAAACACATCAAGAGACGCTTCAACTCCATTCGTGAGAAGGTCAAGGATGGAGACATAGAGATTTGCAAAATACATACGGATCTGAATGTGGCAGACCCGTTGACTAAGCCTCTTCCTCGAGCAAAACATGATCAACACTAAGACTCCATGGGTGTTAGATTCATTACAATGTAATCTAGATTATTGACTCTAGTGCAAGTGGGAGACTGAAGGAAATATACCCTAGAGGCAATAATAAAGTTGTTATTTTATATTTCCTTATTCATGATAAAAGTTTATTATTCATGCTAGAATTGTATTGATCGGAAACTTAAATATATGTGTGAATACATAAACAAATACCGTGTCCCTAGTAAGCCTCTACTAGACTAGCTCGTTGATCAAAGATGGTTAAGGTTTCCTAACCATAGACATGTGTTGTCATTTGATAATGGGATCACATCATTAGGAGAGTGATGTGATGGATAAGACCCATCCGTTAGCTTAGCATATTGATCGTTCAGTTTATTGCTATTGCTTTCTTGATGACAAATACATATTCCTTCGACTATGAGATTATGCAACTCCCGGATACCGGAGGAATACCTTGTGTGCTATCCAATGTTGGGGATATAGCTTATCGGGAACTTATCGGCCGACCCATGATAAGGGGTAAATCGGCCAGTTTATCGGCATATCAGCTGATTTATCAGCCGATTTATCTTATCGGTCAGTCAACGATAAGCGATAAATCGACCGATTTATCGGAATATCGGAAGATATCTTGAACAGTGGTGCTATCAAACGTCACAACATAACTGGGTGATCATAAAGATGCTCTACAGGTATCTCCAAAGGTGTTTGTTGAGTTGGCATAGATCGAGATTGGGATTTGTCACTCCGAGTATCGGAGAGGTATCTCTGGGCCCTCTCAGTAATACACATCATAAGAAGCCTTGCAAGCATAGTGACTAAGGAGTTAGTTGCAAGATGATGTATTACGGGACGAGTAAAGAGACTTGCCCGTAACGATATTGAACTAGGTATGAAGATACCGACGATCGAATCTCGGGCAAGTAACATACCGATAGACAAAGGGAATTACATATGTTGTCATATGGTTCGACCGATAAAGATCTTCGTAGAATATGTAGGAGCCAATATGGGCATCCAGGTTCTGCTATTGGTTATTGACCGGAGAGGTGTCTCGGTCATGTCTACATAGTTCTCGAACCCGTACGGTCCGCACGCTTAACGTTCGTTGACGATATAATGTTATATGAGTTATATGATTTGGTGACCGAATGTTCTTCGGAGTCCCAGATGAGATCACGGACATGACGAGGAGCTCCGGAATGGTCCGTAGGTAAAGATTGATATATAGGACGATGATATTCGGACACCGGAAGAGTTTCGGAGTGTACCGGGTAGTCATCGGAGCACCGGAAGGGGTTCCGGACACCCCCGAAAAGTGTATGGGCCTAATGGGCCAAAGGGGGGGGGGACAGACCAGCGCACTAGGGGGCTGGCGCACCCCCCTTCCTGGCCGGCCGGCCCTAGGGGAAGGAAAGGGGAGGGGTGGCCCCTCCTGCCTTTCCCTCCTCGTGAGAGAAAGGAAAGGGGGGCGCCACCTCCCCCTGCCTTCCTCCCACACTCAAATAAGGAAAGGGGGCGCGGCTTGGGGAAGACCCCAAGTAGGATTCGGCCCTACTTGGGGCGCCTCCTAGCCTCTCCCCTCTCCTCCCCACCTATATATATATGTGTGTGTGTGTGTGTGTGTGTGTGTGTGTGTGTGTGTGAGGGGGCGCCACATATAACGACGACAATTGCTTAGCCGTGTGCGGCGCCCCCCTCCACAGTTTAGTCGCTCGGTCATATTTTCGTAGTGCTTAGGCGAAGCCCTGCGTAGATAACTTCACCATCACCGTCACCACGTCGTCGTACTGTCGGAAATCATCCACTACTTTGCTGTCTTGCTGGATCAAGAAGGCGAGGACGTCATCGAGCTGAACGTGTGCTGAACGCGGATGTGTCGTACGTTCGGTACTCGATCTGTTGGAGCGCGAAGAAGTTCGACTACATCAACCGCGTTAACAAACGCTTCCGCTTACGGTCTACGAGGGTACGTAGACACACTCTCCCCTCTCGTTGATATGCATCTCCATGGATAGATCTTGCGTGTGCATAGAAAATTTTTTGTTTTCCATGCAACGTTCCCCAACAGGATGCGGTCTGTAGCGAGATGGATTCCATCTTGGCTAACGGGACATGGGAGATCACTGATCGTCCTTATGGTTTCCAACCATTGGGATGTAAGTGGGTGTTCAAAAGGAAGTTTAGGCCCGTTGGTACTATTGAGAAGTACAAGGCTAGGCTTGTGGCCAAGGGTTATACCCAGAAAGAAGAAGAAGAGGATTTCTTTGATACTTACTCACTTGTGGCTAGACTGACAACCATTCGAATGTTACTCGCTTTGGCTGCCTCACATGGTCTTCTCGTTCATCAGATGGACGTTAAGACAGCTTTCCTTAACGGAGAGCTAGACGAGAAAATTTACATGCAACAGCTAGATGGCTTTGTAGTAAATGGTCAGAAAAGAAAGGTGTGCAAGCTAGTGAACTCTCTGTATGGCCTGAAACAAGCGCCTAAGCAATGGAATGAGAAGTTTAATACAATTTTGACATCTGTTGGCTTTGTTGTTAATGAAGATGACAAATGTGTATACTATCGCTATGGTGGGGGCGAAGGAGTTATACTATGTCTGTATGTCGATGACATACTGATATTTGGGACCCACCTCAAGGTCATTGAGGAGGTCAAGGCTTTTCTATCTCATAACTTTGAGATGAAAGACCTGTGCATGGCTGATGTTATCTTGAACATCAAGCTACTAAGAAATACTGAGGGTGGAATTACACTTTTGCAATCCCACTATGTTGAGAAGATTTTGAGCCGTTTTGGATATTCGGACTGCAAACCTTCTGCAACACCATATGATCCTAGCGTGCGGATTCGAAAGTTTGAAGGCACGGCTGTAGATCAATTGAGATATTCTCAAGTGGTTGGTTGACTGATGTACCTAGCTTGTGCTACTCGTCCTGACATCTCATTTGATGTGTGCAAACTGAGCCGGTTTGTTTCCAATCCGGGAGATGTAATTTGGCATGCTGTTGAGCGAGTGATGTGTTACTTGCAAGGTACTGCGAACTATGGAATTCACTATTCTGGGTACCCGACGGTACTTGAGGGGTATAGTGATTCGAATTGGATATCTGATGCTGATGAGATGAAAGCCACAAGTGGACATGTCTTCGCACTTGGTGGTGGTGCCGTTTCCTGGAAGTCTTGCAAGCAGACGAACTTAACGAGATTGACTATGGAAGCATAACTCACAGCATTAGACACATTATGCGTCAAAGCAGAATGGCTTCGAGAGCTTTTGATGGATTTCCGATGGTTGATAAACCAGTGCCGGCTGTCCTTATGAACTGTGACAATCAAACAGTGATTGCCAAGGCTAAGAGTTCAAAGGACAACTTGAAATCCACAAAGCACATAAGAAGAAGATTAAAATCTGTCAGAAAATAAAGAAACTCCAGAGTGATAGCATTGGATTATATCCAGACGGCTAAGAATCTGGCAGACCCTTTTACGAAAGGGCTATCACGGATTGTGATAGAAAATGCATCGAGGGAGATGGGTATGAGACCCACGTAAGTTGCCATGGGGGTAACCCACCCTATGTGATCGGAGATCCCGTGAATTAGGACATGGGAAAACAATCCAGCGGTCAACTGAGGAGAGTATCCTTAATTAACCCACTCCGTTGGAGATGCAACAATACTCTCATATCTGTAAGGCAGGCTGACTTTGGTCTTAATGTGTTCCAAAGCTTATGTAAGCAAGATGCTATCCTACAGAGCATTCTTTGGAGGAACACACCTATGTGAGCCGACTGCTAGTCACAGTCTATGAGATTGGGTAATCTCTAGGAAGCTCATGAGAAGGTACGGAGTATGACTAATAGGCTCCACCCGTAGGGTTTAGCCTTCGGCAGCCACGTATCAGCTGACAATGGGCGAAACTTCTGCACGCCAAACTGACAATTCAAGGCATAGTCCATTGTTTAGTTGTGAAGAAGTCTAATCCTGTTGCTCTAGGTGAAAGTTTAACTTAACAGTCTCCACTGAAATTTCTGATATATCAAACATTGTCTGGAACAGCTGACAAACGTATGTGCCTCGAGATCGGGACCTCCTATACACCGCATTATGCGGCAGGAAGTCGGGGCTTCGCATAGGGCACTACTCCGACTGGGCCGGCCCACGCATGAGCTGCGAGCAGTGTAAAAAAAGTAAGAAAAAGGCAGCGCGTCAGGCAGGATTCGATCTCACGATCGCTGTGCTGCAACGACAGGTAGCTAGCCACTGCGGCTTACTACTCTTAGTGGTACACAGGCAACGCAAATACTTTAACACTAGATAAAATCGCCTGATCGGGTTTTTTTTTTCCTTTTTTAGTCATTTCTTGAAAATACTAAATAAACATTTTTTAAATGACGAACGTTTTTGCCAAGCACGCACGAATTTGAAAAGTTGCGTATTTTTTAATCAAATTTGTAAAATGGGATTGATTTTTGAATATGTGTACAAATTTTGAAAAACAAGAACCTTTTTTACAAATGTGAAAAAAAATTGAATTTGTGAACGAAATTTAAAGCATGAACATTTTTTGAATTTCTGAACAAATCTTGAAAAACAGGAACCTTTTTTAATACCGATCAATTTATGACAATCACGAACAAGTTTGAAAAGCAGTGAACAATTTTCGACTTTGTGAACATATTTTTCAAAATACGAACATTTTATGAATTTGTGAACAAATCTTGAACAACAGGGACATTTTCTAGAAACTCCGAACAAATATTGAATTTGTGAACAAATTTTCAAAATGGGAAAGTTTTGAATTTGTGTACAAATTTGGAGAACAAATTTTAAAGCACGAACAATTTTTTAAAAGCAAAGAACATTTTTTGAATTTTGTGAACAAATTTTGAAATCGAGAACAATTATGAAAAATCCCAAACAAATTTGGAAGCGTGAATTTGTTTTGAATAGGTGAACAAAAAATTGAAATCCGGTACATTTTCTGAATTTGGAAAGTTTTGAACTTTTTTATGTAATGAGAACAATTTTTGAATTTGAGAACATTTTTTCGAAAAGTGAACGTTTTTTGAAAACAAGAAAGTTTTGGAATTTGTGAACAATTTTTTAAAGCAATAACATTTTTTGAATCTTGAGAACAAATTTAGAAAGGGAGAACAAATTTCGAAGCACGAACAATTCTTTAAAGCACGAACATTTATTGAATCTTGAGAACAAATTTTGAAACGGAGAACAATTTTGAAAAATCCCGAACAAATTTGGAACCGTGATTTTTTTTGAATACGTGAACAAAAACTTGAAATCCGGTACATTTTCTGAATTTCGAAAGTTTTGAACAATTTTTTAATTTTGAGAACATTTTTTCGAATACTGAACATTTTTTGGAAACATGAACAAAAACTTAAATATTTTGAAAAAAGTTTCAAAGAAAGAGAATAAAAGAAAAAGAAATAAAAAACCAAAGAAAGAAAATCTGTTGAAAAGAGAAATTAACTTGACAAGGAAAACTGAAAGAAAACAAAAAAGTAATGAAAAGAAAAGAAAATAGAAACAGAAAAAGGAAGAAGAAAAAACAGAAAGAGTAAAAAAAGAAAAAAAACCGGTACAGGAACCTTCTAGATGGTTCCCAAAACCGGAACCTGGTAGACGCTACAGGGCCGGCCCAAAATCGCTCGCTAGTCAGATCCCCTGTGCGATTCGTCGACAGTTTGACGCAACGTGCGTCCAATAGGGAATTCCCTCGAGATCTGGTTTTTTTTTCTCGAGATCCGGTGGGGGTTGTTGAATCATAGATGGGCTTTAGGCCCATATGAACAATGATTCCTGGTTAATCTTGAGGGCCATGTAGGATATGGCAGGTGGTGGGAAGTTTAGTACCACCTTGCTAGTTGAGGAGAGTTGAGACCCCTTTATAAGCGTTGCTCTATCACTTGCCATTGGGAGCTTGGGAGGAGTGGTACATGCACGCTCCTCCTCCGCCGCCCGCCCCGCCCTGCCCCTCCTTGTCATGAGGCGCGCGCGCGCCGCGGGTTGCGGGAATGAGCCAAGCTGAAGCTTATTTATGCTCCCTTCCCGAGAGTGCGTCGACTCGGCACTCATCCCTCTCGTGTAACCCTAGCCGTTATCTACTGTTCCTCACTCTGAGCTGCCTCCGACGATCCCATCCTGGCGACTGCGTGCACGGTTGGTCGGGAGAGCAGGTGCCTCCGGAAGACTGCTCCCAATCCGTCCCCGTCTTCGTCCTCCTCTGCTTCCACTACTTCCCTTGCATCGACACCATGGTCGACGATGCCGCCGCAAAGAAGAAGGCTACAGACGACGCTGAGGCTGCTGCTGCCGCCGCCGCGTTGTCTTGGCCAACCAGAGGGTATGATCTGTTCATCCCTCATTTACTCGTACTTGTGCTAGCCGTATATGCTCCGGTCATAGATGATTCCATTCTGTGTACTATACGTGCTAGTATGCTCAGGTATCACTATGAGATGCATACCGTATATGCCATGCTTACTGTTTATTCATGGATTAGTCTAATCGAAAAAGTGCATATATTTTCAACGGTAGCCCTAGCAGTTAAAATTATACCCGCATTACTAAAACACACGGATGCATATAACTGGAGAATGATGGGCATGCAACGTCATGATAGGTTAGCTTGTCAGGGGGATACAAGATTTAATAATTTGAGACAATAAGCATGATAAAATCCTCATTGGTATGACGAAGCAGGCGACGGAGCCTACACGGTCTATCTTGATTTCTAAATGATGGCCGGTCACATGTACGTGTGAGCACGGGATTGACAAGGCAACTAACAGAATTCTATTACTACGGGGAGGCAACTAATAGAGTAAAAATATTGTTACTCGCCCTACTATCATCACATAGAGACACACACAAAATCCAGCTGTGCTTATTAACACCTCCTGTTCGGTAGGTTGTTGCATTTGTAATCAACCAATATAACTCCATTGCCATGTTACGCAGTACTTGTCACTCCAGCTAGCTAGCTGCAATGTTTATTAATGCAGCCTCCAAATCTGCTCTGTTTCGCCCACCCTATAAAACCACACAATATGTATCTCCAGCTCTCCACACAACACACACACGCACACACACAAAGCACAGCAGGTGCAACACTAGCTGCAAGCACAAGAAGTAGGCAGCAATGGCGAGGCATGGCCTCCTCGCCGTGCTCCTCGTCGGGATAGTTGCAGTCTCCGCCTTCAACCAAGCAGCTGCGGCTGGCCGAGGCCTTGCTGCCGTCGAGAAGTTTGCAGAGCTAGAGCCAAAGCCAGAACCCAAACCAGAGCCAATGGCCAAACCTATGCCGCCACACCCAGAGCCAGAGCCTTGCAAACCTGAACCGATGCCCAAACCCAAACCAAAGCCCGAACCAAAACCCGGACAGAAGCCCGAACCAGAACCCAAGCCCAAGCCGATGCCAAAACCAAAGCCCAAGCCCTGCTCCAAACCAAAGCCAGATCCTAAGCCCGAGCCAATGCCGAAACCCGAACCAAAGCCGGAGCCCAAGCCTAAACCTGAACCGAAACCGAAGCCACCTCCTAAGTGCAAACCACCGACAGCTCAAAATTGATGGGATACTTATATAAGACAGTTGATGGAGGGGAGACCCCATACGGAGCCACTCTGTGCTATTTCTAGAATAAGTGGTGTTGTATTCCATTTATTTCTATTGTTCCATGCATGTGTGATGAGTATTAGTACTATGTAATTATTATTTGCTTGTTGGTATATGTTCATCTACTTTGTATGTGACTCGACTCGCTGTTCTTTTCAGTATCTACACATGATTGTATTCATTCACATGAATGAGCTATTTTGTCAGTGAACTGCAGTCTATGTTGTTTTCTCTATGGTGTGCAGTCTCAGTTATTTTCTCTATGGGATTGTTTCATATTATGTGGTCTTTTTTTGGGGGAAAGATGATGTCAACAAAAAGGAAGAGAAGGATTCCCTAAATAGCAGCACACATATGAAGTGTATAGTGTGCGTACATGTCATGTGTTCTAGATGTATAAAGTGTACTCAAGGCATGTACAATGCATAGCCTCAGGGTGATGCCTCGCATGTCATGTAGGATCGGATATCAGGTAAAGTAGGTTTGGATAGGAAAACGGGATCCTCTGCAGGAGGCGGGTGCTTGGAGAGAAAAAGTGTGATCCGGTGTCAAAAGCTGAAAAGGTTGGAGTAAAAAGTAGAGATGCATGTGTACTAGAGTCTTTATTTTCTATTTCTTAATGAGGCCCACTAGTGATAGCTTGCATTGGGGAGAAAAAATAAATGTAGGTGTTTCAAACTACTTTTTATCATGAGGCATCTGTATCCATATGTCACCATTGTATATGCCCTCGTACGCCAGACAACGGCCTTGTTCTCTACCCTTCACCTATGAACTAAGTCCCGACCGAGTGCGTTATATAGTATTTATGCCCAGGCTCTTAGTGAGCTGGCTCCGCTGCTGGTTATACTAGGTAAACGTCACACACATTGCTACGGAAATTTATAGCAATGAAATTATGAAAAATAGCATATGTGGGAATAATACGACACAATATTGTCACCATATGACGATAGAAAATCTAGATATAACTGGAGGTGGATGCATGTTATATTGTCTTGTGACCTCCAAGTTTAATTATTTGTTGCTGAAATATATATAGTAAAAATAATGTGGTGAAGAGCTTGCATGTGTTTGATGATGTGGAGGACTTGCATATGATGGAAAGTGAAAATTCGAACCATTACATGCATGATTGATGATATGGAGAACTTACGTGTGATGAAAAGTGGTAAGTGAAAGTTGATTGGTTGCATGCCCTTCATAATGTGGTAGACATGCATGTGCATTTAAATGGGATGAGTTACTTAGATATATAGGGTCTGTGTGAAAGGTAACTACATCCCCTAGGTCAAGATTACCAATAAAAGGCACCATGAAAATTATTACTAACAGATTTTCTCTTACTCAATTCGCAACAAGAAAAATCTCACAGTGATAGTGCTACGCAACATACGACAGACCATAATAATCTCTCACCGCCACATGGTACTGGCAGGGCCGGCTCTATGATTTTGGGAGCCCTTGGGTGAAGTTGGCGAATTGATTGTCTTTTGTTTCAGCACCCGACAAATCCTTTTTAAGCAACATTAGAGTAACCCTAAAACTGAAGAGGAAAGTATATACATAAATAGAATTTTATAAATCAGAGCCCTAACATTTAACATGCTTCCACGAATGGGTGGCACTGGTAATATGGTTATGGGTGTGTGGAATGAGAGGCCTAGAGAGTGACAAGCTGGTGCCTCGCTGTCACAGACATCTGAGGAGGTGGCGAGACTCACGTCGTCAAGCTTACCCGCGAAGACGAAGATCGCAAATTGCGATTAGGAGAATTGGTGATGCCATGTGTCCGTGTCGCATGCCGATTGTGATTATTTTCGTTTTTATGGACCAATTCAACCGTTGGCTAAAGACCTAAAGCTTGCTTTTAGGAGAGCATGTATGCCTCACTTTTAGGAGAGCTCCTTCTCAGCGCTTATAGTGCTCGTTAGTGCCACAAAGCACAGGTGCTGCTCGCGCGCATAGGCCGTCTCATTAAAAGGCAAAGGGATTGCTCTATTATTCAATGAAAGAAAACTTTCACCGGTTTTCTAAATTTAAAACATTCATGAATATGAAAATGTTCACAAATTTGAAAAATACAGGTTTGAAAAAATTAAACTAATTCAAAAACATTGACGACTTAAAAAACCACAAATTCATTTTTTTGTGAATTTGAAAAAAGGGAATTCAAAAAAGATTGTAAATTTAAAAATAAAACTTGCGAATATAAAAAAATGTTCACAAATTTGAAAAAATGTTCATGAAGTTTAAAAAAAAATAAAAAAAAAACAAAAAACTAAAACAAGGAAGAAAAGTTAAAAAAGAAAAGCAAGGCCAAAAATTTCCAGAACCAAAGTTGACCCATAAGCTTCTGGAAGCTTCCGGGAGTGAGCTTCCGCTCACGTAAACGCCATAGATTAGCCAGCCCTTTTACGATCTATCAAAGGAAGAGGTGTGTGCACTTTCTACCAATAACTTATAAACCAGTGCTAAATAACATATTTCCATTTTTAGCGAGGGGTAGAACAGAGTTCGACTACAGAGCCATGATATGTGTCAATCCCAACATTTTTTTTTAGCAAACAAGTTTTTTTTATAGGGGCACACGTCTCACCGCCAACGAACGGGTTTTTTTCGTTTTTATTTTTATATTTTTCTCATTTTCGAGAAAACATTCTATAAAATATATGGATTTGTACTTTCTTACAAGTGATCATGTAGTTTAGTAAGTGTTCATGTACTTAAAAAATGTTCATCACGTATTTGTAAAACGTTTTCAAAATATTAACATTTTGCAAATACACATAGAATTATTTTTTCCAAAAATACACACTGTGAACATTTTGAACAATACAGGATGAAGATTTTCTTCTAATACATGATGAACCCTTGAAATAACAATATTTTCTGAAAATACAAAATGATTTTTTTTAAATCCATGATAATTCTTATATACACAGTAAATATTTTGTTCATACACGATGAACATTTTGTAAAAACATGAGTGAACATTGCTCGGCGCCGGTGAGGGAGGGGTGGCGATGGTGGTGCACTTTCAGCTTGATCGAGTGATTTTATACATCACTAGGTGGTCTATGAATCTGGATGTATGTTCTGTTACTTCTGGTGTTCTTATACTGACATGACAGTTGATAAATAGATCCCAAATGTTTTCCTTAAAAAAATGTTCAACTTATCTTAATAATTGTTCCTGAGATTTAAAAAATATATTCGTATTGTTCCAAAAAACCTTACATTTCAATTTTTTCACATGTTTAAAAAATTGTTCATTGCAATATTAAAAATGTTCATGAAATATAGAAAATGGTTTATTACAGTTTATTAAAATGTTCGTGGTATATAAAAATTGTTCATTGCAATATTAAAAATGTTCATGAAATATAGAAAATGGTTTATTACAGTTTATTAAAATGTTCGTGGTATATAAAAATTGTTCATCGTGTTTTATAAAACATTCAAACATGTATTGGAAAAATAATCTATGTGTATTTAATTTTTTTAATATTTTGAAAACAATCAACGTGTATTTGAAATATGGAAAATGAAAAACAAAATAAAAGGAAAACATGGAAAAAAATGAAAAGTAAAGTAAAAGGGAAAAACCAAAAATGAAAAACCTAAACAAACCCGATAAAGAAAACAGAAAAAACAATCCGGATAAAACCTTCTGAAAATCGCATGAAACAAACCAAAGCTACACTGCCTCCACCGCTACTGAGCCACAGCCCGCACCGCATCGCCAAAGGTGAGCGCCTCGCAGTATGTAGAGACATAGCATTTGCGCAAAATGACCGCACGCATTGAACAAACTGTTGGCTAGCTAGTTATTAGAATGACATGTAACTTTATTCAAACTCAACATAATTATAGGTACAATGCTTTGGATCATAGATACAAGAAATTACAAAATAACTCATATAACTAAGAATTACAATGAAACCCTCTTGAGTCAAAATATGATAAACGGAGGAAAAAACATTACTCCCTCCGCCCCACAATATAAGACGTTTTTGCAAGGTAGTTAAAACGTCTTATATTGTGGGACGGAGGGAGTAGTTCATATAATCCTTACTCTTTCCGAATATATGGCGGTGCTAAACTTGGCAACCCCATTCGTTTTGGAGCTCCGGCTCCATGGAGCCTTTTTTGGAAAACCATACATGCATAACTAAAACACACGCATGCATGAGAATGGAGAATGAGGGCATGCAATATCAAAATAGGTTAGTTTGTCGGAGAGTTATAAGATTTAATAAGTTGAGACAATACGCATGATACAATCCTCATTGGTATCTACAATTTTGAAACTGTGCCCAGTATACCGGGCCAGAGGGAGTGCTTGAGAAAACACGAGTCCGCGAAAACTCGGTCGACGAAGCAGACCACGGAGCCTTGGGGCTTCCAAAAGGTGGTGAAGCTCACGCACGAGGTGGCTGCACGATCGGGCCAGTTCCTTTCCGGAGACCTTTCCTTTCCATTGTGAATTGAACTGAAGCGATTGCTTTTTACCTTGTATTGCATTGCACTAACGTGTACACTGTCTATCTTGATTTCTAAATAAATGATGACCGGTCACAAGGACGTGTGAGCACGGGATTGACAAGGCAACTAACACAATTCTATTACTAGGAGGATGCAACTAATATGAGTAAAAATATTGTTACTCACACGTACTATCATCACATAGAGACACACACGTAGAATCCAGCTGTGCTTATTAACACCTCTAGCTACCTACATAGGTTGCTTCATTTGTAATCAACTGATCAACCAATATAACTCCATTGCCATGTGATGCAGTACTACTTGTCACTCCAGCTAGGTAACTGCAATGCTAATTAATGCAGCCTCCAGATCTGCTTTGTTTCACCCAGTCTATAAAACCACACAATATGTACTCCAGTTCTCACACAAAGCACACAAACAAAGCACAGGAGGTGCAATGAAACACCCCCAGTGTCATGCTACAGTATCCCACTGTGACTAAAGCTGATCGTTTTGCTAAACAGTGCTTGATCAACTTCGATTCAAATATCATTTGAAATTTCACTTTGAAATGAAATTCAATTTGCAAGTGAGATATGGGGTTGCACCAAAGTTGCTGCAAAATAGTTCATCATTTAGCCAAAATTCCATAACATTTAATTGTTAAGGAAAACATCATCACCTAAGAGCTAAGATGGACTGTAGCAATTATTACAATCCAATTTCAGCATTTTAAAGTGCTATTTTATTTGTGAAAAATACAAATGGATTCCTCTGGCATCCAAACTTTTTGTGGCACTGCCTAAAAATGCAAACTGTCTAATAGGCTAAGTCCCACATTTTTCTCAGCTCTTTTGGTTACCCTAAACAATCATTTCTCTGTCTCTGTTTTAAATAAAAAATTTATATAAAAAAAAAGGGCCGAAACCCCACCCCCGCTGGGCCTCGGCCCAGCTAGCCGCCGAGCTGGCCGGCCCACCAGGCATACCCTTCGCCTCCTTATCCCCTCCCACTCCCCACTCACTCCCCCCCCCCACTCCCCCGATCCCCTTCTGGATCGGGGCAATGACCCCGGCGCGCCCGACGACCGCGCCCCGCCCGAGTCGGCGCCCCACCAGCCCACCGCCGCGCTGACCCCGCCGCCACCTCGCCGACGCCGCCCGGCGCTACCCCGCCGTCGCCAGCGCCCGCCTCCTCAACCCTCCGCCCCGCGTGGATCCGGTCGGGGGAACCCGATGCCCCCTGACGCCCCGCGCCGCCATGTCGCCGCCGGACCCCGCTGTCCCCGTCGCCTCGCCGGACGCCTCCTCGCCCTCTTCCTCACCGGTCGCTACCGACCCTCGCCGCCCGTGCATCTACAACGCACGTGAGGCTCCCCCTCCTTCTCCTCTTCCCCTTCGATCGACCACGAATGCCGTCGCCTCGTCCCGTCGACGAGCGCCGCCCCACTGCCATGCCCGGAGCTTCGCCCCGCAGGCCCAGTCCGCGCACGCCCGTTGCCCGTTGTCGTGCCTCGCCTAGCCACGACCCCGCCGTCCGCGCGCCTGCATCGCGCCGCCCGCACCTCGCGCCAGCCTCGCCCGCTACCCCGCTCCGCTCTGCTTCTGCTCTTCTGCAGCCGCGCCCGTTGCTCCCCTGCAGTCCGACCGCCCGCTGCCATGGCCCCCTCCTGCTGCGCCGGCCCGCCGCGACTACGGCCTTCCCCCGCCGCCGCATAGCTCCGGCTGGCCGCGCCCCCCCTCCCTGCTTCCCCGGCCTCCCGTGCGGCCTAATGACCCTGGCCGCCGGCGCCTCGCCGGGTTACGGCCTCGCCCCCATGCCCGGACGGGCTGCGCTGCGCTGGGTCCGCCCCTACGGGCGCCTGCGCCCGATAGCCCGCCCCGGCTGGCCTCCTGGGCCACTGCCAATGGGGCCCCACGCCCTTGGAGATTTTTTTTTTAAAAGAAATTAAATAATTAATTAATTAACCCTGTTTAATTAACCTAATCACTTAATTAAACTAATTAAACTTAGTTAAACTAATCACCTAATTAGGACTAATCAGTTCTGTCGAATTAACCTGTGATGTCATGCTGATGTCATGCTGACGTCAGCAAGCACCGTTTCGTATAATGTTGGATTTAATAATTTAAATAATTCCAGAATTTAGTTTAAACTTTAGAAAATCATAGAAAATAATCCGTAACTCCGATGAAAAAACTTTGTACATGAAAGTTGCTCAGAACGACGAGACAAATCCGAATGCGCGGTTCGTTCGTCCGCCACACGTCCCTAACATAGCGAACATGCAACCGTCCCCCTCCGTTTCATCTGTCCGAAAGTACCAAACTTCGGGAAAACATTCCCGGATGTTTCCCCCTTCACCTATATCGTGTAGCACCGCGTCAGAACACCCCTAGCTCTGCGTATTGTCATGTCATGCTCTTGTTTGCTTTATATTTACTGTTTCTTCCCCCTCTTCTCTCTCAGTAGACCCCGACACCAACGTCGTTCCCGGGACCGACGCAGCTCAGGAGCCCGACGACACCGTTGACGACCTTGCCTTTGCCGCCGAGCAACCAGGCAAGCCCCCCCTTTGAGCATACCGATATCGCCTATTCTTCTCTCTTATGCTTGCATTAGAATTGCTGCTGCTACTGTTTATCCTAATCTGATGCATAGCCTGCTTTTGTAACCTGCTTATTGTTACCTTACCTGCCTATTTCAAATTGCTTAGTATAGGCTGGTTAGTGACCCATCAGAGACCCACTTTGACCCAACTGCCCCGCTGGATTATCAGAAGACCCGATCAACGGGATCGAAGACAGGCCCCGGCACCGCACATCACCCCCTTGGTTGTACGACACTGCATCGTTACCATCGAGTGCCGAGGGTGATACCTCGTATAGCACTCCTGATGTTAACTCTGTAGAGTAGCTATTTGGTCGTGGTCATCAAGGGTGAATCCTCCTTCTCCACTTCCGATACGACCCTGTCGTGCAACACATCAAGTGTGAACCCATCGAGGGTGATTCCTCCGAGTTCACCTTGACGGATACATCAAGTAGGAATCCAACGAGGGTGATACCTCGGATTCCCCTGATGTTATGGACACACGGATACTTGGACTTTACACTGTTACTTGGAAAGGCGGGTCGACCCTGAGGGGTACCCGCGTGAGCCTAAGTGGCGAGTGTTGTGGATACGGGTTGACCTGGAGGTTGCTCGAGATATGAATACGAGGCGTGGCCGCGCATTCTTGGCCCTTGCCGCAAGTCCTCAAGACGGGGCGACGGGGTCACATCGATCGTGAGTCTCTGCTCGTTACCGCACTACCAACACACTACGATTTGGATATTTGATTCGAGTGGGCCTCTGGCCCGATAGCACTAACCATCACGCGGGAAAAGTTATGGGCACTCTGCATCGTATGCATCAGCCGAAAGCTTTGTCAGACGTCCAGTTCAGCATTGTGGCCGGGTCGGATCGTGCCGTTGGCGCTGGTATCCACCCTGCTCACAACGACCCGGAGAGCACAGGGCGATGGCCCAAGACCCTGAGCGCTTAGGTTGTAGACCGGTGGGGACCTCTCTGCTGAGCTCTAGGTAGGGCTGCGGTGTGTCGTTTGACCGAGGCCGGGCATGACCCAGAAAAGTGTGTCCGGCCGGAGTTAAGCGAGCGTGGTGGGTAAGTTGGTGCACCCCTGCAGGGAAGAACTAATCTATGCATAGCCGGATCCTCGGTAACGGACGCTCGGAGTTGTATCCCGATCGATACAACTAGAATTGGATACTATGGCTCTGGGATTGCTTCTCGCAGGGAGTCGAGAAGGGATCTTAGGACGAGGTTGATGACTGTACGGCTCTGGGATTGCTTTCTCATAGGGAGTCGAGAAAGGATCTCTGGGTGAGGTTGATAACATTACTACTACTTTATACTGTACTAATCTACACTCTTCTAATGCTGCAAGATCGCTGAAGATGCTAGTCTTCGATAGGACTAGGCTTTCCCCTCTATTCTGGCATTTCTGCAGCCCAGTCCACACATACAGCCTCTTTTTGATAATGTTGCATATGTAGTGTAGATCCTTGCTTGCTGAGTACTTCGGATGAGTACTCACGATTGCTTTGCTTTCTTTTTCTCCCCATATCCTTTTGATGCAACCAAATGACGGAGCCCCGGATATAGTTGCTCAAGCCGACGATCGCTACTACTACCCCGAGGGTGGATACTACTACGAGCTTGCCGACGACCAGGAGTAGGTTCGGAGGGTCCCAGGTGTGACGACCCCGGCTTAATCGTGCACTAACCATACATGCAAATGCACACGATCAAGCCTAAGGACTCACTTGAAGATATCACAACACAACTCTAAAACATAAATAAAGTCATACAAGCTTTATATTACAAGCCAGGGCCTCGAGGGCTCGAATACATAGCTCGATGGCATACAAGTGTCAGCGGAAGCATCAGATATCTGGGTACAGATATATTACAAAACAGAGATAAGCCTTCACAGAGGAGGGGCAAAGCAAAATACTACGATCGAAAGGCGTAGGCCTCCTGCCTAGGACCCTCCGAATCCTACTCCTGGTCGTCAGTCGGCTCCTCGTAGTAGTACTCGCCTGGAGGGTAGTAGTAGTAGTAGCCATATTCGTCGATGGGGGCAGCTACCTCAGGGGCTCCGTCATTTGGCGGCGACATATGGATATGGGGAGAAAAAGAAAATAAAGCAAACGTGAGTACTCATCCGAAGTACTCAGCAAGCGAGGATCTACACTACATATGCAACATTTTCAAAGGGGGGCTGTATATGTGGACTGGGCTGCAGAAATGCCAGAATAGAGGGGAAAGCCTAGTCCTATCGAAGACTAGCGTCTTCAAGCATCTTCGTCAGTCTTGCAGCATAAGAAGAGAGCATAATAACATAATGTAAAGTATAGCAGTGTCATCAACCTCGGCCAGAGATTCTTCCTCGACTCCCTGCGAGAAAGCAATCCCAGAGCCATACTATCCAGTTCTCATCTCAAGTTCTAGTTGTACCGATCGGGATACAACTCCGAGTGTCCGTTACCGTAGGACAGGCTATCGATAGATTAGTTCTTCCCTGCAGGGGTGCACCAACTTACCCACCACGCTCGCTTAACTCCGGCCGAACACACTTTACTGGGTCATGCCCGGCCTCGGCTAAGCAACACACCGCAACCCGACCTGGGCTCTAAAGAGAGGTCAGCACGCCGGACTAACCTATGCCCCCAGGGGTCTTGGGCCTTTGCCCTGGGAACCCTGCACATTGCGAGGACGCTCCGGAAGCAGACCTAGCCCCCTTAATACAAGCGCAGGCTTAACCAGTCCAATCCAAAGCGGGCCGCTCCTTGCTGACGTCAATAGAGCTTCGGCTGATGTATACGACACAGAACGCCCATACTATGCCCACATGATGGTTAGTGCTATCAGGCCAGAGGCCCCTCAGATCAAATATCCAAACTGTTTAGTGGATTAGGAGCGCGCGGTAACGAGCAGAGACTCACCATCGATGTGACCCCGTCGCCCCGTCTCGAGGACTTGCGGCAAGGGCTAAGAATGCCCGGCCACGCCTCGTAGTTATCTCGCGGGCACCTCTCAGGTCAACCCGACTCCACATCACTTCGCATTCATGCTCGTGCGGGTACCCCTCAGGGCCGACCCGTCTTTAGTATCCTGGTTCAGTGTTCAGTCATAGTAACCAAAGTCTCCGTGTGTCTGACACCAAGGGGGAACCCTGAGGAATCACCCCCGATGGAATCCCACTCGATGCTATCATCAAGGTGAACGAAGTAGGAATCACCCTCGAGGTCCACACTTGAGGTGTTGCACGACGGCGTCGGTATCGGGGGTGGTGTAGGAGGAATCACCCTCGCTTACCACGACCGATTAACTAACCTACAAGGTTATCATCAGAAGTGCTCATGAGGTATCACCCTCGGCACTCGATATTAACCCAGTAGTGTCGAGCAATTTTAAGGGGGAAGTGACGTGCGGTGCCAGGGTCTGATCTTCGATCCCATTGCTCGGGTCTTCTGAGAGTCCAGCGGGGCAGTCGGGAGAAGTGGGTCTCTGATAGGGCTCTATCTATCCTATACTAAACAGTTTAGGATAGCAGGCAGGTATCAATAGTAGGCTACAATAAACAGGCTATGCAACAGAAGTAGGATAACAGTAGCAGTAGTATCTTATAATGCAAGCATAAGAGGGAAGAGAGTGGGCGATATCGGAATGCTCAAAATGGGGTGCTTGCTTGTCTGCTCGACGGCAAGGGCAAGGTCGTCAACTGTGTCGTCGGGCTCCTGAGCAGCGTCGACCTCGGGAGCTACGTCGACGTCGGGGTCTACCGAGAGAGAAGAGGGGGGGAGGAAACAAGTAAATACACAGCAACGATGCAATACAGGGCATGCTACGACTATGATGCAGTGCAGGGTTGCCTGAAGTATGTCTAAGTTATTTTTAGTTATTTTAGGATTAAGGTGGTATTTATTTATCGGTGACTATGCACTATTCATCTACCGGATTCAGCCTCGAAGTCGCGGTTACACCTACGCAGGGGGTTCCGGCATCGAAACAGATGACACGATCAAATTCGTCTCGTCATTCTGAGCAACTTTCATGTTTTAAGTTTTTCGATCTGAGCTACGGTTTAAAAGTTATGAATTTTCGAAGTTTAAATGATTTTCTGGAATTATTTTATTTAACAGAAAATGATATATGATGTCAGCATGACTCAGAGATGACGTCAGCAGTCAACAGAGACGCTGACTAGGTCAAACCTGACATGTGGGTATAGTGGGACCCACATGTCGGTGACAGTAGCTTAAACAGGGAATTACTTTATCTAAACTGGGTTATTTAGCAGACAGGCCCCACCTGTCATAGACTAATTAGTATCCCTAATTAGTTTTAATTAATGAATTGATTTAATTAGTGGATTAAGGGGTGGGACCCGCCTTTCAGTGGGCCAGAGCTGCCCAGTCACCACAGTTGACCAGGTCAACGGGTCAACCGGGGCCCTGGGACCCACCAGTCAGTGGCCCAGCGGTGCCACGCGAGCGCCACATCGGTGGTGGCCGGCGGCTCAACGCCGGCGACCTCCAGACGCGGCGGAGGCACGGGTGCCCGTCTGATTTTGGCCACAGCGAGCCAAAACGAGCGCGGCAAGGCGTGTTCGAACGAGGAGACGACGCCGCGTCCAACCGTGGCGGTCTCCGGGCCGGAGGTGGCCGAAAACGACGGCGGCAAGCAGCGTGGCGGACGCCGGAGTTTGGCCGTCGTCGGGTTCGGAGTTACGATGCGCTAAACGAGCAGCGCGAGGCGTCTACAGCGTCTATACGATGCAACGAATGCAACGGGGGCACGTACGGGACCAGACGATCACCGTGGCCACGCCGGCGACGAGCTCGTGCGGCGGTGGGTTTGGCCGTAGTGGTAGGAGTAGCTAGAGGGCGCACGAGAGAGGACAAAGAGATGGGAGAGGAGTAGGGGCTCACCTTGCGGCACGCACGGTGGCCCTCGGAGGTTTAGTAGCTGCAGAGCGTCGTCGGCGAGGAGGAAGATCACCGGCGGCCGAGGAAGAAGACGGGGTCGATGCGCTCGTTGCAGGGTTCCCGGCTCCTCCAAGTGACACCAGTCGATGCAGCAGTCGACGGCGAAGCTGATGGACACAGGGATGCGCCGTGGGAACGACGGTGGCCACGGCAATGACAGAAACGCGGCGGCTACGGCGCTCGGGCGACGGATCTGAGAAGGAGGGGAGGCGACAGTGCGAGCAGGGAGAGGGGGAGAATGACGAGGAGGACCAGGGGGAATGGCTCGGCCGTCCTTATCTCCTCGCGCGTCGGTGGGATGCCGCGATGTCGCCGAACGACCGGAGCAGCGCCGGCGCATCCACAGGCGAGGCGACACGGCGATGGAGAGAGAGGGGAGGAGGAAGAAAGAGGCCGTGGTGGGCTGGGCCTCCAGGCACTGTGCACTTTGGCCTGTGCACAGTGGCCTTTTCCTATTTCCCCTTTTTTGTTTTCTATTTTCTTTATTTATTTTCTGTTTTGAATTAGTTAGGCCACTTGTGCACTTTTATAGAATATGAGACTTGGCCCATATATTGCAATGCAATATTAGCTTTCACCAAAAATTGGTTTGGGCAAAATGGGATTTCATTTGAATTTGATATGATTTAAATGGATTAAATAATTCTGTTTTGGTACTGTTTCACGTGGTTTGAGTCACTTAGCTAACTCCAACTTCATTGTTTATATTTTTATAAGTGCTTCTGGAATATTTACTATTTAGTGAACATTTTTGCAATAGTGTTTGAGCAAATCTATTTTGCACTTTTGAATTTGAGTTGAATTTCAGAATAGAGTTTGAATTGTTTTGGTTAACCACTATGTTTAAGCACTGCAAATGATATGACTTGGCATTATTAGCAGTTGATCACAATGGCTATTACACAGGGGTGTTACACCACGCAGCAGGCCTGCGCCTTTCGATCGTAGTGTTTTCTTTGCCCTGCCTTTTAAGGGCCTATCTGTGTTTTCTTTTATATCTGTACTCAGATATCTTATGCTTCCGCTGACGCTTGTACGCAAGCTTATGTATTCGAGCCCTCGAGGCCCCTGCCTTGTAATATAAAGCTTGTATGACTTTATTTATGTTTTAGAGTTGTGTTGTGATATCTTCCCGTGAGTCCTTAGGCTTGATCGTGTGCATTTGCATGTATGATTAGTGCACGATTGAACCGGGGGCGTCACAAGTTGGTATCAGAGCCGATTGCCTGTAGGATCCCCCTTTCCAACTCCTTGGCCGAAGTTGAGTCTAGACTTCAAAAACTGTTTTACTAACATGGCTGTGTGGCTTACGGGCCCACGTCGCCAATTGGGTGGTATTAGGATCTTTTATTCCTCGTCTATACTCTGGGACTCTGATCTCTCGTCTATTTGGGTTAAACAATTTACTAACTCTGACATTAGGTTCTCGTACCCACTTCCTCCCGGAGAGCCCCGACATTACCAATGATCGCTTGCTTCGCCAGAAGATTCTACGGATACTCCTCGATGTTTCTCGAGACCCTGTGCACACTGCCTTGCAGTTCTTGACCACCAGTAATCCCCATGAATAACATCCCTGCCGCTTGTACCTTCATCCCCAGTTGCTCCTGTTGTTACAAGGTACACCTAGTACTCTCCGTTGCTCCAAGAATCCTTTGTGCCTTCGGCTTTGCAGCTTCTTTTTGCACTGAGGATAATTCACTTAACCGGGGTCCGTTCATCCCCAGTTGTTCATATGCTTTCCAAAATACCTGGAAATGCTATCTGATCTTCCGAAAATCCTTTGCAGCCTACTGCTTTTGAGATTCTTCTTACTTGCTTGCATTATGGTTAGTTCCATATGTCAAGTAATCATCGTTGATATCCCTTATCTAAATCACTCTGATCCCGTTGATTCAACATGTGAGCGAATACTCGCAATCATCAGTTGTTACCTACTAATTCATCCTTCCGGCTCAGACGTCATTTTAGACATGAGTTGGATCCCGGCCAATCATGTTGCAAATGATTGTCCCCCTAGTTCCCTTCAACTTAACCATCCTTATCGGAACGTTTGCCCCTGATCTTTCGCTTTGGAAATCATAATTCTTTTGCATCTGAACGCCGAATTATTCAGCTGTTTCTATAATCTGATGCCTTTGCATCCTTCTTCCTCTGGTTGAGTACCGATACTCACATCAGGTCCTTTGCGGACCACCTGATCTTTTGGTGGATTACTATCCGGCAACTCCTTCGTATTTTAAATCATTGACAACTTTCCCCTGATACAAAATGTCTCGGGCGAATTGTATCATCTACTCCGTATCGCCAGCCCTTTGCTTTCGAGCGTGTATCTGTCGCTCCTGCTAGTGTGTTGTATAGCTTCGTAAAAATGTCCCAATGGGTTGTATCTAAGCTTCTGTCATCTGCGAGAACCCAGAAACTTCTACGGGTCACTCACTACTGGTGTTACGCCAGATAAATTTTCAACATTTCAACTTCATTAAAAGCGAGAAGTGAATGAAAGATTAAGCATTGAAGAAGTGGGAGTCGACCTTGAACCTTTGTGTTCATGCCCATGGACCCGATGTAGAACTTATCATGGAAGCTGCTCGTAAAAATAATAAACCCTTGTTATAACCCATCTAATATTTTGCTTTGATTCTTTGCAATCGTGGTCCCGACCATGATTGTTCTTCTTTGATCCCATTTCGCGGACAAGCTAAAGCACTTGTCTTCTACAAACCAATATGCCTGCTCAACCTCTATCCTGAATTACCCTCGAGTGTTACCCCTTGGTATCTCGGGAATATCATAGGAACTACATAACTTCTTATGAGTTCTTCATCGAACTACTATTGATCACCAATTCCAATATCCCCGAGTTCTGAGTGGTTGGTCACTCGAGAACACCGGTAAGTGAATCGATTCCGCACTCTGATTCAATAACTCTAAGTAATTTTGGTTGCTTACGAGTTTAATAATCCTTCCAGTTATTCCTAGCCTGATCGGCTATATCCCTATTGTGTCAACTTTTAACTGTACTACCTGGTCCTTATGCCCGGAGCAACTTCCGGCGATGATCGAAGCTTCCGTCAATCTTCCTCATCTTATCCTTTCACCTCGAACAACAAGCATGATTTCGAGCTTGTGTCGTATCCGTGGTTTCAAAAACCTTTCACTTCATCATTCCTTTTTCCGGATGCCGTCGTTGTTCGATTGCATCTTCATAGAACCTCTCGACAAAATTTGTCGTGATCACCATCAATACTGCCTTGTTCTAAGATATCAATCGAATTCATGATGTGAAATACCATCCTTGCCCCTCGATGATTTGTGATATCATCGATGACATCCTTGACTTCCTGCCAACACTAACCTGGTTGTGTTTGGTTATTCCTTATGTTCCAAGATAATCTTGGAAGTGTTCCTTTGTATCTCTTGTCATCTTCGGATTCAACCCTTACTTGAAACACCATATTATTGCTACCTCGAAGCATGACTATGGTACTCCGAATATCAACAAGAACATTGGAAGCGCAATGCTAAATGTTTCTTGATCTATTATCCAAACACCGTTGTATGGGTAATATCATGATTCTTCCCTCGCCCCTTTATCTATATGCTCATGAACTTGCTGACCTACCATGTATATCATGCTCCGCCTTTCCTTCGAAAGGATATACTCCCAATTCTTGTGCGTAAACACATTTTCCTTTCCATTGTTCTGTTTAATCTGATAATCGCATTTTCCTTTCCATTGTTTTTGTTTAACCTTTCTTGTAATCTATTTAACCGAGCAGTGATAATTCCCTGCTTAGGTAAGCACCTCATGGTACCACTTTATCAGTAAGATCCTATTACTATTGTTGATGACATTCCGGTAACCACCGATGGACGAGAACTTTGCCTATTGGTCCGTCTCGTCTTAACGAGCAGGAAAATGGTTCTCTTCGTCCCTCGCCCTCGGTACCAACATTATTGCCGACATAACTAACAGGCTATCCTCTGACCTACCTTGCTATCATGACCATGAAAGATGTCAGTGCCCTTTCTACTTTCAACTCACATGGTGTGCCCATAACCCACAGTTCCACAGGATCATAACCTGACTCACCTATACACCCCTTGTTTCAGGCAACGAACGATTACCTACCCGGTTGAAGCTTCTTATTGCACCTCCTTACCTTGCTCTCGACGTCTTTCTTGAATTTCGACTCGAGAGGTGCCTCTATGCCATGTTCACTGAGATAGCCCCCAGGTACCTATATTGTGTTGAACTCCGTCCTTCCCGAGTCTTCCCCCCTTACTCCACCCCTTAAATCTCGGGACCAGATTTCTTGTAGTGGAGCAGATTTGTAACACCCCCAGTGTCATGCTACAGTAACCCACTGTGATTAAAGCTGATCGTTTTGCTAAACAGTGCTTGATCAACTTCGATTCAAATATCATTTGAAATTCCACTTTGAAATGAAATTCAATTTGCAAGTGAGATATGGGGTTGCACCAAAGTTGCTGCAAAATAGTTCATCATTTAGCCAAAATTCCATAACATTTAATTGTTAAGGAAAACAACATCACCTAAGAGCTAAGATGTACTGTAGCAATTATTACAATCCAATTTCAGCATTTTAAAGTGCTATTTTATTTGTGAAAAATGCAAATGGATTCCTTTGGCCTCCAACCTTTTTGTGGCACTGCCTAAAAATGCAAACTGTTTAATAGGCTAAGTCCCACATTTTTCTCAGCTCTTTTGGTTACCCTAAACAATCATTTCTCTGTCTTTGTTTTAAATAAAAGAATTTATATAAAAAAAAGGGCCGAACCCCCACCCCCGCTGGGCCTCGGCCCAGCTAGCCGCCGAGCTGGCCGGCCCACCAGGCCCACACGTCGCCTCCTTATCCCCTCCCACTCCCCACGCACTCCCCCCCCACTCCCCCGATCCCCTTCTGGATCGGGGCAATGACCCCGGCGCGCCCCGACGACCGCGCCCCGCCCGAGCCGACGCCCCACCAGCCCGCCGCTGCGCTGACCCCGCCGCCACCTCACCGACGCCGCCCGGTGCTGCCCCGCCGTCGCCGGCGCCCGCCTCCTCAACCCTCCGCCCCGCGTGGATCCGGTCGGGGGAACCCGATGCCGCCTGACGCCCCGCGCCGCCACGTCGCCGCCGAACCCCGTCGTCCCCGTCGCCTCGCCGGACGCCTCCTCGCCCTCTTCCTCACTGGTCGCCACCGACCCTCGCCGCCCGTGCATCTACAACGCACGTGAGGCTCCCCCTCCTTCTCCTGTTCCCCTCCGACCGACCTTGAACGCCGTCGCCTCGTCCCGTCGACGAGCGCCGCCCCACTGCCATGCCCGGAGCTTCGCCCCGCAGGCCCAGTCCGCGCACGCCCGTTGCCCGCTGTCGTGCCTCGCCTAGCCACGACCCCGCCGTCCGCGCGCCTGCATCGCGCCGGCCTCGCCCGCTACCCCGCTCCGCTCTGCTTCTGCTCTTCTGCAGCCGCGCCCGTTGCTCCCCTGCAGTCCGACCGCCCGCTGCCATGGCCCCCTCCTGCTGCGCCGGCCCGCCGCGACTACGGCCCTTCCCCGCCGCCGCATAGCTCCGGCCGGCCGCGCCCCCCCCCCCTCCTCGCTTCCCCGGCCTCCCGTGCGGCCTAATGACCCTGGCCGCCGGTGCCTCGCCGGGTTACGGCCTCGCCCCCACGCCCGGACGGGCTGCACTGCGCCGGGTCCGCCCCTACGGGAGCCTGCGCCAGATAGCCCGCCCCGGCTGGCCTCCTGGGCCACTGCCAACGGGGCCCCACGCCCCTGGAGAATTTTTTTTAAAAGAAATCAATTAATTAATTAACCCTGTTTAATTAACGTAATCACTTAATTAAACTTAGTTAAACTAATCACCTAATTAGGACTAATTAGTTCTGTCTAATGAACCTGTGACGTCATGCTGATGTCATGCTGACGTCAGCAAGCACTGTTTCGGATAATGTTGGATTTAATAATTTAAATAATTCCAGAATTTAGTTTAAATTTTAGAAAATCATAGAAAATAATCCGTAACTCCGATGGAAAAACTTTGTACATGAAAGTTGCTCAGAACGACGAGACGAATCCGAATACGCGGTTCGTTCATCCGCCACACGTCCCTAGCATAGCGAACATGCAACCGTCCCCCTCCGTTTCATCTGTCCGAAAATACCAAACTTCGGGAAAACATTCCCGGATGTTTCCCTCTTCACCTATATCGTGTAGCACCGCGTTAGAACACCCCTAGCTCTGCGTATTGTCATGTCATGCTCTTGTTTGCTTTATATTTACTGTTTCTTCCCCCTCTTCTCTCTCGGTAGACCCCGACACCGACATCGTTCCCGAGACCGACGCAGCTCAGGAGCCCGACGACACCGTTGACGACCTTGCCTTTGCCGCCGAGCAACCAGGCAAGCCCCCCCTTTGAGCATACCGATATCACCTATTCTTCTCTCTTATGCTTGCATTAGAATTGCTGCTGCTACTGTTTATCCTAATCTGATGCATAGCCTGCTTTTGTAACCTGCTTATTGTTACCTTACCTGCCTATTTCAAACTGCTTAGTATAGGCTGGTTAGTGACCCATCAGAGACCCACTTTAACCCAACTGCCCCGCTGGATTATCAGAAGACCCGATCAACGGGATCGAAGACAGGCCCCGGCACCGCACATCACCCCCTTGGTTGTACGACACTGCATCGTTACCATCGAGTGCCGAGGGTGATACCTCGTATAGCACTCCTGATGTTAACTCTGTAGAGTAGCTATTTGGTCGTGGTCATCAAGGGTGAATCCTCCTTCTCCACTTCCGATACGACCCTGTCGTGCAACACATCAAGTGTGAACCCATCGAGGGTGATTCCTCCGAGTTCACCTTGACGGATACATCAAGTAGGAATCCAACGAGGGTGATACCTCGGATTCCCCTGATGTTATGGACACACGGATACTTGGACTTTACACTGTTACTTGGAAAGGCGGGTCGACCCTGAGGGGTACCCGCGTGAGCCTAAGTGGCGAGTGTTGTGGATACGGGTTGACCTGGAGGTTGCTCGAGATATGAATACGAGGCGTGGCCGCGCATTCTTGGCCCTTGCCGCAAGTCCTCGAGACGGGGCGACGGGGTCACATCGATCGTGAGTCTCTGCTCATTACCGCACTACCAACACACTACGATTTGGATATTTGATTCGAGTGGGCCTCTGGCCCGATAGCACTAACCATCACGCGGGAAAAGTTATGGACACTCTGCATCATATGCATCAGCCGAAAGCTTTGTCAGACGTCCAGTTCAGCATTGTGGCCGGGTCGGATCGTGCCGTTGGCGCTGGTATCCACCCTGCTCACAACGACCCGGAGAGCACAGGGCGATGGCCCAAGACCCTGAGCGCTTAGGTTGTAGACCGGCGGGGACCTCTCTGCTGAGCTCTAGGTAGGGCTGCGGTGTGTCGTTTGACCGAGGCCGGGCATGACCCAGAAAAGTGTGTCCGGCCGGAGTTAAGCGAGCGTGGTGGGTAAGTTGGTGCACCCCTGCAGGGAAGAACTAATCTATGCATAGCCGGATCCTCGGTAACGGACGCTCGGAGTTGTATCCCGATCGATACAACTAGAATTGGATACTATGGCTCTGGGATTGCTTCTCGCAGGGAGTCGAGAAGGGATCTTAGGACGAGGTTGATGACTGTACGGCTCTGGGATTGCTTTCTCATAGGAAGTCGAGAAAGGATCTCTGGGTGAGGTTGATAACATTACTACTACTTTATACTGTACTAATCTACACTCTTCTAATGCTGCAAGATCGCTGAAGATGCTAGTCTTCGATAGGACTAGGCTTTCCCCTCTATTCTGGCATTTCTGTAGCCCACTCCACACATACAGCCTCTCTTTGATAATGTTGCATATGTAGTGTAGATCCTTGCTTGCTGAGTACTTCGGATGAGTACTCACGGTTGCTTTGCTTTCTTTTTCTCCCCATATCCTTTTGATGCAACCAGATGACGGAGCCCCGGATACAGTTGCCCACGCCGACGATCGCTACTACTACCCCGAGGGTGGATACTACTACGAGCTTGTCGACGACCAGGAGTAGGTTCGGAGGGTCCCAGGCAGGAGGCATGCGCCTTTCGATCGTAGTGTTTTCTTTGCCCCGGCTTTTAAGGGCCTATCTGTGTTTTCTTTTATATCTGTACTCAGATATCTGATGCTTCCGCTGATGCTTGTACGCAAGCTTATGTATTCGAGCCCTCGAGGCCCCTGGCTTGTAATATAAAGCGTGTATGACTTTATTTATGTTTTAGAGTTGTGTTGTGATATATTTCCGTGAGTCCTTAGGCTTGATCGTGTGCATTTGCGTGTATGATTAGTGCATGATTGAGCCGGGGGCGTCACATGCAACACTAGCTGCAAGCACAAGAAGTAGGCAGCAATGGCGAGGCATCGCCTCCTCGACGTGCTCCTCATCGGGATAGCTGCAGCCTCCTCTTTCAACCAAGCAGCTGCGGCTGGCCGAGGCCTTGCAGCCATTGAGAAGTTCGCAGAGCTAGAGCCAAAGCCAGAACCCAAACCAGAACCAATGCCCAAACCTATGCCACACCCAGAGTCAGAGCCCTGCAAGCCTGAACCGTTGCCCAAACCCGAACCAAAGCCTGGACAGAAGCCTGAACCAGAACCCAAGCCCAAGCCGATGCCAAAGCCCAAGCCCTGCTCCAAACCAAAGCCAGAGCCAAAGCCCGAGCCGATGCCAAAACCCGAACTAAAGCCAGAGCCCAAGGCTAAACCTGAACCGAAACCGAAGCCGCCTCCAAAGTGCAAACCACCGGCAACACACAATTGATGGGATACTTGTATATGACACTTGATGGAGGAGAACCCGTACGGAGCCACACTGTGCTATTTCTAGAATAACTGGTGCATTATTCACTGTATTCAATTTCTTTCTATTGTTCCATGCACGCGTGATGAGTATTAGTACTCTGTAATTATTATTTGCTTGTTGGTATATGTTCGTCTACTTTGTATGTGACCCGACTCATTGTTCTTTTGAGTATTAATCCATGATTGTATTCATTCGCATGAATGAGCTACTTTGTCCGGTGGACTGCTGTCTATGTTGTTTCCTTTGTGGAGTGCAGAATCTGTTTATTTTCTCTATGGAATTGTATCATATTATTTTTTGAGGAATTGGCAGCTTGTACTACCTATATATTAAGAAGGAGAAAAAGTAATACAAAAGTTGCATTACATAGCTGGTTTTTTAGGTGTCCCCCACCAAAAAAGAGGAAAAATACATCAATCAGGTTCGGGTTCCGGTCAGTTCTCGACGTCCGAGAGCTAATGGATGGAGAGAGCTGGTTGAAGAATGTACTGCTTGATGAGCTGAAGGATGGCAGACTCTTGTAAGGCCTTGTGATCGAAGATGCGTCGATTTCTTTCCTTCCATATGTTCCAGGCAGTGTAGATTGCTGCAGTTTTAGCCTCTTTGCCTAGAGTGGAGGCGAAGTCGTTCCACCAAAGAGTAATGGAGGTTGCATGCTGGTCTAGAGGAATAAGAGAGGGAATGCCCAGGTCACCGTTCACAAGAAACAAGACGACTCAGGCAAAGGGGCATTGGCGAATAAGGTGCAGAGGGGCTCGTCTTATTGGTCGCAGAGATTGCACTTCTCATTTTGAGGAAATTCGTAGAGGTTGCACAATGAGTAATTTTTAAATACATGACAATTTTAGAATGCACAGTAAATATTTTTCACAGAAAATGAACATTTTGTAAAGACACAATGAACATCAAAAAATGTTCGACCAGTCTTAAACCTTGTTCCTGAGATTTTAAAAATATATTCGCATTGTTCTGAAAGAATGTTTGTCACAAATTATTTTCACATGTTTAAAAATATTCATGGCAATAATAAAATAAATGTTCATAAAATATTAAAAATTGTTCATACGGATTTTTTAAAATGTTCATGATATAGAAAAAATGTTCAAACTTCCATTCAAAAAATTCAATGTGTATTTAAAAAATAGTTAACATTTAATTGAAAAGCCCAACGTGTATTTTAAAAATTGTTAACTTGCATTTGAAATTTGAATAAATGAAAACTAAAATAAAATAAATTAAACAAAAAATAACAGGAAAAGTAAAAGAAAAAAAACCTGAAATTGAAAAACCTTAAGGAAAGCAATAGAGAAAACACAGGAAAAAACCTGGACAATACCTTCCCAAAACCGCACGAAACTTACCAGCGCTACACCGCGAGAGCTATATCTCGCTTACAGTCAGATGGTAGGTGCTCGCGCATGAAGCATAGCGCGACTAACCACTCGGCCACTGTCCGCTTCGTGTTAGCTTAGCAGGTCGCGACCTTATTAAGAAAAAGAGTTGTATTTCCACTGGTTTTCCGGGTTTTTTTGTTTTTGTTTGTCCTAGTTTTTTCAACGGTTTTTCTTCGTTTCTTTCTTGGTATTACAGATTTTTTTATTTTCTTTGTGTTTCTCTGTTTCTTTTTTGTTTTTCACTAGCTTTTTACTTTTTCGTTCTTTTTTCTTCAGTTTTGTTTATTTATTTTCTCGTTTTTCTATTGGTTTCCTTTTGTATTCTTATTAGGTTTTCATTTTTTCTATACACATTTTTGTATATATCTAATACATTTTTCTAATACACGTTAATTTATTGAATACATGGCAATATTTTTCTATACATATTTAACATTTTTTAAATGGTTGATTAACATTTTTCAAATATCAGATTAACATTTTTTTATACATGGTCAAAAAATTCTATACACAACTCACATTTTTTTCGGAACCTTAATTAATATTTTGCAAATACAAGTTTAACATTTTTACAATACATGGTCAACATTTTTTCTATACACATTTAATAGTTTTTCAAATGCGTGATAAACATTTCAAATACAAGTTTAACATTTTTCTAATACATGGTAACCATTTCTTATACACATTTAAAAAAATTCAAATGCTTGCTTAAATTTTTTAAGTTTTTTTTAAATAAATGCTTGGATTAACATTTTTAAAACCATGATGACCTTTTTAGACACACATTATATATTTTTTGTATACATTTATAGTATACATGAGAAACATTTTCTCTATGTACATTTAACATTTTTCAAATGTTAGGTTATCTAGGCTCTCCGGCGATAAAATGTCAAGGTGTGACTGACCCAACATCATTGGAGGCTTTGACTTGTCGAGAGCTTGAAGACATACAGATAGCTTCAGACTGTCATGGTGTGATCAAAGATATCCACGGAAATATGGGTGGGTTACACTCTAGTATTATTAAGGAGATCAATCTTACATCTCAGCAGTTCTCTCACTGTTCCTTCATCTTCGAAGGAAGAGAAACTAATCTTGAGGCACATAGCCTCACTAGACATACTCTAGGTCTTTCTTCAGGACGCCATGTGTGGCTCCTTAATCTACCGGATCTACATTATATTCCTATGAACTTTTATAATCAATAAAGTCGAGTGTGTTTAGACTCAAAAAAAATGTTAGGTTAACATTTTTTTAAATATTTATATAAAGGATTTTGTAATATATTTATTTATATTATTTGGAGGTATAAATGAAAGTAAAAAATGAAAGAATAAATGATAACCTAATGAAAAAAATAAAAAAACGAGGCAGTGGCCTCCCCGCGCACTGGGCTGGGCCGTACGCTCGCGCGACTGGGCCATGGTCCACACCGCATCGCTAGAGGTGAGTGCTGTGTGCGGCTTGCAGTAGGCGAGATAGCATCTGTGCAAAATTACTGCACGGTTGAACGGCTAGTTAGCCCTCAAAAAAAAAGATTGAACGGCTAGTTATCTATTTTTTTAGGATGACCTATAACTTTATTAAAACTCGATAGAGTTATAGGTAAAAGGCTTCGGATAATAGATCCAAGAAATTACAAACTAAATCCTATAACTAAGAATTTGAAACTATTTTCTCAAAAAATAATCATGATTTTACAAATTTGAAAAACATTCATGACTTTTGAAAATGTTCAAAAGATTGATGCCACAGAGATGACCGTTCTGAGAAATTGTACTATTTTTAAAAGTCATAAATATATTTCAAATTTTTAAAATTTACGTTTTTTTCAAATTCATTAATATTTCAAAATTTTGTGTTTTTAAAATTCATGAATATATTATTAAATTCGTGAAGATTGTTCAAAAAGCACGAATTTTAAAAATTACTGGATACTTTTAAATTTGCAAAAAAACAAATTGTACACTTTTTAAAATCCATGATTTTTTTTCAAATTCATGAACATTATTTGAATGCATGAGTTAATCTATAAAAATATGAAGTCAGTTTTTACCTAGCGAGCGAGAGAAGTGGCAACGGCGAGTGAGCGCGATAATGGGTCGTAGTGTGTCGTATGTTCCATGTGAGCGTAGAGTACAAATGCGGACGCTCATATATATGGACATACAGTCATCTCTATGAACGATCGCACACACTCCCTATCCCTATGAGCACCTTCAAATGACTGTGCTGACATATCATTTTGAGATTGAGAAAGCCACCATATGCGCCTTCGTAATTGACGGGAACATCTCCTCCCACTGAACGAGCATCGGAAGCCTGGAATAATCCAGAAAAATGAGCAGACCAATGTCAAGTCTAGGACTTAAGCCCTGGTGGGCTGGTTTCACTACGAAGAACCTAACCATCTGAGGTAGGCACGGTTCGTAGGAGTGCCTGAAGATAGGAGCTCCCCGTGAAATGATCAAAGGCCTTGAGATGGATATTTTCCTGGGCGGCCTCCCATCGAGCTTCACTCTTTCCTTTGAAAGACAAAAACACCGACAAGATGGTCAAGTACTTGGTGTGCTAGTTTCAAAGCATGTGATGCGTGTTATCTAGAAGTACAAAACTACCATTCTCTCTAATTGTTGTAATATTCCTAAATCTCTTAGGTTTCTTTTAGAAAAAGTATATACTTCTATTAGAATTAAAAAAAAGGAATATGTCGATATCAAGACGATATCAATTACACCCCGGCCTCTGCAAAAACATGATGTCAAAGTTGTTCAAGACATCAAAGCTGCGCACAACTTAATTATTTTTTTAAAAAAAAGAAAAAAAACGATAATACACGGCGAGCAGCCACAGCGAGCGAGTGAGAGAAGCGGCCGAGGGGTTGTAGTGAAACATTCCCCTTATATCATATCATGCCTATCCACTAATCTCCTTTGATACCAGCAAGAAGTGCATCTCCTCACAAGTCACAAATGTGATCACATATGACCATAAAGCTCGTTGCCTTGATATTGGAAATTTTGTTGTTCCTTTCTCTTCAAATGCGCCAACCAACAATCATAGCGATCGAGAATAGGAGAATGCTTCTCTTGATTTTCCTTCTATATTTGTACAGTGTACAACTCTCTGTTTATGATGTATTGGGGGGTTTTCCTCTCTTAGTGAATGAAACACAAGAAAGAAGGCAGCGCTGCTGCATTTTGCTTAAATTCACTAGATCTGTGGGTTGGGTCAATGCTAGGTCTAACCGCCAAGTTATTTAACTACACACATCTTACCTATCCATATTTCTACGTTGATGAGGTACGTAGAAAAAAGTAAAAAGGACACGAAAGGTTGACACATTGTTAGCAAAACAAAAGCGCGAGCAGTCCAACCATGCATGCTAATCAACGGGGACATACGCCGGGCCGGAATCCATGCCCTACTACTACAATGAAAATAATTAGTGAGGGCCGGAGTGAAGGGTAGAAAAGGCCATGGTGCATGCATGCTGTGGGAAACGGATGGGGAGTCATTTTCGTGTGCACCACTGGTCCTTGTGACAAGAGGATACCCGTAGGCCGTAGCTAGAGCTGGCCCTCCCTACGTACGTTACTCCACTACTGTCTGTATCATATGTATGTTTGTATGCATGTCGGCTTGTACCTACCGGCAACTGCTCAGCACGCCACAAACCATACAATACAGATCACATCCATACATCTTAGGTATGGGTGCCGTGCCCCTACATAGACGTGTGGTGTGAGTGTGAGCAAGGGACAAGGCAACCAACAGATTTTTCTGTTTGCAACAGGGTGCAACTAATAGAGTTGAAATATTGTTACTGGATATGTTGCTGTGCCGATCCACACACCCACCGACCGGCGGCACTGGTTTACAGCGATTGGGGCACATGCGTCCGGGTCTGCTTGGTTCCTCCACCCTATAAAACCACACCGTATGTATCTCCACTTCTCCACACAGAGCACACCCATCCACCATCCATCCATCCAGGCTAGAAGCAGCGGCCAACAAGTGCACCCCTAGCTGCGAGCACAAGGAGCAGGCAGCAATGGCGAGGCATCGCCTCCTTGCCGTGCTCATGCTCCTCGTCGGGGTAGTGGCAGCCTCCACTTTCCACCAAGCGGCTGCCGCTGGCCGGGGCCTTTCTGCCGTCGAGAAGTTTGCGGACCTGGAGCCAAAGCCAAAACCTATATCAGAGGCAATGCCCAAACAAATGCCAAAGCCAGAACCCAAGCCGATGCCAAAGCCCGAGCCCAAGCCCAAGCCGATGCCTAAACCTGAACCGAAGCCAGAGCCCAAGCCTAAACCAATGCCTAAGCCAGAACCTATGCCTAAGCCGGAGCCCAAGCCTAAACCTGAACCGAAACCAGAGCCACCACCGAAGCACAAGCCGCCAACAGCTTACAATTGATGGGATACTATATATGACAACTGAAGGATGAAGGAGATCATGGCCGGAGCCACAATCGTGTTATTTTCCTCCTTTTTAATGAGATGAGGCGAAGTTTTTGCCTCCGCTTTTTTAAACAATCATGTTATTTCTAGAATAAGTGGTGTAGTAACAATGTCGTTCTATCCGGCTAGCTTGATAGTGATGCATCCTTTTGTATTCTATGTATTTCATTCCATTTAAATGAATTATGTTCCATGCACCCATGATGAGTACTACTCCCTTCGTTCCTAAATATTTGTCTTTTTAGAGATTTCAAATGGACTATCACATACGGATGTATATAGACATATTTTAGAGTGTAGATTCACTCATTTTGCTCCATATGTAGTCACTTATTGAAATCTCTAAAAAGACAAATATTTAGGAACGGAGGGAGTACTTTGTAATTGTTATTTGCTTGTTGCTGTACGTTCAGTTTTGTAGGTGACTCGTTGTTCTTTTTGTGTATCTATGCATGATTTTATTCATTCGCATGAACGAGTTATTTTGTCCAGGGGACCGCAGTCTATGTTGTTTTTCTCTATGCGATGCAGTATAGCATTCTTTTGGAGAATATTGTACTGGAGCAAGCAATGTTCTTGCATATCTGGATTTTATTTGTGACAAGGAACCTCATGAAATTTTTGGAAGATTTTATCGAAGGTAGAAAGGTGGCTCCTTTGTAAAGTCAAGAATAGGGGTTTATATCCCCACAATTTGGAATAGATCAATGTACATTGGGCCATAGGAAATCATTAGTGGCAAAGAATATTACTTTTCATTGAGGAACAAAGATGCCATCTTCCATCTTAACATTCACCAAAACACCAAATGAAATCCAAAGAAAGATAACGAGGAAAGTGGCAGAAAAATGTCAAACCTAGTTTTTCGGGTTTTAAAGTGATCCACGGGCTTCTTTTTGAAAAGAGGGTAAAACACCCGGCCTCTGCATCAATTGATGCATGGAGGAAACATCATTCTTTTATTGCATAGTTTTAAGATCCAGTGTCACACACACACACACACACACACACACACATACAAAACGGCACGAAGGCAAAATCAGTGCTATTACAACCCGAAATGAAATAACATTACGTGATGCCACATGCGCCACCGCATATCTTATTAGTGACCAACATCCATATTGATTGAATATAATCTGGGATATTTATCTCCCATAGGCTACACAAACAGTCTATGGGCACCTGATCCCCCACCCACCAAAGATAGGACCACATAGGGATCCAACTAGTAGCTTGAAGATAACCTGCAAAAAGAGGAAGGCAATCAGATTGATGTGGCGAGGTCATAGGTGTCGTCGGCGAGCTCAGTAGGCAACGGCATTGAGCGGAATCGCTCGCCGGAGTCACTGGTGTTGTTGGGATATAACTATTGGGTTTAACCCGCCCAGGAGGGGCCGGGTTAAGCCCCTGGCGGTTCATAAGACAAAGCCCATGAAGATGCTTAAGACGGTAGTTCATTACGTGGACTCATCGAGGGCCTGAAGCCCAAGGGCGACTTAAGGCCCAAACAAGTGTAAACCGCCGTATGTGTATGACTTGTATTATAAGGCATGTACAGTTAGTCACCGAGCCGGACACGTTGTTTATGAGCCGGCCGGGACTCCGTGAGCCACCGGACGTCAATCCGTGTATATAAAGGGACGACCCGGCGGCGACTTAGGGGAGAAGAGATCGAAAGCTAGGTCAAGCGGATTCGCTCCCTGGTAATCGAGACATAAGCAATACCACCTCAACTGGACTAGGCTTTTTACCTTCACCGCAAGGGGCTGAACCAGTATAAACTCCTTGTGTCCTTTGTCCCGTTTAACCCCTTTAAGCTAACCCTGCTGCGATGGCTCCGCGACTAAGTCCTATTGCTAGGACATCTGCCGTGACAATTCCACGACAGTTGGCGCCCACCGTGGGGCCAGCGCACGGTGGTTTCGAGTTCTTACAGGGCAACTTTGAAGGGATCAAAGGATACGATGTAGGCCGGATGACCAAGAGTCATCGCGGCAAGCTTTACATCGACGACGCAGGCTGGGGCCCCGAGGCCGGCTCAATCGAGTATGGGTACCGGGTCCCCTTCGACGGGATTCACGTCTTCATCGGCAAGATCGGCGAACCGGGCCCTGAGCCGGACATCTGCACCGACATCGTCGAGACGGCTCAGTGTGCGCAACCCGCCCGGGTTCAACCCGCCGTGAAGCACACCTTCGTTGGATTCATCCATGGGGCGGAATTTGAGGAAGGATCTGTGTCTGGCGGTGAGACGGCCATCTATTCTGATGGAGAGTCACGGGCGAGACTACTTCATTGTATCAACTGCAAGACGGCAGGATTGGGGGCTATTCCGATGGCAATAGTATTCCGGACCCCCATGAGCCGCCGAACCGGGTCGCGATTTTCATGGCCGGTACACAGCCAGGGCAGAATTCTACGACGGCAGCAGCAATGATTTCCGGATCAGCAGCAGCAACGGCGGCCGGGGCAGGAGGCCCCGTGCGCCCGCCGACTCAGGTCTTGTCCGACTTATTGGACACTTTGACAACATTGTTGACAACAGAGGTTAATCCGGAAAATCAAGCTCAGCATAACGCGGAAGTTGCGAAACTGCGAGATGGGATTGCTCAGGCCAAGGGAGATCTGGCGGCTGAAGACGCAAGGATGACTGTGGAGCGGGCTGCTCTGGATGCTCAGGCACAACGGATCCAGGCTGATTCCTTCCGGCTCTCGTTGGATCAGAACGCTTCAAACGAAATCATGAGGAGAAGGCACCGGAGTCGTCTGCCTCCAGTTTACGAGGCGAGGAACCTCTTCAACACACCTGGTGCAGGGACCAGTGACCCGCCAGAGGTAAACCGGATGGTAGCCGCACCTAGGACTGGAGCGCCGGCTCAGCCACGCACAACGGATCCGCCTCGTCCGAATAATATCCCGCCACAACATGTGCCGACACCACCGGGTCATTATTCTAACCCTTTGGATAATATGATTGTTGCGGCGACACGACTGGCGGCTCTCCCAGTTGAAGGCAAGTCTCCAGCTGTGGTTGAAACACGGAGGGCTAGAGAACTTCTTCAGACGGCACTGGTACAGCAGGAGGCTTATTCTTACAGTCGTGAGAGGATTCACTCGACCCCTCGCCCGAGCCGGAGTTATAGCAGACACATAGACTCACCGGCCGTTTCAAGCAGTGATAGGCATCGTAACCAGCCTCGTGGACATGACCCGACGCGTGATGGTGCTCAGAATTTGGTGGACCAGGGCAGGGCACGCCGAGAGGCTGAGCTGGCGGCTCAGCAAGCCGCTCAACAGCATCTTCCGGTTTATCCGGCAACTTCGGCGGAGACAGGGGTAACCTCCAGAACCTTGGGAGTGCCGTGTTTGGTTCCGGCTTTGCGTAATGTGCGTTTGCCTAAGGATTTCAAGGGCCCTCGTAAAGTGCCTAATTACACAGCCGACTTACCCCCTGAGGCATGGGTTGAGAGTTATGAGATGGCGATGGAGCTGTTGGATGTTGACGAGGCTGCATGTGCTAAGTAGTTTACGATGATGCTGGAAGGGACGGCCCATACTTGGTTGAAAGGACTGCCAGCCAATTCCATTGGGTCATGGGCCGAGTTAAAAGCCCGATTTATCCAGAATTTCAAAGATACGTGCAAGCAACCTATGTCAATTGTGGATCTGGACTCCTGTGTCCAAGAAGAGGGCGAGTCAACAACCCATTGGGTACATCGGGTCTCGACTATCCTGTACTCATCGGATCGTATCAATGCCGGCTCAGCAGTCTTAATGTTAGAGAAGAATTGTTGTTTTGCGCCCCTTAAGCAGAAGCTAGGGCGACTCAAGCGCCATTGCAGCAACATGGGTGAGCTAATGGCGGCTCTAGTTAAATATGCCGACTCTGGTAGTACCAAGGACCCCGAGTCTGACGATGAGAAGCCGGGAAAGGGAAAGAAGGGTAGCAACGCCAAGGGGCAGCAGCATAACCCGGCGAATCAGGGGGCAATGGTAAGCGCAAGGCTGATAACAATTTGGATTTTGTGGCTAATACCAACACGCAGAATAATGGTCAGCATCGTAAGGGTAGGCCCCCCCACGGGTTGGGGGTCAGGTTTTGATCTCGAACGGCAGCTGAATCAGCCCTGCCCGAGGCATGGTACACAGGAGAGGCCGTCCACTCACCTCTGGAAAGATTGCTTCATTATGAAGGAGTACAGAAATTCCAATCTTTTTCAAGACAATCATGGGCCGGGCGGCGGCTCAGGTTCCGGCTCTCACGGTCCGGGTTATGGTGGTGGCGGCTCTAATTCCGGTTCTCAAGGCCAAGGAAATCAGGGTGGTTACAACCAACAGAATAATCAGGGGAATCAGCAGCAGCAATCTGGTTATCAGAGTAACCCGAAGCAGTTGAATAGTGGGCAGTACCACGTTTTCACTACAAATCTATGCAAGCGGGATCAGACGCTACATAAGAGGGCAGTGAACGCCGTTGAGCCGGTGGTTCCCCGTTACTTGCGATGGTCTGAGCAGCCCATTGTATGGAGTCGTGAGGATCACCCGCCCCGGGTTTATAATCCGGGTCACTTGGCGCTGGTGGTGGCACCTCAGGTCGGAGGATACAAATTCACCAAGGTACTCATGGACGGGGGTAGCAGCATCAATATTCTTTATTATGAAACTTTCGGTCGCATGGGATTAACTGATAAAAATCTTAAGCCGTCGAACACTGTTTTTCACGGTGTAGTGCCTGGTAAGTCGGCATACCCAGTTGGTAAAATAGCTCTGGAGGTGGCTTTTGGAGATGAGTATGATTCCAGGTCTGAGACATTGACCTTTGAAGTGGTTAAGATCCAGAGCCCTTATCATGCTCTGTTTGGGCGGCCGGCTTACGCTAAGTTCATGGCAAGGTCTTGTTATGTTTACTTACAGCTGAAGATGCCGGGTCACAAGGGCACTATAACAGTGCATGGGAGTCGCAAGATAGCCTTGGAGTGTGAAGAAGGTGACGCTGCATATGCTGAGTCTGTCTGTGCAACAGAGGAATTAAAGTTTTATAAAGACAATGTTGACCCGGCAGATATGACATCTTTGAAAAAGCCAACTACAGAGCATGATCCGGTCTTGAAGTTTAAGTCGGCAGATGACACTAAGCTGGTTGACTTTGTTCCTGGCGACTCATCCAAGCAGTTCAGCATCAGTGCTAATCTGGATCCGAAATAGGAAAGCGCGCTCATCGAGTTCATCCGTGAGAATCGGGACATCTTTGCATGGAAACCTTCTGACATGCCAGGTGTACCGAGGGAACTCGCTGAGCACACTCTTAATATTGATCCAAAGTTTAAGCCGGTCAGGCAATTCCTTCGTCGTTTCAATGAAGAGAGGCGTAAGGCCATTGGAGAAGAAGTGGCCCGGCTCTTGGCGGCTGGGTTCATTGTTGAAGTTTCTCATCCTGAGTGGTTGGCTAACCCGTTGTTAGTACTTAAGAAGAATGGCACTTGGCGTATGTGTGTGGATTACACAGATTTAAACAAAGCTTGTCCGGCTGATCCTTTTGTTCTCCCCCGTATTGATCAGATTATTGATGCTACGGCTGGTTGTGAGCGTTTGAGCTTTTTGGATGCTTATTCTGGTTATCATCAGATCAAGATGGCAGTTAAAGACCAGAAGAAGACAGCTTTCATCACTCCGTTTGGGGCCTTCTGTTATGTGTCTATGCCTTTTGGGCTCAAGAGCGCCCAGGCGACTTACCAACAGTGTGTGCAAAATTGCCTTCATGATCAGATCGGGCGTAATGTTCACGCTTATGTGGATGATATTGTGGTGAAGTCCAGAAAGAAAGAGACCCTGATTGATGATTTGAAGGAGACTTTTGACAATCTCCGGGTTTATAAGATGATGCTTAACCCGGCCAAGTGTGTTTTTGGGGTACCAGCTGGCAAGCTTTTGGGTTTCCTGGTTTCAGAACGGGGTATTGAAGCTAACCCGGAGAAGATAAAGGCTATCACCTCTTTGGCTAAACCAGCGTGTATTAATGATGTTCAGCGTTTGGCGGGTCGTATTGCGGCCTTAAGCCGGTTCATAAGCCGTTTGGGTGAGAAGGCCATCCCACTTTACCAGATGATGAGGAAGACAGATCACTTTGTTTGGAGTAATGCTGCTAATCAGGCATTTGAGGACTTGAAGAAACAGTTGGCTGAGCCGCCCGTTCTTGCTGCTCCTATTGATAAAGAGCCTTTGCTGTTATATGTGGCTGCTAATAGCCTAGCTATCAGTGTAGCCATTGTGGTGGAAAGGAAGGAGCCAGGCAAGGAGTATCCGGTTCAACGGCCGGTTTACTACGTCAGTGAGGTACTTATTGAGTCCAAGCAGAGGTATCCGCATTGGCAGAAGCTCGTCTATGGGGTATTCATGGCTAGTCGAAAGCTCAAGCAATATTTTCTAGGTCATCCCATCACTGTGGTAAGTTCTGCCCCCTTAGGGGATATCATCCAAAACAGAGAAGCCACAGGTCGGGTAGCCAAGTGGGCCATTGAGCTTGGGCCTCATGGTTTGAAGTATGTGCCTCGCACGGCTATCAAGTCGCAAGCACTTGTGGATTTTATCAATGATTGGACAGAATTGCAGATGCCTGAGGAAAGGCCGGATAACACATATTGGACTATTCACTTTGACGGATCCAGACAGTTGGAAGGCTCGGGGGCTGGAGTCGTCTTGACTTCCCCACGAGGTGATAAATTCTCTTATGTTCTACGGTTAATGTTCCCTTGTACTAACAATGCAGCTGAGTATGAAGCCCTGCTCCATGGTCTTCGGATGGCTAAGGAAATGAACTTAAGCCGGGTGAGGTGTTTTGGCGACTCAGATTTAGTGGCTCAGCAAGTCTCTGGCACTTGGGATTCTAAGGATCCACTCATAGCGGCTTATCACCGAGAGGTTGATGCTATTGCGGGTCACTTCAAGGGTTATCAAGTTGAACATGTTGATCGCATGAAAAATGAGGCAGCTGATGCTTTAAGCCGGTTAGGGTCTCAGCGTAAGCTGGTGCCACCTAACACTTTCCTGGATATCCTGCATAACCCTTCTGTCAAGTTGCCTACAGAGGAGGATCTTGCTATTCCTGACCCGGAAGCACAACTGGTTGCGGCTCTTCATGCTATTCCTGATTGGACAGTTCCATATTTGGCTTATATGACACGGGGCGAGTTACCTGAGGATGAAACTTTGGCCAGGCAGATAACCCGGCGGTCCAAGTCAATGACTATTGTTCATGGAGAGTTGCATCATCGCAGTGTCACAGGGGCGTTTCAACGTTGTGTTTCTCCTGAAGAAGGCTGTGAGATTTTACGAGAGATTCATGAAGGAGATTGTGGTCATCATGCCGGTTCTAAATCTCTTGTAGCCAAGGCTTTCCGTCATGGATTTTATTGGCTGACGGCTCACGCTGATGCCGAGGATCTAGTCAGTAAATGCGATGGTTGTCAGAAATTCTCACGACGAGCTCATGTGCCGGCTCAAGAATTGAGGATGGTTCCAATTACTTGGCCGTTTGCAGTCTGGGGGCTTGATATGGTTGGGCCTTTCAAGAGGTCCAAGGATAAAAAGACACACCTCTTGGTGGCGGTTGACAAGTTTACAAAGTGGGTTGAGGCAGAGCCGGTCAGTAAATGTGACGCGGCAACGGCAGTTCAATTCATCAAAAAGGTGATTTTCCGTTTTGGTTTTCCCCACAGTATTATAACTGATAATGGCACTAATCTATCCAAGGGTGCTATGAAAGAATTTTGTCAACGTGAACATATCCGGCTTGATGTATCATCAGTGGCTCACCCCCAATCTAATGGTCAAGCTGAGAGAGCCAATCAAGAGATCCTGAGAGGCATCAAGCCCCGGCTTATGGTTCCTTTGCAAAGGACGCCGGGTTGTTGGGTGGAGGAGTTACCCTCAGTGATATGGGGTATCAATACTACCCCCAATAGATCTACGGGTTACACGCCTTTTTTCATGGTTTACGGAGCTGAGGCGGTTCTCCCTAGTGACATCCGTCATGACTCGCCCCGGGTGGCGGCTTATGTTGAAGCTGACAATGAAAAAGCACGCCAGGATGCACTTGACCTGTTAGATGAGGAGCGTGACCTTGCAGCGGCTCGTTCGGCGATTTAACAACAAGATCTGCGCCGTTATCACAGCCGTCGGGTTAAAACCAGAACCTTTCAAGAAGGTGACTTGGTACTCCGGCTTATCCAGGATCAATCTGATATGCACAAGCTATCCCCACCTTGGGAAGGGCCTTTTGTGGTCAGCAAAAATCTGAACAATGGATCATACTACCTTATCGATGTTCGAGACCGTAAGGACTCACGCACGTCGGAGGAGGAGACTCGCCGGCCGTGGAATATTGCTCATCTTCGGCCTTACTATACCTGAGCCACCGGCTCTCCTGATGTACATATTTTGACAATGTATATATTACAATCAACATAATAAAGCCGGCATTCCTGATAATTCAGGGCCTTTGTCGTTTCATTTCTCAGAAATTGAGTCTTTATTACTACTTTATATGGTTATTTAAAGGCTTGATGCCGAGTTACAGGGGCCAAAGAGAGTTTGTTGCACAGCACAACTCAAACATAGGTACCCAGTGAGCACAGCTCAGAAATATATCACTTGGGGGCTTCCTGCTCATTGAGCATAGCTATGACTACCCTTGTTGATCCGGCGTATACGCCTGGAATATCATGTTACTCGGGGGCTCTTTGTTCAACGGACAAGAGTTTTTATGACCCTTGTAACAGGCTTAAAAGCCAGGCTTGGAAGCCAGGTGTATTCACCTAAAAACCCGGGTTATCCTGCCTTTTTAAGTCTGCCACTCCGCTCAGGTAATCCTGGAATGACCCGCCGTACTTTTGACAAGTCAATCTTATACAGACCCTGAACTTGTCAAAGTTAAAACGACGATTGGTTGTGTGAGGTCCGGCTTATAAGGTTTGTATGAAGGTTTAACGCAGTGGCTGTGCGGCCCTTGAAAGCACTTCCGTTTTAGGCCTGGCCGCCTATGAAAGCCTTGATTTTTTGTTGTTTGATTTGAGCGTTTTGTTCTTTTTTCTGTGACTTATTAATACATGGTTAAAAGCCTATGAGGGTTATGATGCCTTATGGTTTATACATGAGACTACCCGGTGTTTATTAACCCGGCCTGGCTTTGGACTATAAGTCGCCAGTATATGATGATATTAAATACTTGGAAGCGTTGTGCTCCGAGTTTCGGGATATTTCCCCTTGCTGCATACGGCGTTGTAAGATGGCAGTATATGACAGTTAAGAAGGGCATTATGTGCTCAATCTTTTACTTACTGCACTGGTATGATAAACCGGCAGTATAATCGAATATTACAGTCACCAGTGGTTTACATAGGGTATTATGACCCGTCCCGCGGTAAACCGCCAGGACACTTGTGATCTGTTTGTATGCAAGAACATACTCAAGGTGATGGTATTATAAGCATAACCGATTTTACTTTGGCGGATCAACAATGTTTGCACAACAAAACATGCACGATGGCATGGCAGATCAAGAGTTTCAACTGGCCTATTACAAAGGCATCTGATGCCCCAAAGGAATAACTATCTTAGCAGTTTTGGCAGAAAAGTAGACATTAAGCCGGCCAACGGCTTATGATTCTTGGCCCTGCTGAGCTGAAAATTGCGGATCGTCCAGCGCCGGCTCATCTTCCCCCTCTTCACCCAATGGCTGGAAGTCAGTGGTTGCCCAGTCGATCCCGGTTAAAGCTCTGAATACAGCTTCATCACTTATAAGTGTCGATGGATCAATATCAGGGGCATAAGTGTGCTTACGGATCGGAGTTGTCAGGCCAAGAACATCGTGAGTCGGTGCTTTGATCTTCTTATTATTGGCATCGTAAACCGGCTGGTAATGTGTAAGATCAGTATCTGCAGCCAGTTTACTAGCCAGAGGACGCATTTCCCTCATAATGGCGGCGAAGTCATCTGCGCTGAAGGGTGACCCATCTTCTTTTATGCTCGGGCAGCCGTTTGCTAAGTCTGCCGGCTCAAGGTCAGCTAGCCACGCTTTGGCCCGGGTTAGCGCGGTCAGTGCACCGGCTCTCGCAGCTGAGTTCTTCAACTCTTCAATCCGCGCAGGCAGTATCGATAGCTTCTCCAATGTATCCTTGATAAGGGTTGGAGCCGGTTTGTTGTGAGTCGCTGAGCAGATAACCTGTTGTGTGCCAGTATATAACTGTTCTATGAGCGTATAGGCGGCTTTCAATTTTTTCCGCATATCTGAGCCAAGATGGGTAACCCGGGGTCCTGTTTTCATCAAGGACGTTTGTAAGCCGGAGCACATCGGTTAGCATATGTTAAAAAGATTAAGAGATATTTACCAAAAATGGCAGCAGTCATGGCATTTATTTGCTGTTTTAAGCCGGCAAGCTCTACAGTTACCGGTTAAAGGGCTGCTTCAGCATCTTCAGCCCTCTTCAGCAGGGCTGCTTTCTCTGTATCCCAACCAGTTTGTTCAGCTTTGAAACTTTCCTTCAATTTTTTCATCACTGCTAAGGCACTAGTCAATTCATCCTTGGCCTTGGAGGTCTCTGCTTGTTGAGACTTGATATTTTCTTTAAGGTCGGTGACTTGGGATTCTTTACTGCTAAGCTCAGTCTACAAGAGGTAAAACAGTAAATGAGAGGCAATGAATTTATTGGAAGTCCTAAGCACAATACAGGTATCATACTTAGCACTTGGGGGCTAATGTCTATTGCTTCTTAAAACTACTATGAAGTCCCAAGAACAATACAAGTATTATGCTTGGCACTTGGGGGCTAATGCATATTGCTCTTGTCAAAAATGAACTCATTCACTGACCCGGACAAATGGTAATGATCCGGCCTACGAAGGTTATAAATGGGATTATGAATCTCCTGCAAGACGATTAGTCTCGACTCAACAGATTTGTTAAAGCCGGCCCTTGGGGGCTACAGATGCAAAGTTGAAGTGCTGGTATTATAAAGTCCCAGTTCATATTGCAAATATAAACCGGCCCTTGGGGGCTACTGGAGTTGATCTATGCAGATGTTGAAGTTTACAGCACATGTTATTCTATCATATCCAATAACTTGACGGCTAAGGGGAAGAAGATTCATATAACAAGGAATTGCAATGTTTACCTTATAGCGCTCCGTCATCAAGTTCACTAAGCCGGCTTCAAAGTCACGGTTAGTGTACAGACGGTTTAAGTAACCAGAGTGGAGGTCTTGAGCACTGAAATGAATATAGCTCTCCAAGTCTGTTTTCCACTTGCCTTTATCTTCAGCACAAATTTCTTCTTTAGCGCTGTGCTTAGACAAGACAGTAGGTTGACCCGGAGCTCTGAATCCAAAGCCGGTGACAACAACGTCATCAGTCTTCTCCTCGGCAGGTTTGATTGGGCTGGGCGGCTTAGAGAGAGCCGGCTCAGTGTCCATATCATTTGGAGAAACTTCATGATCTTGTGGTGGAGGATTATTAAGGGTAGCATCAGCAATTGGGCTAGCAGGTTCTGACTGTTGTTTTTCCGGTTCAGATTGGTTAGAATCGTCGACCGGCTTATTCATTTTAGCCTTCTTGCTGGGTTTTGCTTGGCCCCTGGGAATAAGAAACATAAAGAGGTCAGTATAAACGATAGATATAAGGTTTAAACAGTTGAATATATTTTTACCCAGGTACAGTCTTGAAAGCTGGGATCTGAGTTCCCGTTGACTCGCCAGAAGAAGAATGAGGAGTCCCCTGATAGTTTGAATCAGACGGGTTAAGAGGTTGTCGGAAACGACCTGCCTTGGGATAAAGTATATCAGCAGGAAAGACCTCTGGGCGGCGTTTGCGAACCGGAGTATTTGGTAAGCCGGAGGAGGTGATTTGTCCACCACTATGTCGGGTGATTCGGCGAGTCTCGTATTGCTGTTTCTTCAAAAGAAAGTTGGGATCCAAGTGAGCTAGAGGGTGAGAAAAGCTTACTTTCCGGCTTGCTTGTCGAGTTTTCTGTGTTGGCAGAGGTTCTGAGCCGGAGGAAAGAATAGTTACCTCTGCGTCACCTGCACGGCTGGCCTCTGCGTCGTCCTGATAACAATCATTGTTAATGAGATGTACAAAAAAGGAGCCAAGGGAGTCAAGTTCTACCTCTGACTCATTATCATTGTCATCATCAGTGTTTAAGTCAGTGGCCTTCTTGGTAGCTTTCTTGGTGGCTTTGGTTTTGGTCCGAGCCGGTTTGGCCGGTTTATCCTGCGTTTTCCTCTTCCAAAATGGATCGTCAGCCTGTTAAGATTGAAAAGATTATAAGTAGGCATCAAAATATGAGTTAAGCAGAAGATGTGCAAATCTTACAGCTGGCGGCTTGTTGAAAGTGCAGAAAGGACTAAGTCCGGTTTTGTTGCACTCCTTTACAGGCTCATTCAGCAGCTTTTTGGTGGCTTCTGTAATTTCCGCATCAGACAGTTGAATGTCACAATGGCGCTGAGGGTCTTTTATGTCACCAGTGTATTCGCACATTAAGCCGGGGCGACGACTTAATGGCAAGATACTCCAAGACAGCCAGCACCGGAAAAAATCAACACCGGTTAAACCATTGGCCATAAAGGCTCTGAGCTTTGAAAAGGCTGGTGCGTACTTGGACCGTTCCTTTGCATCAAGCCGTTGGGGGAGTGGTTGTTTGTTGCTAAGTCGGTGGTCACGGTAACCCGGTAGAGGATTCTCACCGGCTGGAGATGTATCTTGACAATAGAACCAAGTTTGGTTCCAATCTTTGGGGTGACTGTGGAGCCTGGCATGGGGAAAGCTGACTTCTTTCCTTTTTTTGAATTGAGACTCCACCAAGTTCTTGGCATGGCCCGTCGACAAACTCTGTTTGGCGGTTTAAGTAATAGAACTCCCTGAATAAGTCAACTGTGGGCTCTTCTTGAAGATAAGCTTCACAGAATACTTGGAAGTTGCAGATGTTAGATACAGAGTTGGGTCCGATGTCTTGAGGGTGCAATTGGAGGAAATGAAGCACGTCACGGAAAAACTTTGAGCCGGGTGGGCTGAACCCTCGGCCCAAGTGATCAGCAAAAACAATCACTTCTCCATCTTTTGGTTGAGGAGGAACTTCTTCGCCAGGAGCTCTCCAATGGATGATCTCTTTTTTGGCTAAAGCGCCAGTGGCGACAAAGTTGTTCAGTTCTTCTTCGGTAATCCGAGATTTGACCCAATTGCAAGACGTATATGTCTTAGTCATTTCTTTTCAATAATCTAAGAGAAAGATTAGGCTGGTTCAAGATTACATGGTTAAGCCGGCTTATGGTTAAAAAGCAAACGATAATGAAGCATGAACAGGTGCTAAACCGGAAATTGGCATTACAAAGTTACAAGGAACCATTGGCGGCTTAAGAGGGGACTAATGATACCTGGCGGGTAACTATTTCTGAGTTAAGCCGCCCAGACAGATATTGAAAGTACAGATCTGAGGATGGAAAAATCGCTAAGTGTTGAGAAGAACAAGTTTCACAGATTGATGCTATGATTTTGGATCTACGACACTTCAGATAATGAAAAAATATTCAGACCTAAAATACCAGTACTCAAGCAATTCATGGGTCCAGATCGGTTTTCTTATGCAGAGGAGGTGTTCTAAATAGTAAAAAGGAGTGCTATGGTTACCACGGTATAGGAGGAGCACCAAGTTCGAATCAAAATCGCAAACTGCAGTGGAAAGCGAAGATGAACTCTGACGAACTCGTCGAAACCCTAATGGATCTATGGGAGAAGGTAGAAGGAGAACTAACCAGGGCTGTTGAACAGCGGAGGTGCGCGGACGAAATCTGGTCAGATCAGGTCGATGCAGCGGCCGTTGTTGGAGCAGAGGTGAAGGCCGACGGCGGCGGCAGAGCTCGAGTGCTAGGGCGTCACGAGCTGGAAGACAGAGACGAAGCGGCAAGGGGGGAAAGTGAAAGGGACCCCCGGTCCTATTTATAAGATAAAAGGATAAGTGACATGCGCGGGAACCTAGAAGGCCAAAAAATGGATATGATGGCGCAGATGCCACGATTTTCGAAGATTCATTAAAAGAGAAGATTTATTAAGATTTGAGTTTTGTGCAGTATTAATGACAGGTGACGTCACGGCGGGTTACCATGATCCTAGAAGATGACGTCACGGCGAGTTACCAGGTTTCACAAGAGTAATGAGGAAGGATTTTTTTTTTCCTAAGTGTTGAAGATTGATATGAACAAGTTCAAATCAACCTGGGGCCTAATGTTGGGGATATAACTATTGGGTTTAACCCGCCCAGGAGGGGCCGGGTTAAGCCCCTGGCGGTTCATAAGACAAAGCCCATGAAGATGCTTAAGATGGTAGTTCATTACGCGGACTCATCGAGGGCCTGAAGCCCAAGGGCGACTTAAGGCCCAAACAAGTGTAAACCGTCGTATGTGTATGACTTGTATTATAAGGCATGTACAGTTAGTCACCGAGCCGGACACGTTGTTTATGAGCCGGCCGGGACTCCGTGAGCCACCGGGCGTCAACCTGTGTATATAAAGGGACGACCCGGCGGCGACTTAGGGGAGAAGAGATCGAAAGCTAGGTCAAGCGGATTCGCTCCCTGGTAATCGAGACATAAGCAATACCACCTCAACTGGACTAGGCTTTTACCTTCACCGCAAGGGGCTAAACCAGTATAAACTCCTTGTGTCCCTTGTCTCGTTTAACCCCTTTAAGCTAACCCTGCTGCGATGGCTCCGCGACTAAGTCCTACTGTTAGGACATCTGCCGTGACAATTCCACGACAGGTGTGTCGGCAGGCTAGAGTGAGGTCGCTCTTCTCGAAATCTAGCAATCTTGGGCGCGATAATATGTTCAAGAGACTAGTGAACGCGGCGAACAAGATCGACAAGACGGCATGGTCGATTTCGTCCTTACCATGCCAGAGTTGAGATCGTGGCGGTGGCGCGACTCGGGTAATGACGTGGGTGTGCTCCAGGGATGCTCTAATCTCGCGGACCACGCCAAATAGGTGTGCTAGAGTGCTGCAAGTGCAGTGGCGAAAGCGAACGTGGCTAGGCGGCGCTTGTGCTCAATTGGCGGCAGCCTGACGGCAACAATGAGCAGCGTCCAGGGCAAACACAGAGGGGTCAAGACTACTTACAGGGCAAAGGCTTGAGATCGGGCATGCCTGGCGGCGTGGGGATCGTGCGACAACATGGGCGCAGACGTGCGCTAGGTTTGCGGGTCGGAGGTTGAAGATGGAACAGTCGGGTGGGGTCGGTTCGTCAGTGGCACATGGGCGAGAGAGATTGAGAGAGGGCGACGCCGCGCTGGGAGCCGTTGGTCATCACTTAAAAATCAAACGACGTGATGCCTACGTACCGGTTCAGCTCATCTGGCTAAATGGGCTTCGCGCATTACATTGCATGTTGCGCCTGCTCGCTCGCGGCATTAGGGGCGCGACTATGTCTCGCCTTCAGCGAGAGGGGCAGGAATCCTCGCCGAAGGGGAGACCGAGTGGGCCGGCCCAAGAGCGCGGGATGCAACAGCCTCCTTTTTATGTTATTTTTTATATTTTTTCTTTTTTTTTCTTTTTTTACTTTTCTATATACTTTAAAATATTATATATATATATATATATGTATATGTATATATATATTGCAAAAAACACTCTATAAAAATATTTGGAAAAATGATGACCAAGCAATTGAAAAATGTTGAATGTGTATAGAGGAAATGTTTACCACGTATACGAAAAATGTATAAAAAATGTGTATAAATTTTTTCATCATGTATTTAAAAAATATTAATCAGGAATTTGAATTTTTTTTTGAACAAGTATTTCAAACATATTGATCAAGCATTTGAAATTTATAAAATGTGTATAGAAAAAATGTTCATCATGCATTAAAAAAGATGACGAATTTCTTTATCATGCATATAAAACTGTTAATCAATCATTTGAAAAAAATGTTGATCAAGTATTTGAAAAATATTAAATGTGTATATAAAAAGATGTTGACCATGTATTTAAAATTATGAATTATTTTTACATGTATATAAATATGTAATCAAGCATTTGAAAAAATGTTAAACAAATATTTGAAAAATGTTGATCAAGCATTTGAAAATGTTGAATGTCTATAGAACAAATGTTGACCACGTATTAAAAAAATTATGAATTTTTTTTATCATGTATATAAAGTGTTAATCAAGCATTTGAAACAATTGTTGAACAAGTATTTGAGAAATTAAATGTTTATAAAATATGTTGACCATGTATTAAAAAAGAATAAAAAAATTTGATCATGTATATAAAAATGCTAATCAAGCATTTGAAATAAATGTTGATAAGTATTTGAAAATTGTTAATCAAGCATTTGAACAATGTAATGTGCATAGAAAAAATATTGACCATGTATTTAAAAAATGATGAAATTTTTTGATCAGTATATAAAAAATGTGAATCAAGCATTTGAAAGAATGTGAACAAGTATTAAAAAATGTTAATCAAGCATTTGGAAAGTGTTAAATGTGTTTATAAAAATGTGGATCCTGTTTACAAAAAAAATTGTATTGGGAAAATGTTAGACGTGTATTAGAAAAATGCTGTTGACATATACAAAAAATATAGAATAATAACCAAAAGAATAAAGAAATCCGAAAATAAAACAAAATAAAAATATAAAAAACAAATAAACAAAATGCTAAAAAGAAAAAAAGGAGAAGAAAAAAGAATCAAAATAAAAGAAAGAAAAAGGGGAATAGAGAAACCCAAAGAAAACAGAAAGAAGATAAAAAAAAATCTGTGAAAATTGAGAAAAGGAAACAAAAAAATAAGAAAAACCGGTTCAAATGGCATAAAGCAGGTAGAGCCCCTTTTACTTAACTCGAATGGAACGTGGTCATGGTGGCTAGCAGCGTGCCTGATATCCCTTCCGGCCAGGGGTCGAACCCTGGTTCTTCCTTTCCTGTAACCTTTTTATTTTAGCGCGAACTGGCCGACCCAGTTACCTCAGAGCCTTCAGCGAGACTTCTCTGGTGACTCGCTTAAGGTGATAAATAGTCGCTGCGCGGCATTAGGTAGTTAGGAGTTAGGGAGGTTGGCCTTATGCTAGATTATGTTTTGTTAGGTATTTCTTTTCCTTTTTCTTTTATGTTTTCTTTTCCCTTTTGAATTCGGATTTGATTTCAAGATCAAATTTGGTCCAAATCTTTCTCAAAAAATTCCACAATG